>OU015749.1:23354453-23369979 GCA_907169655.1 Acomys percivali | reverse complement strand
TGTGTGTGTGAGGGTGGTGGGCACTATGGTGTCTGAATGGTGACCCCAGCATTTTGAACCCTGCAGAATAAACACTCTTTGTTGGATGTATACTATTTGAGCCTGGGGTCTTTCTTCAGTATGTTCCACACCCTAACAGATGGCAGAAAGCTGGTTAACAGAGGGGTTCACATGACCATACATGCAATACTGAACACTGTAAATCAAACACATGAAGTTATCTCCTCCTACCCTGACAAGCACAGCTTGCTATGAACACGGAATGTAGTGTTTGAATTCAGAAAGGCAGTCCTTTAGTGTTAAGTGACAGAATCCTGGTCTACTAGGAGGGCAGCTCTGCATGCACCCTTAGCCGCTGGCCCCCCTCTCTAGCGCTGCACCCTCAGCTGCAGGCCTCATTCTTGGTTCTCAGTTTTACGTCACGCACTAGGAGAGTCAGGCAGAGTGGTTGGACATGGACTTAGGACTGACTGACAGAGTAGGCAATTGTGTAGTCCCATATGCCAGAGTGTCTGGAACCTTGCTACTAAGGTCAACATATGACATTTCTAGGAACCCCTGAGAGCTCTGTGCAAAATAGATGGACACTCTTTGTCAGCAAGGCTTCCTCTTCTCTCCCTGAGGGGCGGGGGGGGGGCGAAGGGGGGGAATCCCGAATGTCAGACCCTCTACCTGAGGAATGTCACGTAGACCTTAGGAAAATTACAGGGTCGATTCCCTTTCTCCTGGTAGAACCTGTTTAGTGAGCACCTGGAATTCTTCCCAATGTAAATGAGGGAGCTCATACCAGGAGTTCATTTCTTTCCCATCTCTCACATCCCGGCCCCACAACCCTCTGCTCCTTGGGGACCAATAGTCACAATCCCTAGGAGGCCAGGGAGACACATACCAGAGGAGTGTGGAAAGGGGATAGGATACAGGAGACCTGGGAAGCATGGGTCCTTAGCCGCCTGGGCACCAGGGAAGGCCAATTCAATACCTCCTAAGATTTGATAGAAGCTGCAAAGGCTCCTCTTGTCTCCTTTACTGAAAACACAGGTGTGAAGGAGGTAGGAGGTGGGAAGCAGGTGCTAGGAACATCCCCTGCCCCTCCCTTGCTGACCCTCCTTTGATTGTACCCATCATTCAATCTCGTGCTCAAATACATTTCTTGTCTCTGTCCAGTGTTCCCAGTCCTCTGTCTGGAAGCTCACTTTGGGCTCTCTGTTCCTTTGTTCAAGTTGCTGAAGAAACAGGAGGGTGTGTGTCATCAAAAATGACCCAAATTATTATTTTTAACCATGTGTTGTTTTATTGTTATGTGATCTTATTATTATTATTTTTTAGTTTATTCCTTTCTCGTACATTACATTACATGACTGCAGTTTCTCCTCCCTCCCAGCTCTTTCCCTACCTTCTCTCTCCCCCAAATCCACTCCTCCTCCACTTCCCTTCAGAAAAGAGCAGGTCTCCCAGGGATGTCAACCAAACATGGCATAACAAGTTACAATAAAGACTAGGCACAAGCCCTCCTATAAGGTTGGACGAGGCAACCCAGTGGGAGGAAAAGGGTCCCTAGAGCAGCAAAACAGTCAGAGACAGACGTCCATCCCACTGTTGGCATTCCACAAGAACACCAAGCCACACAACCACAGCATAAATACAGAGAACCTGACTCAGTCCCATTCAGGTTTCATGACTGTTGCTCCAGTCTCTATGAGTCCTAATGATCCCTGCTTAGTGGCTTCTGTGGGCCATGTCCTCATGGTGTCCCCAACTGCTCTGGCTCCTACTGTAAAAACCAAACTAAGGCCACGCTCTGTATGTCCTGTAACTAATACCATGGTGGGCATTTTCTGTGAGAACTTGTCCCCTCGGTGACCCTTCTGCCTGCATTCCGGGAGTGACCTCGTACTGCTGTAAACTGCACCTGCCAGCAGTCCCCAGAAACTCCACTCAGTCCACCTGAAGGTCAACATTCCTGTGACCTACAACTTTCCCTTGAGATCCAGCCTCCACCCAACCTGCCTAAAGGTTGACATTCCTGTGACCCACAATCCCCGCTATGTTTTCTTCCCTTTATAAAGTCATTACCCTTGAAGCTCCGGCACCACTCTCCTATCCTGTTGCATCAGGAAGGGTTGTGACCCGAGCTCGAGTTCGTAATATAGGACCCTGTGTATGTTGCATTGGTATTGAGTCTTGGTGGTCTTTTTTTGGGGGGGGGGGTCTCATGATCTGGGTGATCTGTGTATTACTATAATCCTTCCCCTCCCTCTTCCACAAAGTTCCCTCAGCTGGGAGAGATGACTGGAATTGGGGACATTAGGGAAGGGTGATATGAAAATTTAGTGCAATAGAAACTCCCTGGAATCTATGAGCGTTACCCTAGGGAAGACTCCTAGTAATGGGGAATACGGAGCCCGAACTGGCCATCTTCTATAACCAGACAAGGTTTCCAGTGGTGGGACCTGGACACCAACCAGCCACAAAACCTACAATTAGTCCTACCTGAAAGATGTGCTGGAATAATGGTAGCACAGAACTTTTAAAAGTGGGCAACTAATGACTGGTCCAACTTGAGGCCCATACCATGAGAGGGAGCCTACACCTGATAATACCTGGATAGCCAGGAATGAGAAAGGCTGGATAGCTCAGCCCAGATACATAGGATAATACCCAAACAAGACCAGCCAATGGGGAAAAAGTCAGTGAAATGAATCTTAATAATATTCCGCTTTACTCAAAGATCCATGCTTAGCTCAGTCATCATCAGAGAGGTTTCATGCAGCAACCAATGGGAGCACATGTAGAGAACCAAGACCAAACACTAGGTGGAACTAAATTAAGTTTGTATTTATGCTTCTTATTTTCAAGGAGTTTTTAAGCACTAAAACACTTAAACACTTTTCAATAGTAAGTCCTTAAAGTAATTTATATAATATGACGCATTTGTTGTCTTCCTGACCTTGCCTACCATTCCTTTCCTTTTCAGTTGTAGAGAATACAACCAACTTAGGACAGATTGCCCCCCTGAAAACAAGCCCACCTAAACTGGGCAGTGAGGCAACCTCCACTGGTTTCAGAATGTATACATTCTACCCACAAAAGTACTAATGAAATACTACAGACACAGAGAGAAAACTGAACAGTCATGCTTTCATACCTCTGGAGGCTGCCAGACCAGGAGCAGGTCATTGGCATGTGCTGTGTCTCCTGAGATTTCCCTCTGTGGCTTGCAGGTGGCTGTTTTCTCACCAAGTCTTTGCACAGCCCTTCCCAGCTGCACACACAACCCTATAGTCTCTTCTTTCTTTTCCTATGGGGACACCTGACATGTTGGGTCAGTGGCCACTCTCGTGCCTTTTTAAATCCAGTCATATTCTAAGATATTGAAGTCCAAGGAGTTCAATATAAGTAATTAGGGTGGGGGACCCAATTCAGCCAGTTACACCGATCTACCTGATGCTGTTTAAAGTAAGATCACTAACTAGGGTAAGAAATACTCATGAGAAATACGCCAAACTGGAGACAGGAGGAAGTGCATACATCCATCACCATAGCTTGGTTCTTATTCATTCTTGGGCCTTCTACTGCTGAATGGCCACATACATTAGTTATTTTTTTTTCCATTGACATGACAAAGCACCTAACAAAAGCAGATTAAGAAATTAAACTTTAGTTGGGCGTGGTGGCACACACATGTAATCCCAGCACTCAGCGAGTGAGTTCGAGGCCAGCCTGGTCTACAAAGTGAGTCTAGGACAGTCAAGGCTACAGAGAGAAACCCTGTCTCAAAACAATAACAACAACAATAACCAAAACAACAACAACAATAACCAACCACAAAATAACTTCATTTTTTGCTCACAGTTTGAGTGTCAGAGAAGGCATGGTGGGCGGAACCCGAAGCACCTGGTTGCTGCATCTGCAGTGAAGAGAGACGAGTGCTGGTACTCAGCTTGATTTCTCTTTATTCTGAGGCCCAAGCCCCCCCCCCTCATCCTCTGGAATGCTGCGGCTCACATTTAGGGTGGACATTCCTATCTCAATTAAGTCATAGAAACGTCACTAGATAGAAACGCCCTCGCAGATGTACCCAGGGATTTGCTTCTTTGGTGATTGTAAATCCCATCACATTGACAGTCAAGTTTAACCATCGCCTGAAAGAGGGAGGCCTGGAGGCAGTTGGTTAACAGTGACCCAAGAGGGTTATTTTGTGACTCGTGCTTATTACTTTTAATTGAAAAAGTGTTTGTGACTCTTTATCGCTCGATAACTCTTTGAGGCCCTCATTTTCCTGATGTGGCATTCTCCTGTGATATCACACCATCTCTTCCCATGCACCCACCATCTCTGGCTGGCTGTCTTCAGCCTAGTTTTCCACACATGGTCCCATCCATCTTTTGGACTTTGGTGTTGTTCTTTTGACGCATCATATTTCATAAACACACTTCTGTCACCTTCTGATTGGTTCAATAAAGAACTAATCGGCCTATAGCAAAGATAGGAGGAGAGAGTCGGGAGTTCCGGGGAAGAATCAGGCATGCAAAGGAGTAGCTAGCTGGACAAAGAGGGAAAAACAGGTACCAGGAATAAAGGAGAGGTAATGAGCCACATGGCAGGATGTAGATTAATATAAAGGGGTAAATTTAAATTAAGAGCTAGTTGGGGGAACAAGCTGAAGCTAAGGCCAAGCTTTCATAATAAATAAAAAGTCTTTGTGTCATTATTTGGGAGCTGGCAGTGTGAGGAAAGACTGGTTACAATTGGCGTCCAATGCCTACAAAATCGGGACACCTTGCTATTATTATTACTGTTGTTGTTGTTGTTGTTATATTTTTAACACTTTGTCAGAAATGAAGCAGATAAAACATTTGGGTTCTTGACTCAGGAACACACAAAACCATCTCTGGCACTGCTCCAATGGGAGTTTAAGGCTCATGCACATAGGTTCATGGTGAATAGACTTGAATGCCTTATTTTGTTGACATGTAGCATTTGACCCTTGATCTAAGCCTCCCAATTCTCTGTAGTTATTTCTGTTGCTGAGCACACCTTATCTGGTATAGTAGTATAGCTTTTCCTCCACACAAATCATGATTGTTTTGTCACCACCATAGAGCATATATAACCTTAGTGCTAGTGATTGTGCCAATGAAATACACACACCAACATAGTCATAGCTAGGTCTATAGAAATAGCAACAAGACTATATAAGACATCAAGGGACCTTCCCTTCTCTGGTGTGACAGGCTCTAATCCTTCATGACCCTCAGTTGCTAGAGATCATGGAAGGTTCTAGACTAGATATTTGGGAGGCTGATATTTACAGATGGTGAAGCTCTATGATAAAATTCTATCAGGTTGTCACCCATGATGGGGTGGGACTTTTTGATGATGCAGCTGCTTTTGAGTCACCCACACTTCTGTAGTTAACCTTCCTTTCATATTTCTGTTAGGAGCTCAATACACTCAACTGGTTCCCCAACCCAGGCTTAGGTGGAATTGTTTCTTTGGCAATGCTCTTGGTCCCTTGTCTGAGGTGAACAGACATTTGCTCATTTCTCCTCAGGAAGTAACATAAACTTCTGTGTAAATAAGTGTGCCTTTATAAGTTTGTGCACATTACTTAAGATGAATTGCTTGTAGAGGCCAGGGATGTTGGAATTGTATTTACATTGACCTGTCCCTATGCATTTGAAAATCTTGGAGAAAATACTCCATTATTTATCCGAGACCAATGTTTTGTACCTACATCACTTTCTTATCATAACTCTCATTGGCTATGCAAAGGCATTTGTATCTCAGCTAGTAACACGAGTTCTTCCCTGGTCAAATATAATCTTTATAAATGTTGGTGGTAATCATATTTTTTTTATTCCCTGTAGAAACATAAACAAAATTATGTCCGCATCACAAAACTGTTGCAGGTTTCCATCTGATGTCAACATACCTTTATAATATAAACATAATTTATCTAATTCTACAATTTTTTCCTAAAACCCAGTGTCTCTCAGCTGCTGTTGTTCCTTTTTCACTAACATTAATATAATTTAAAGTTAACAAAGCATTATTTAGCCTGTCCCTGGGGGTCTTTACTTTTTCTTTTTGTTTTATAACTATTGCTTTTAAAGTGTGATTCAATCTTTCTGTAACTGCTTGTCCTGTAAAGTTGTGTGGTATACCCACAATGTACCTTATAGTATAATATGAAAATAATTGCTTCATCTTACTGGATACATATGTAGGAGCATTATCAATCTTAACTTGTGCAGGAATCCCCACAATTGCTATTACTTTCCATAAATGTGTATTCAACTTTTTCAGAACTCAAAGCAGTTGCCCATTGAAACCCAAAATATGTATCAATGACATGGTATACATACTTTAGTCTTCCAAAATCTGCAAACTGAAGCACATTCATTTGCCAGATTTTATTTCTTTTGGTATTCCTAGGGTTACTTCCAGAAGGAGTTGGTTGTACAGAGAACAAAAAAGACATTATCTTTTTTCTTTTATGTTCATTTCTTTTCTTTCTTTCTTTCTTTCTTTCTTTCTTTCTTTCTTTCTTTCTTTCTTTCTTTTTGCTTTTGCCAACCAAGTGATAGAAGTCTTTTTCTTTAAATCTTTACTGTTAACATGGTGTTTCTCATGAAATTTCAAGGCTTCTAACACATTTCCTATTAATAATTGGTAAATTTCCTAATTTCCTTGAGCCAATGGGCCTGGCAAACCTGTATGAAACTGAATATGAGTAATATATAGTGGACAGTTTCTTTTCCTGATTGCCTATTGCAGTTGTATAAATAAGCTAATTTTGAATTATTAGGAATAAATTCAGCAGTTTCTATATATATAAAGCAACTCATTCTGCATATTGAGAGTCCATAATTGTCACAGACTGGCTCAGTCGGGGATTGGTCTTTGGGATCGAGAGTTTTCGAAGCATCAGCGGGCAGACGTAAGGTATGTGACAAACAGACAAAACCACAAAGATGTTTTTGTGTCTGAGTATATTTTGTAGCTAAGCAGTCTAAGTTGTTAAACATTCATTTTAAAAGCAGGGAGGCTTGTAGTTACATTTTCCCACAGAGCAGATTCAAGGGAGTCAGTGAACAATCAAGCATACACAGTACAGATACAGAATGCAAAGTTATTGTGTTATCATATTTTGAATTACAACTTTGAATGTAACAATACAAGGTACAGAACACACAGTAAAGACGTCACCACTTTTAAGTTACTGGCTTGATATTAAATTCATGTGCTCCCTTTGTCCAGAGTTAATGTTCTCTCCCTAACGAAACTTATGCCCAGAACCTGTGTGACAAGACAGTTTTTTTTCTTTAGTTCCCTTTTTTGATATCTGAGCGTCATTATTTGCAATTTTTGGAAGCACTCTATTTCTTTGTAAGTCATAATATAACTTATTAACTAATGATTAATTCTAGTCATTTTTTTAAATAAGTGGAAGTAGAACTACTTTGGACCTGGACAGTCCCTGGTTGTAGTCTCAAGGTAGGGTCATCTCCTAGCGACCATGGTTACGCCAGAGAAGTCCTGATTTGGGAGTGAAGTAAAGAAGAAAGAATAGATTTCAGCACAATGAGAGAAAAGAGCTGTGATTTAATTTCTCTTGGCGGAAACATCATCCTCAGTCCAGAAGACTCTCCCCTTTTTAGGGGTCGTAGCTTTAGGATTGTGTAGTATTTGTCACACAGACTCCACTGTGCGGAGACTCAAGACAACCTAACAATACCATAAGGATTGCATACAACTCTGATTTTTGAGCTGCACTGCTTTCAGTAGCATGCATGAAATCAGTAATACTTAGCTGTGGTTCTTCTGCTAGCTTGTTGTCTCCTGGTTGACCAAGGAAATGGCTTGTTTTTCTTTCTTTTTTGTTTGTTTGTTTTTGGTTTTTGCTTTTTTGATTTTTTGCTATGGGGCCCTGAGCTGGCAGGCCACTCAGTTTGTTTCATGATGGCAAGAGTTTACTTTGCTTGTCCCTGCTATGACTGCACTTATTAGTCAAATGACACCCCTTACCACAGCATCTACAAACTCCAGGAAGCCTTGGATTTCCTTCCAAGAAGAACCCTCTGACACTAGAAATAGCTGGTTCACTTCAGTGATGGAAATTTCTGAATTTCTCAGAGTTAACACACCTGGAATTTTGAGCTCTGAGTCTTTTAGCCCTAAAATTTCTTTTCAAATGACTGAATTTGTTTAGATATTTTGATATTGGAGGCCTCTAGCTATTGGCATGATGCTCACGAAAGCCGATGTCAGTTGTGTCTTTTATCCATTCATTCATTACTCATGCCTCTAATGGCCTAATTACTTTCCTACATTCAGTATTTTCATTATCAAATGCCAAGGCTTTATCAACACCTGTCTGGCATCAGGGTTTGATACAGCTTTGTTTACAGCTGAAACCAATCTCTGTAAGAAGTCTGTGAACACTTCTCTGCAGCCTTGTATTATCTCGGTAAATGAGGTGGATCTTTTTTTTTGGGGGGGGGGGCTCCTCAACCTTATCTAAAGCCTTTGCTTTGTTTTTCTTGTTTGTTTGTTTTTTGTTTGTTTGTTTGTTTTGAGACAGGGTTTCTCTGTGTAGCCTTCGTCGTCCTGGACTCATTTCTGTGGACCAGGCTGGTATCAAACTTATAGAGATCTGATGGTCGCTGCCCTATCCCCAAAAGTTCAATGTTACAAAATAACAACTTATTTTATTGGGTTCTTATACCTCTACTTCCCTTCCAACCCTCATTCCACCATAACCCTTTCCAACCCCCCAAGATTAGGTAGAAGAGGAAGCAGGTTAGAGGTGAAAGGGATCTTAGACCTCTATAGACTACTTCCTTCTGACCAGGGATGTAGAGTTGCTTGAGGCAAGTGAAATCTTTATTGTCAGAATATCCAGCAAGCCCACAAGCAAGCAACCCAGAAATAGAAAATGCAGCAACAGGATGACCCAGCAACAATGGGGACAACAATAGAGGAAGTAGCAGCTCTCTTAGGCCCTCTCAGGGCTCTCCAATTTATACCCTTTCCAGAGTCCCCAGAATTAAACTTTCTGTGGTTGGAAAGATCACACCCTTGTTAGTGTACAAGGCAAATCATAATCACCTGCTGTGGAGCATCCTATTATCCCACACCTGTGATTAAAACAAAAGCATATCCACATAACATAACTACATTTTAAAGAAACCAAAACTCTCACTACATATTACATTTTTATAAATTTTTAAGGGTAGGCAGAATATTGTCTTCTTCCAATGATGCCCATGCCCTAATTCCCAGAATTCATCATGTTTATAATTCACAAGAAGATAAGGGTAAGGATTTGGGGGTCGGCATATTATCCTGATTACTGAGGTGTGTCCAACACAGTACAAGTCTTCACAAGATACTTCTCCTGTAAAGTAGTTACAGCCAGAGAGAGAAATGTGACTTAGACCCTTGCCAGAGAAATGCTATGTCTGGTTTTGAGGATAGAGAAAGATCTGCTTTGTCTCCAGCAGGGACTACAGCCCAGAGACACCCTACTTTTAAGATAGCAAGTCTTAATCAGACCCAGACCATGCCCTGCAGGATCAGAAGCAACCACCTGTCCATGTGTTCAGTGATGATAGTAATAATTGTTTTTATGTGGAAGTTTCTTAAAAATGACATGTTTTTTTTGTACTTTGAAGAGTTTAGATTCTTAAAAAAAAAAAAAAAAAAGAATATTCCCGCTCAAGATAATTAGTAATTTTGCAAGAAAGAGAAGAGAGAGAAGAAAGGAGAGAGAGAGAGAAAGAGAGAGACAGAGACAGACAGAGAGACACACAGAGACAAATAGAGACAGAAACAGAGACTGAGAGAATGGAATCTGCGAGCTTTGCATCCCACTGGACTCTGGCTAGCCAAAGAAGATCATCCCCAGTAGGAGGAGGCTGACCGTCAGGCAGAGGCAGCAGGTGGCCGCGTGGTCTATCCATGTATTCTGTTCAGGAGTAAACTCCACATGACTCATAAAGACTCTGCCTTACTGAAGGGCAAGCAAGGCACAGGAGAGTTTTGTTGCATATTTTAGCCTAACAGTGGATTTTAAAAGCCACTTTGATGTTATAATAAATCTTCACTGGACCCCTGATATGTGCTTTCTAAGCATCTCTACTCCATACAGGTAACATTTTTGTTTTCTTTGGGCATGAGGTGGGTGGACATTTGATCACGCTCTTTGGTGTATTTTGGATGGACTCAGGTTGCTTTGTGGATTTTGCCTATTTTCTCTTAGACACTGAGATCTATCAACTCACCGAGTGGTTCTGCTGGTCTAGTGCAGTAGTTCCTCTGCTCAGGGTCAAGTCTCAGTCCTTCTGACATGACCTGTCCATCATGAGCCAGCCCCTGCCATCTCTGTGACTTTATCTTCATCACTCTCTTGCTTACTTACAGCATGAGAACCATGTTATTCCCTTAGTGTTCTTCACCACTTAAACTCATCTAAATCCAGGGCCACAGCACCATTCATTCTTTCAGATTCCTCCTCAGATTTTCCCTTTCAGAAAGATCTTCCAATTACTCTAAACAAAGAGCCACTCTATCTCCAATGAGTCACTTTATTTGTCATTAAAGACATTCTCTCAACCTGTCACATATTCTGTAAAAAATTAAAGTAACAGACATGTAATGAGAGACTCCTACAACAAAATAACACAAACAAAACATTTGATTGGAAAAAAAAAATACACAAAGGCCCGGAATAAGCACTTTTGCCAGGTAAGATGGGAATGGTAAACAGGCAAGGGACAAAATGTTCACTGCTAATCAGCAAGGAAATGCAAGTCAAAACCATGGGCTGTTATGTCACCATTAAAACAGCTATGATTAGACTAACTAGATATAACAAGTGTTGATGAGGAGCCGAAGGAATGGGAGCACTTGGACACCGTGGGTGGGAAGTGAATGGGTTGGTCCATTATGAAAAACAGTGTGTTGGCTTCTCAGAAACCTAAAAATAGGCTGCATTAATGCCAGAGTGCCAGGGAGGCTTAATGACATGCAAGTCTAACAGCGTCTATGAATTCCTACCTGTCTGTTGAAGACAGCATTTGTAAATATGAGGACCACAGATGCTCACAGTGATAACCCTGAGGATGAAGGCCTGGGCAGTGGGCTCTGAGCACTCCTGCGTGGCAATGAGAGCAATAGAAGAGAACCTCAGGTTTGTGTTCTTCTCAAAGTGTGTTGCCTTCTTTGGGATAGACAACATGCAACAAAATAATATGGGGAGAATCACCAGAGTCTGGGGATGACTGTCCAAATAGGACCCACCGGAGGTGGAGGCCGATGATGGTCCACATCTCTGCAGGAGATGTCAAGACATCCCACATAAGGGAGCAGAAGCTTCTCGTCATTTCTAAGATTTTCAAATTTAGATCATTTGAATAGCATCCACCGCAGCAGAAACCATGACAAGCAAAAACAAAAACAAAAACAAACAGAAAAAAAAAACAAAACTAAAACAAAAACACATCTCAACTGTCTCCTCCCTTCTGAGAATTTGCTGTCTTTGAGCCTCTAATTTAGCTTTATTTCGTATATTTGTCCAAGTGCTATATCAGACTTATAGCCCAGTGCATCTTCTAATGAGAGATGGTCCTGACTCTTCATCGAAACCCAATGATGACAGACAATTCTTAAAGAACTTAGGGCTTGGTACTGGGTTTTGAAGTCATTTATACTCCAGGGTAACTGATGATTCTTCATCCCTGTTAATTCACCCCAAAACATTCACCAATACTGTTCCAAGTTATTATAATAGAAATAAACATTGCTATCACAATCACAAACATGTGAGCATGTACTACGTATCTGATTCTCTTTATACATGGCATGATTTAATTAGCTTCTTCCCATCCTTGGGACAAAATATCCAACATAAACAACTTAAAGGTGAAAGTATATATATATATATATATGTTTCAGCTCCTGGTTTTGGAGGTTTTGCCCACATACATTTGGAGACATCAGGACGTATTGCCGAGGACTTCTTTCACCTCAGGGTGGACAGGCAGCAGGAAGAGGCACCTCATGTCATGGCTGACGGAAAACAGGTCTGAGGCACATAACAGGAGAGGCCAGGCAAGGTACAGCACTAAATGACATGCCCGGATGATGTATTTCCTCCAATTAGTTCTCCTGCTGCCTGGTAACTACTCAGACTTGGAATCCCTCAATGATCCCCACATTTACAATGTAAGGACCTTGTGATTGTTAGGTTAGCCAGAGGTGTGCTTCTGGAAAGCAGGCAGTTCTCAGTCTGACCAATCTGATTCAACATCATGTACATTCTTCTCATTCTCACAGCAACTCAGTGAAACACATGCTGTCATTATCAACTCCACATGCAGGCAAACACAGGGAGGCTCACACCTACATGCTGAGTTGTAATAGTGAGTCAAGGTAGATACGCAACAGAAAAAAATATAGGAAACTGTTCTAAGTTTACAATAAGTTCATTATAGAGGGATGAATTTTCGAGTTGGATATGGACTATTTTATATGAATTAAAGACTGACCAATGGAGCGTGATGAAGAGTGGGCCAGGAGAGGATGGTGGAGCATTGCTGGCAGGAAAACCTCTTCCCTAAAGACCACTGGCGCCTAGGATATGAAGGCTTATATTACCAAGATTTGGAGTGTTTGGAGTGGCACACTGTGCTGACTGGAGTCTCCCTTCAACTCCGAATTGGTGCATTCACCAGTTAGGAATAACTACTACCTCCCACTCTCAAATCCCCAAGGCATTGACACAGTATGGGAGTAAGATCTCAGTACAAAATAAAATCCATACACTGCCCAAACATACCCAACAGCATTGTCCACACACAGAACCTTCCTGTGGGATTCAAAGTCGCACATGTGCAGGCAGTGGTTCCGCTAATTCTCTTGTGAGTTTGGAAAGAGAGAGTGAGACTAAGAGACCAGCTCAGAAGGTTCCGTGTCACTGTAACCTTGTAGGACTGGTTTCATCCACCCTCAAGCATGGAAGCTCCTAACTGATTTACCCCTTTCTCCTAATTTAATCTTCTAACTGAAGCATAGGAATATTATGGTATGCGATGACAGCTTAGTTCTGCCCCTTGCTTCCTGGAAGGTGGAAAGGAAGTCACTATAAACCCAATAGTTAAGTCACTTCCCTTTAGGCCCTGGAGGAAAAGTGCTAGCATTAGCTGGTTCTTTACCAGAAAGAATAGCTACTTTAGATTACACTCATTAGAGGGATTTTTTTTTTCCTGGAGATAAAACAATAGAATTCCACACATTGAAAAAGTAGATGTGGAGCAGAGGCAGACAATGTTGGGGATGGGGGAGCTCCAGTGAGGAAGGAAGTATGTTGGGAAAGGAAAAGTATCAGGTGAAATATTATAGAAACAGTTATGCTCTGAATCTGAGGCTGAAGAAAGGAATCGGCCAAATGAGAGTCTATTTGTATGGGGTTCTGAGCCCTGGCACACACAAGCAGAGGGTTTTTAGGGGAGTTGTGTATCATTAACCTTGGCCTTGCATAGCCTTTATCTTGGTCATAGTTTCCTTCATGGTCTCTCAAAGGCAAAGATGAACAAGTTAGAATCTGCCTTGCTAGAGAAGGGGGGGGTTCGTGCAGTGTTTTGCCTTCTTCAGTTCAGTGACTGTCCACCCTAGTCACACAATTCATGACTCACATATAGGAGTGGGAAAGCCGGGTGCAGCCTTTGTCAACTGGGTATTTCTCATTCCTCACCTCCCATTCCACATTATGCATTACAGGGCTTTAAGTACACAGGTTGATGTATTAGCAAGCTTCATGTCACTGTAACAAGATGCCTGTGACAGTAATGTTATGGAGAAAAGGTTTACCATGGCTCTTGGTTTCAGAGGCTTAGTCCTAGATCAAGAGTCTACGTAGCTTTGGGTCTCTGACTGAAGAGGCACGTCCTGGCAGGGCAAATGGCTTGTCACATGAAGCAGGAGGAAAAAAGGGCAATTCAGAATTTCACAACACTTTTTGAGGGCACCCAACCAGTGACCTTCAGAACTGCCAGTACGCTCTGCTTCCTAAGGTTCTACCACCTCTCAGCTGCACCATGCCGGGAACCAAGATTTCACAGACTTATGGGGAGATCCACATGCGGACCACAGCACAGCAAGCGACCTTAGGTGCCCCCTCCCCACCCCCACCCCCGCCAGAGTATAAGTATATAAATATGCAAAGCACAAAAGGCTGAATTACATGTATAGAAGATCACCTTAATTTAAATTTGACAAAATGATGGACATGGCTGTGGCTGCCTAAGTTTAGAGCCCAGGACATTTGTAAGAAAGAGAAGGACCTTTGGGACATTGAGGGGTAACCCTGTGAGGCTGGGGCGTGGCCGTGATAGAGGGGAGATTCTCAGTCAGCCATGGCAGCGCTGCATTCCTGGTGCCTCACTCCACTCTGCACGATTCAGTGCTAGCCTGCCAGGGTGGACATTGGCCCCAGGCCAAGGCTAGCTTCTGCCCAACTGGAGCCTGCTTTGCTCTACCTGTAGCTTCTTTTGGGCAGTGCCTCTGGGTGGAGGTGTTTGAGTAGCTCTCTCACCTACTGAGCAGAGATGGTTGTTATAGTTTGACACAGGACTGGAACCAGTCTCTAGGTCTCCCCCTAGGAGGCTGAGTCTGAACCTCGGGAGCTCAGCCTGACTTAGCTTACTTCTCATACTTGTTTCACTGCCTTGCTAGCCTAGTGTCTTAGCATGACTATTGCTGTGATGAAAGAAAAAAAAATAGCCAAAAGCAACTTGGGGAGGAAAGGGCTCATTGGTCTTACGTGTTCACATCACTTCTCATCACTGAAGGAAGTCAGCCATCAGTCACTAGTTAAAAAAATGTCCGACAGGTCTGCCTGCAGCCTGATCTTGTGGAGGCATTTTTTCAATTGAAATGACTCTAGCCGGTGTCAACTTGACTTAAACTAGCCAGTACACTAGGGTTTCTTTCAACACATTCTATAGAAAGGCAAAATCACATCCTTATAAAATCTACCTTCTAATTCTGTCTGCTTCAGGGAAACGTGGCCTCAGACAGCAATAATCCAGAGAGGGAGGCAGGTCCCTGTCCAGATGGGCAAGGTAGGTTGTCACCACTCAGTGACTCTAATGAGCCATTCAGTTCTTCTTCTTCTCCTTCTTCTTCTTCTTCTTCTTCTTCTTCTTCTTCTTCTTCTTCTTCTTCTTCTTCTTCTTCTTTAAATCTCCTGGCCCCACATTTTGACTCTGTGAGTGCCAAAGTATTCTTTCCTTGTAATTCTTCTTTCCATGTAGCTTTCCAACATGGAGAAAAGGTAGAGAGAACAGTCAAGGTCATTTTAGCAGGTTTTTTTTTTCTAACTGTACATCAGAGTTCTGTACATCTTGATCTTAGTGTCTCAAATTCTATAAATATAACTGTTCCTGAGAGATAGAACATCCCTGGGAGACACACACACACACACACACACACACACACACACACACACACACACACACAC
>OU015749.1:23300687-23347979 GCA_907169655.1 Acomys percivali | reverse complement strand
GAATCATTAGGAAGACAGAGCTCCAAGGTTGCATGCTAACTTCATGGCAATCATTCCAACAGCTCTGGTGTGAAAGACTACTGGCAAGAGTTGTGTCTTGTGTTCTTGGTCTCTCACCAAGCATTGATAACCCATAGCCAGAGTAAACTGAGTGAAATACCTTCTCGAAGGGAAAAGAAACAAAGAAGGACTCACCTTCTGCTTCTTGGTAGATCTCAGTGGAAGGATGCTTCTTACCAAAAGATCTTTGAATGCAAAGGGCTCAGAAGACACACGGATCTAAAGGACTTTTCACTCCTTCAAGTTCAAAGTTCAGAGAACCTTTACAAAACCACACAAGAGAATTTAAGTGTTTCTTAGGCAGTAGTATGGAGGAAACACAAATACCCAAATCCAATTGCACCTACAGAATGACATTTCTATTTTTCTTCTTACTTACTGGTAAATACTTTGGGTCATAATTATTCTACCGAAGTAATCTACCAATACTCCTGGGGTTTACCCCAAAGTTTCTTTAGGACTTTTCTGAAATTAGCAGAATGGACACACTTCTCAAGGTTTTGTCACTCTTAAGATAGATGGAGCAACTGGTAGAGACTGTATTGGTGTATTTGATTCCCTGGGGTGAGGCTTCTGAGACATGACTATTGATTATTGAAGGTTTATTTTGTCAATGTTTTCTCAGGGTTGTGTCAACAGTTTTTGCAGCTTTATTTTGGATTATATCCCCTCTGGGGAGTTAATGCATAACCTTCTGCAAAGGTCATCTTGAGGAACTCATGAGTTTGAGGATGCTGAGGTCCATCTGTTCATATTACTAGTGAATTTCTCCAAATCCACAAATTTCTGTACCTTGATAAGCAGAGATCTCTTCTGAAAATGAGTGTAACCTGTGTAAAGGATTTTAGGAGGTGGGTCTCACATCTATGTTGCAGAGCTTTCTCCTGTGATAAAGTTCGGCATTAAAGACTCAGCATCACACTGCTGCCACTGGTGTATGAGGTATGACAATCAGGATACAGGAATCGGGGCACTGGCTCCAACCAGGGTCACTCACTGGCATTGTAAATCCGAGCCAACTCGTGGCAGCTTAGTTTGAGTTGAAATTTTCCTCATTTATTTCATTTTATTATTTTTGTCCATGTGAGTGGATGCAAATACATACAAGGCTGCACTTGCATGTGTTTGTACACTTGTGAGCACAGAGGTGAACCTTGGTGCTCAGGCCTTGTCTACTTTTTTCTTCCTTTTCTCTTGAGACAGGTTGTCTTCCTCACCTGGAACTTGCCAAGCGGGCAAGGCTGGCTGGCTGCAAAGTGAGCACGTCACCAAGATATCTCCCCAACTCTGAGACCTCATTTTTTTAAATGTCATTTCTGGTTTCTAAAATTGGCAATTCATGTGCTTCAACTTAATTTTAAGCTCTGCTGCCTTAGGCTTATGCTTGTAATTATAAGCCATGAGCCAATATTTGATTTTGATAGGCAGGTAACTGTAGCTAGGGTAATACCAGGTTGATAGATAGTACATAAAGCGCTTGGAAGTTCAGAGCTGCAGATTGTGCCTAGAATTCTCAATAAATGTCATGAAATGCAAATTCTAAAGCTCAGGTCCAAGGTGGCTTACCTCTCCCTAGGTGCCTGAGCAGCATGGGTGCAAGATATTTGTTCTACCAGAGAGTATAGGCATAGGCATCCTCTCTGGCCTGCCGTCCTCACAGTGCGAGACTGGAAGCTGGCGCTCTCCTGAGGATACACTTGAATCAGGTACAAAGTGAAAGGCCCCCCTGATACAATGGCAGAGAACTACACACAGTGGTAAATGCTTTTCAAAAGCATTTGGTCTGCAAGAACTCTTTTCAGCTTCTAGCGAGACATCGATCGCAGCAATTTTTTTTTTTATCTGTTTCCTATTTAACTTTTTCCTACCCCACATTCTCTTTTGTTGAGTCATCTCCCAGGGCTAAGGGGAAATCAACTTGTGCCTCCTGAAAATATACTCAAGTCTCTCATCAAGTAGTTTCATTATGAAAGCATCTTAAGGAGAAACAGAAAGAGAAGTCAATTGCAGCTGAGCTCAGACTGAGTAATTGGTTTTAATTTTATTTTATGCACCAAGGAAGCAATTTAACCTAAAATGCCTGGGACCTTTGAGACTGCATATCACACTTCCGAGCTCTAATGGATAATCATTCTTTTTCCAAACTTTAAGAACGACAATTTATTTTTCATTTTTCTAATTGCTTATTCATTTATTTTGGTCTGTACGCATACACATTTTGTACATGTGCATGTGTGTACATGTGCAAACACACACATACACACATATTCACACACATGTTACAGCATACATGTGGAAGTCAAATGAAAACTCGTAGGAGTCAATTCTCTCTTTCTATCATGTGGGTCTCTAGAATAGATTTCCAGCCATCAGGCTTGGTGGTAGACTCCTGTACATGCTGAGCCATCTCACTGGTCCAAGCCACTTCTTTTTGCTATTGATCTTTATATGGAAATTTCCTAGCTGACAAAAATGATACAATCTCAGAGGTCATTGCAATACTCTCCAAATTTCTAAGCTTTCTTAGTGCCGGCCTTATGTATGTAGTATGGCATGGGATGGAGTTGGGATAAAGTAAGAATTAGTGGAAATAAAAAGTAAGTTTTAAAGCAAAGTTCATGGTAAATGTGAGTTTTGGGGTCTCTCCGTGTGAGGTAGCGCATAGAGAGATTGGATTTGTTGGAGCAGCAACTGACTGGGGCGGGGGGAGTCTTTAAAAGTCAAAGTGACTAGCAAGACTGCCATTTTGTTTTTCTTCATTCCTGCTGAAAATGTATTATGACCAATGCACTTTTTTTTTTTCAGCAAAAGTCTTTTCTAAGAATTTGTAAAGATACACGTGATTTACTTTCACTATGTAGATGGAGTCTGTGAATTTATTCCTTATAGTGAGACTCTAACTTGCAACTGATCACAAAGCAGTGGGTATAAATGACGTGTGAATAACACTGGTCAGTCTTTATCCTCAGAACCCCCCAGGAGAGACCCTGTCAACCCTTGTCCCCTATATCATCCATGGTAGACCAGAATCTATCCCTCTGAACCAGCCATGAGGGACTTCCATGAATCCCTATCGTTAGATCTCCCGCTTGCCTTACACACACAGCACCGGAACCATTTAAGAATACCAGTGCTGCAGGGTCAATGGATACTTGAAACATTATCTCAACAGAGACAGCACACAAGCATTTCCCCCTTCACCTCCATGGTGGTTTTGTTGACCAGCTCTCTCTGAGAGATTACTGAGTCCAACCATTATCTCTTAAATGATGTCAACAAGCTACGGCTTCAGACATCACACATTATTATTTAAAATGTAGATTCTGAACTGGCAAATTGGTTCAGTGAATACCGGCACTTTCCACTAAAGCCCAGTTACTTGACAGTTGACCCAGGAACAAGCAAAGAAGGGCATGTATAAGTGCTCAACCTTGAGGTGTTTTTTTTTTTTTTTTAGAAAATAATGTAAACTAATAGATTTAAACCCAACATCAATACACACAAAAGAATCATGTGGGATGTCCCCCACAGGCTCATGTTAGCACTTGATGCCTGATGTGGGATGCTTTCTTGAAGACTGTAGTATCTTTTGGAGAGGGTCTAGCTGGCAGAAGAAGTAGGTCGGGATCGGCAAGCCTTTGGAGCTTATACAAGCTTCTGCTCCTAGTCTGCCCTCGGCTTCCTACTCTGCCTGTGTGGGCAAGCACTACCAATGCAGCTTTTACAGGACCAGCCTTGCCTGCTACCACAGACTGAAATTTTACTGATTCCAAGAGTCCAAGTAAACCTCTGTCCCCTTAAGTGGCTTCTGCAGCACTCTGTGCAAGCTGACCTAGACCTCAGCTTATGTGAAAGCAGGTGTGTCAACCCCTAAGGGTCAGCTTTACTTCTGTCAAGTATTTTCTCACAACGATGGGGCAGCCAGTGGGTTGTTTCAGGCCACATTCAAAGTTTGAGAACAGAGAAGCTGTTGGTTGTAATCCCAATCCAAAGGCAAGAAAACAAGACCAGATTCACTGGTTGCCTGGGGGAAGGAAGAGGAAAATTTTCTCCCTGTAGCCTCTTGCTTTATTCTGGGATGATGGATGCCACAGTGAAGCCAGTCTACATCCAACAATCTGGATACCAATTTCCTCAGGAATGCTCTCATGGACACACCCTGAAACTGTTTAATATGGGAACCCCATGACCAAGGCAAATTGTCATACTGTAGTAATTTCACATGCTTGGATAAATTCCTTTAACTTCTCTGTTTATAAGTCTCCATGTGTGAAATGAACATTATAGTAGGATCTATACTTTAGCACATTTATTTGTTTATTTTCTGGGGAGGGGGCACACAGAGGTCAAACAAGGGGAGGGAGTCAGTCTGTAAATTCAGCAATAATTAGTAATTTAAAAAAGCACTTCACATAGATTATCAAACTAAATATCAAGTCTCTGATGAGGTTGAAGACCAGATAGTTTAGTCTTACAATTAAGCCTATTTGTTTAGGGGTTAAGATGTTTTTAAGTCTGGATAGATGTTTTAAGTTGACAGAGAAGAGACATGATAGATATTGATTCTCACTCAGAATTTTAGAATCACCAATATAAGAAAGAGGCTTTCTACAAGGTTGCCAAACCCAATTAGCCAAAACACCAGGAATGTAACATTCATATAATCCCTGATTGTTTCATGGTTCTTCTTGTTGTATGTATTTTTTATTTACGTGTAATAATATAAATGTATATGCCAAAAAATCTTTAGAGAAAAAATAAAAGTGCTTGCAACACCAACATAAAAAAAAAAAGAAAGTAGGAAATCAAATATGCCATGACATATTGATATTTGTAAATCCCTCAGCTAATTTACATATAATGGCAAGGAATGTGGGTACAAATACAGTTTGGCTGTTTTTTCCCTCACATAAGTTCTTCCACCAAAACGGAGGTCACAGGCCTGTTGGAACCCATGTGCCATTTCTCAATAAAGAAAGCTGACAACAAATGTTCTAAAACAGTGTCCCTGGGTCACAGCATCAGAAAGAAGGTATCAGCCCTATTTATTCAGCGATGGTGTGTGCAGGTGTGTTCTATTTTTAGATGTGCAGCTATGTCCAACGGAGACTGTAAGACAATAGGAATCTCTACCAGTGAACAAAGACTAAGTGGCCCATTAGGACAGGAGCAGCAATTACCACTCATAGCTGTTGTCCTGAGGCTGCTAACTTAACAGGGCTCTTTCTTTGGGAAAGTCTCACCTTATGTAAGTTAAGGATGGACACAGGAACAAAATCCACTCATTGATATAGCTCTTCTCAAGTTGTCAGTGTCCAGGCTGGCATCTCGAAGTACTGCAGAACCACCAACAGGACAGGCTAACTCCTGGCAACCCCTAGCCTACATCAAAGAGGATGATGAGCATCAAAGAACTTCTTTATAGAGATGGCTTCAAATGTGGCAAACAAGTCACTGGGCAAAATGTCCTTGTTTCTGCCACAGACAGAATTCTGCCTAAAAATGGACAATCTTCGATGCAGGAAGAGTCAACAGCCAAACTCTGCCAAGACAGGATAAGCAAGTCCTCAACAGTTCCTGCCTCACAAGTATGTCTGTCAGATATATTGGGCCAGAAGCCTGAAGATGATGTTCCAATGTTATAGAGAGTTTTGGGTGACTGTTCAGGCATCAAATTTGTCTCTGTCATTTTTTTTTCAATTTGGAAGCTGCTAACCTCCACTTCCTATTTACTCAGGTAATTAATTTATGTGTAATAATATAAATGTATATGTAAAATTTTTTTCCTTAAATTTTTTTTAATTGCCTTAGTTGAGACTATGTAAAGGTCCACACTAGGGACCTAGTGTTGAGAGAGAGGTAGTATATAAAAAAAGCCAACAACTTTATCAAATGTATGTTTATTATACATATAAAAAAAAAAGAAATGCCAAGGTCAAGGACCACTTCCAGATATTCGGATGGTTGTGTCCCAGGAATCTATGTTTCCTCAAGGATTCCAGGTGATTCCAATGCAAGCTGTCTGATTGTCAGCCTTTGAAAACACAGTGATGGAGAAGAGACCTGTTTATCAGAATCGCTAAAATGATGGAATAGGATAACACTTTTATTGATGAAAAACAACCCAGTTACATAAAGAAACATGGAAATAGAGGTCAAAAAGTAGAGGAAAAAGGAAATCAAGAATGAAAGGAGCTATCAAGCGTAGTGAAAAGCACTAGAACCTTCCCAGTCAGCCTCTTTACCTCTGGTGAGAATGGCAGAGGAGAATGATGTCAGAGACACAGAAGATCAGTACCATTTCTGGTCTGCAAAAGCCTTGTGGGAGGCAAAGAAGACACCCAGTTGTTTTTTATATGTTCAAGGGTCACAAGACCCAGTCTGAGGCTGCCCTTGGGATCAGAGTGAAGGATTAAGGTCCTTGGGAGACGGACTTTCTTGTATCAAGAGGCAGCATGCTCTTGGATCTTGAAGGAAGATGTAACTGGTGTGTTGGAAGAATTACACAGGCAGGCTGGTAGGGAGCTGAGACTACTAAGCAGGAGCTGGGCCTGGTCCCCTTTGCTAGGAATGTTGTTCTACAGGGGACCCTGTATGAGTCAGTGTTCTCCATGGGGGGGGAGGGGGGAGGGGAACCTGATAGAATGAATATATATCAAAGGTTTGTGAAACTGGCTTTACAATATGATCTGGGTAGTCCAACACTGGCGGTCCTCACACATGAGACCCAAAAGCTGCTGGTTTCTCAGTCCACAGAGCCAGAAGTTTAAGCATCCCTAACCTGTCACTAAAGGCCTGGATGATTCCAACAGGGCCATAAAATCAGCATTCAAATCACCACCCCCACCACCTTTACCACCACCACCACCACCAGCAGCAGCAGCAGCAGCAGCAGCAGCAGCAAAGTAGATGAACTCATCATAGAGGTTTCTCTTTAGACTTCTTTTTACCTGCCATCAGAAGGTGCCACTTCAAAGAACTCCCATCAAGAAAACACCTCGTAAGTATGTCTATCACTTTATCTCTCGGTTGGTTGCAGATTCAATCAACAATATCACAGACCCTACCCATAGGAGCAGAGGATGGTAAGCATACGAGTTCTCGCTTCTGATACTGAAATGGCCAGTTCTTGGCCTCCTCTCCCTCACAGGGTGTGTCTGTGCATGTTCTAAGTGCAGCCTCTGTCAGGAGATGGGATGCCTGTCTATTCACTTCACAAGTCCAATTAGCGGGCCCTGATTTCCCAGGCATGATCAGATGTGCTAACATCAGATATAGCACGGCCGTAAAAGCTGGTGCTTTCGTGTGTTTATCGCACATCTCCACCTTCCCTGGCCAAGTAATCTTGCCCTGTCAACAGTTCAGCTTTTCATTCAGTCTCCAAAGAGGGCTCTGTTATTTATGTAAAATTGGAAAGCCAGATTCATCCAGGAATACTACAGTTTTCTCCTATATAGAACTGGAACCAAGAGACCGCCAGCCAAAAGGACATTGTCTTTCTCAGCCTATTTCTTTTAAGTTTAGCAGCAGGGCTCCTGGCTTTTTTTCAGGATATGTTAGTCAGCTTCCTATTGTTATAACAAAATACTTTCGACAGTCAACTTGTGAAAAGAGAGGATGATTTAAATTCACAACTTTGGGTTTTCAGTTCATGACTGATTAGCCTCACTGCTTTAGGCCTATGATGGCCAAGACATGGAAAAGAAGGAAAGAAAGAAACAAAGAAAGTCAGGAAGATGAAATGGCTGGGGTCCATTGGTACTTCTGAGGATGTGGCTCTAGGAGCAGAAGGGTCCCTACTGAGGCTCTGTTCAGTGTTTCTACGACCTTCCTTCTGATAGACCCAGAAGCTGGGAGAAGCCTTCCATCCACAAGCCTTCATTCAGAAGGCAAGAGTCGTAGAAGAAAGAACTCATACTTTGGCCACTGTATTTATGGAAGGAAATGGTTAATAGTGTAATCCACTTGGTCACACAGTGTTTTCTGTTTTAAGCTTCGTCTGAGAACGTTATTTCTAGGCCTTAAGGTACAGAAACGATTTCCTTTGCCTTTTAAACTGGAGTGACTCTTCTGTGTTCTAAACGCAGGAAATCTAGTCCAATCTTCAACCTGCTTGTTCATGGATACTTTCTCCAACCTGATTGTGGGCTACTTTTCTATTTAACAGCAAGCATTTTTTGTTGCTTGAAAGCCTTTGTGCAACTGGATATTAGACAGGCAAATAGGAATAGAGAGAGACATAGGTGCTGGGTGATGTTTGAAAACTCAGGAAGTTCTAAGCTCTTCTTCCTGTAGCCCGTGTAGCGTTAATACCCACAATCCTCTGCTCTCACTGGCAGCACTTCTCAGTTAACTTCACTCAGGTGCATGATGCTTTCACTGCTGGGAGTTTAAATGGCTGCTCTGTTATTATAATATTGGGTATCCTCTTGCCATGAGTAGAACCTTTTTCCTTAAGTAGTAGCTGTGGCCAAGTGCACAGAATGTATTTGGCACTGAAAGTGGATATTTCACAAGGTATAAAGCACCATGTAAATTTCCTGACAAGGGAAATTTGAAGTAGCACTCAGAAGGCAAGCTCATGCTCAGATGTCAACCATGGTATTATAAGAAGCAGAAATGGCTCCTGTCCATTCACAGTGTTCCTTGGACAGTGGACTCAGCTCAGGGCTGGAGTCACTCTAAGCAGCAAGCCCTCTAAAGGATGCCATAATTAGTATGCAAGGTATCATAGCTCCCACATTCCTTGAAGCTTATCTTTATTTATTTCTATCTGTTCGTATGTTTAGGCCTTGAATACGGAACTCAGTATTGAACCATCAAGGAAAAGGTAGAAGATAAACTAGAATACAACTAGGTGCATCAACAAATGTATAAGTGGTGCCATCTTAGACTGTGGGAGAGCGAAGAAAGTGAGAGTGATGAAGTTCTGTTACGAGAATTCCCAAATCACGGCCCTTCCATGGAATCCTTCCTTGCTTCCAAGCATCCTTGTCTGCGAGTGTAAGGCAAAGAGAGCATTCTCTCTCTCTCTCTCTCTCTCTCTCTCTCTCTCTCTCTCTCTCTATGTGTGTGTGTATGTGTGTGTATGTGCACGCACACACATACATGTGTATTTGTGTTTGTGCCTGCGGGCTTTATTTCAGATCTCCTACATCTTTACTAAGTAGCCCAGCCGAGCTGCACCTGGGCCCATTTCATTCCGAGACTAGCTTTCACTGTGGCGTCTTCCAGGCAAGTGGCTTTGCTTTGACTTTCCTTGTCCCAAATTCATAGTCACTGACTCTTAGAGCTCTGTCCAGCCTGAACAATAGACCAGCCTGATTTCCAGATTTATTAATAAGTAAGACTTTGACATAAAATAGGGGGAGGTGTCAAAACTGCTTCAACTCCCAGAAACCTCAGACAAACCACAAAAGTCTTCCAGCCTTGATTAGAAAACTAAACACATCAGTGCTTGTCTCAGGCACAGGCGGTCCCAATAGGTTGTGATTATCACTTGTTAAAGACCTTGCTGACTGCTTTATTTAAGGCCACATAGGTATCTGTGAAAGAATTTAGATATTCAGGTTAACATGGACATGTCCTGACAGGTGACCTTCCCATTGCTAATTAGTTTCTGGATTCCTAAAGAGATTTTTCTACTTAAAAAAAAAAACAAACAAACAAACACAAAAACAAAATACCTCCAAAGAACAAGAAGAAAGACGAGGAGGAAGAGGAAGAGGAAGAGGAGGAGAAAACCCAGTCTTGTCTTCTGATTGCCATGACTGAATTTTCTAAGTTTCACCATTGACCATTTTTCAATGGAAAGTCAGGCACATGCTTGGAGGAACAGTGTTCTATAGTAAATTCTGTACTTTTGTGATGGGCAGAATAAACTGTCCACCAGTGTCTTTTAGGAGCACGTTCTTAAAGGTGCAAATTCTCCTGAAAAGAATGAGATGGGAAGAGAGAGTGAGAACAGGAGGGCACTTTCTGAGTTTTTTGGGCCTGCCTCTAAGACACCTTCTTTTTACGTGTTAAACCAAAGAACTTTATTGGGGTTACTTATAAGTATGTGGAGAAGAGGCTGCTTACTGGAGCCAAAGAGACTGAAAGAGAGTTGTCATTGTACAACTTCAAAGTAGCACAAGCTATATGGCTTATGAGAACTGGACTCCCAGAGCACACTGCATACCTGTCTATGAGTTAAAGACTGTCCTATCTTGGTGGCTCAGTTTGACAAAGCCTTTTTTCTAAGTAGCATGAGTGACCAAGTTTCTTCATGGGAGCTCAGCAGACTGAATCCTGTCGGGTTCAGGGATTTCTTTAAGCTATTTTGAGGTGTATATTTCCTCTCTTAACAGCATCCCTTCAGGATGGAAAATTTCAGTCTCCAAGAGACAGCACATTCTTTAGGCATCTCCGTTTTTGTCTTCATTGTGGAGTACCTGAGGTGGCTCTCAGATACGTTAATAGTATTTACAAATGGTACCTACTTAACCCATGCTACAGTCTGAAAAGCAGATGTCATTACTTTCTAGAAAAGCAAAGCTCAGAAGTGTTAAATAAATCACTGAAGTCATAAAGCTGGGAAACAGGCAAAGCTAGATTTCCACCTGGCCCTGATAGGGCAGCAGCCAAAGCTGTGGTGAGGTGAGCACGCAAGACAAACTGGGCTGGAAGTTTCCCTATAAAACCCAAGGTATATGACCAATAGGAGAGTCATGAATCCTCCCAAATAATAACCAAGCTTACTATTTGGAAAAAATAAGTATTTAAACAAGGGTAAATAATAATGTATTTGTCTTTGTCTGGACAAAAAAAAAAAAAAAAAAAAAAAAAGCAGATGAAGTAAAATTCCCTTGCTCTTGCTCAGAAAGCCAAGCTGACTGCTTTGCTGCATCTGGACACAGAGGTGAGTTCTGAGAATGCTGGGTGTCCATCATATCCCCTCTCCCGTTCTCCCACACACTGACTGTCCATCCAGGCAGCACCCTCCAGCCTTCCTTGACACAGCAACACCCCTGTGAGCTTGTGCCTAATCCACTGGCATGTGCCTTCTCCATTTAACCGTCCCCTAGAATAGACAGTGGTGGGATCCACCCGGGACCATGAGAGTGTGCATACAGTGTCCTGTCGCAAGGAGGAGAGGAATCCTGGGAGGCACCGCCCTGCTTACCACAGACTCTTTGTCTTGAAACTTCTGGCTGAGAAATAAATGTTCTGAATTTTATGGTCTTCTTCCTGGCACTTGTTTAGCTTCATCATAACTAAAATAAGGATGAAGTCGTTGGGTGAGAGTCCCAGGAGAAATGGACTTGAGTTGGACCTTGAAGTGCTCATTAAAGATTAATCAACTGGAAAGGAAAGAGGCAAAGACAGAGTAGCAGTCTGATCCTTATAACCATCTACCAGGGCCCAGTACTCTCCTGCCCATTAGAAAATAGAACAATAAAGTCTATCCTATGGGGAGCAATGCCTTATGACAAAATACAATCTTTTAAGTTAAAAAAATACTCTAAGTGCAGAATTCCAATAGAAGCATCTTTAACTTCCATTAAAGTTGCACAATTAATTTTTCTTAAAACAATTTTTGTTAAATATTTTACATATACATTTATATTATTACATATATTATTACATATATGTATATGTGTATATGTGTGTATATATACACACAATAAACAACCTACAGCAAGAATGTATATATATATATATTTTACATTCATAGTGTTCATAATTACTTTTATTACCCATATTTTGAGGGGATATCTAGTGGAAAATGTATTTGTAGAAATACAAAGTTGTAGGATAAAAATCAGCTTTGATACTATAATTCAACTGAAAAAAAGGCATGAGTGATTAAATACAATATCAGCTGCATTACTAAGTATGTGAATTAATATTTTGGTTGTTTCTGAAGGATGCTTCAGTCAACCATCATGAAGGCACAGAATTGGATGCCCTGCCACAAACAGAGAAAAGTGGCTTTAGACCTGGGATAAAACACAGTGTAAGACTGCTCCCAGAAACAAAAGAAATATAGAAAGTGAAACCTACCCTCATCCCTCCTTTATGCCAAAAAGCATTCTTCTGGGCAGCCAGCCAGGCAGGAGAAAGCTGAGAAGAGCCTGGGCTTAGGAAGAAGGCAAAGATCCAAGTCTTCAGGGTTTGTGGTGGATGGAATAAGTAGCGTTCCAGAGGGGAGGAGATATGTGTAGGAAAATGGGTCTGCACAAGTGTGAATGAAGGTCACCTTGGAATTATGGGATGGTAACCCATACACATGGAGAGTAAAACTCCACAAAACTTGAGGAATATAGGTAAGGGGGTGCCGGATAACAGCCATAGTTCACAGCGGGCAGATGGTCGGCTCCCAACAAGAATGATGGGAACAGAGCCCCGGGAAGGTCACGGTTTAGTACTTAGCACAAGCGTCCCCTAAAAGAAAAACAGTTCTCTACATTCTCAGACTTGGGCTCAAAACAAGTAGTAAAGGCCATCTCCGCACAAGCCAGGAGGCAATGGGGCATCCCTTTAAATGTGGAGAAAAGCAAGTCCACAAACCAAACAAAATGCAACTCTCAGCCAACAACTTCATAACCAGTGGGGAAAAAAACATCCTCAAAAACACAGTGTAATTCCATAATTCCAGCAGTGGGGAGTCTGAGGCAGGAATATTATGGGAGTTTCAGATGAGCCTGCTTAAGGGTCTTTTTAAAAAATGTGACTTAATTTTTAAATCTTTTGATTTTTATTTTTAGGAGATTGAGTAAATATCACAAATACGAATACAGGATTATTAATTTTGTAACATAAGAAAATGAACTGTGTGACAAAGCACAGAGGTCAGAGGAAACAGACCTTGCTCTGTAAATATTGTTGTGCTGCACAGTGAGCAGCCTGCAATTATTTGAAGTGGAGATTTCATGAATATGTATATTGGAAGTCCTACAGCAATTATTTTGAAAAATGAATTCGGAGTGTATTTTATAAGTCAACACAAGACTAAAAACAAATATTAAAATACATAACACCAAAGAGGGTAGGACAAGAGGAAGAAGATACAGGTGACGCCGATAGGGGACTTGAACTGGCACTGCCAGGGATGCTCAGTGGATACAGGTGGATCTCAGCGCTCACTGAGAAGCAGACATTGCTAGTCTGTAGGAAGAAATGCAAAGTCCAAATGCAGGCTATGAGAAATGGACTTGAAATAAAGACACCCAAAAAAACTAAAAGAAAAGGATCATAAATATTCACCATACAAACATGTGGACAGGGAGAGGCAGAGTGGCTGTCGAAGTCAGGCAAACAGACTGGGGTACAAGCCTGCTGATGGAGTGAAAATGTGTACTTCCAAAGGAGTCAGAGGAATATCCCTGTTCCAAATGTTTACGCACCTGAAAGGAGAGCTTCAAATGCATGCAGAGAAAGTGAATAGAGCCCAGAGGGCAGAGAAACACATCTCAGTGGTCATAAAAGTTAAGAAATTCTGTTATTAAAGAGAGACAATAAACACATAGATGCTTAGAACAAAATTTCAATCAACCCAAATGACCAAAAACAGAGACCTAGGTTCTCAAAGTACATCTAGAATACTGACTGGGTAAGCCACGTCTTAACATGAACGTGGGAGGTTAACCTATGTCAAGCATGGTCTCTGATGACTACCAGAAGTCAGAAAGTGAAATATGTCTTGAAAATCCAAACTATTCAGACATAAACAACACATTTTGAGGTGTGGATTTATGGACTAAGGAAGCAAGAAAAAAAAAGAGAAATCAGAAAATACTTTGAATAAAAAAAGATGAGACTGGATATGCAGGGATGGGTTGATAAGGGGGGCTCCCCTTTTCTGAGGACAAGGGGAAAAAGAGAAGAGGATAGGAAGGGGGACCAGGAAGAGAGGAGGGAGGAGGTACATTTCATATGTAAAGTGAATAAATAAGTACGTTTTTAGAAATGATAAGGGAAAGAAAGTTCTACAAGTGCATGTGATGCAGCTGACCTGGGGTGTGGAGTGAGATCTGAGGCTTCACAGCCACATTAGAAGACGTCAGGGTGATGCCTGCGTGGTCAGACAGAAACAACCATGTTTTCAGGTCTCATTTATGCTTACAGCCTTAAGCTGCAGGGAAGAAGTGGGAATGAAAATCCTAAGACACCAACAAGCACGAGTAGAGAGATGCCGCTAAATGGAAATGGGTTAATTCAGTAAAAAGTGTACAGCAGCTTGAAACTGAAGTGATGAAGACTGGCAGAGACTCTATCACGCCTCTTGTGTTAAGTGGAATATTAATTACTTCATGCTAATAAGCCCAACAGCTTAGAGAGTTTCTTAAGTAAATTATCAAGGCTGATTCCCATCCCTGCATCTTTACTGGCTGTCTGGCCAATGTCTGCCTTCAGCACAGGCTCTGACTCCTCGAGGTGGTCCTGTGTCATCATATCTGGGCCTTGGAGAAGGACTGCAGCTGACACTAGGCACAGCTCAGACACCAAGAGAAGACTTATGGAGAACAGTGTCCCCCTCAACCCAGAAGTTCTGCAGCGGGAGCAATGACAGTGCCCACCGTCACACACGGGCAGCAGGTGATGAACAGTGCTGCGGAGGTGTAAGGAAATAAACGCTTTCCTCCCAGGTTGTTTTGGCTCGTGGTGTTACACTATAGCCACAGAAACCATAAATAAGACAGGCACTAGAATTGCTAACAGCTTTATTCACAATAGAAACGAAACAGATATCCATAGGTAAACACGAGGTATATTGTATAATGGACTATTACTCAGGCGTGAAAATGCGCTGGCTCTTGATTGAGCGTCAAAACAACTGAATTTTAAAAAGTATTACATAAATTTACTTATATAAAACTCGAGTGAAGGCAACACAAACCTATAGTGACAGGAAATAGATCAGGGCTTGTCTAAATTATATTTGGGGAGAGTGGTTGTTGTGAAGGGAAACAGAGACATGGAGGGTAGGGCAACCATTCTACCATCATGATTCGATTGAAGCCCACCTTTGTTAAAATGTAAAATTAGGTTTTTGCTGTAAGGAGAAGGTCATCTGTCCAGTCTGAATCATCTGGGTCTTTTTCTTCCCTGAACTTTTTGGAGTATTTCACCTAGCTGGGCTGCCTTGTCTGGCTTCAATGGGAGATGTTGCGCTTAGTTCTGCTGTGACTTGAGGTTGGTACCCCTTACGGACTTCCCAGTCTCTGAGAAGGAAAGGGAGGGCGTGGAAATGATGGGTGGGACTGGGAGGGGACGAGGGAGGGGGCTGATTTCTGGCTGTAAAGTGATTAAATAAATACAAACAAACACATAAGGTCGGGGGGGGGGAAAAAGATCCACTTGGCTGACTTTGAACCATCAGAAATGCTGCAGGGGGAGAGCTACAGCAGGCAGAGCCACAGCCACTGCCTTGCCAAGGGACATTCTGAAACCTAGCTATTCCATCCAATAAATTCATTTGACTGTGGCCCACGAGTTGAGAGTTGGACTGCAAAGTCTGGTTCTGAAGAAGTTTCTCCAGATGGTCATATTCAGCTGCCGACTCAGCCCCGCAAGCTCTGGCTCAGAGAGGCAGACAGAAACAGCAAGGCAAGGCTTTGCCCTGATTCAGGAAGGTCTGCAGTCCTGACATGGGCGAAACCACTGCTGCGTCCTGGTGGTGTGGCCCCCTTCCTTGCCTTGTGTATGGGTCTGCAGCAACAGCATCGTGGGCTTCGTGAAGATTCCTTTTAAACGAGCCTCTTGAGTGTCATTATCATAAAAATCATGCCACATCCTCTCTCCAGAAGCTTCGTGGCTGCAGTGTTCCATCTTTTCTGTTAACTCTTCATCCTTCTGCTCCTTTCCCAGAACACACCTCTGCCTTTGTACGGATCCCTTCCTCGGCCCCAGCCACCTTCTATACTAATTACTCCTGCCTTACGCTCTTCCTCTGCGCCATTCTTCTTTGAAACTAGCCCCACCCCTTCCCTTCTGTGCATTCTGAGTGCTCCATTCTCATTTGAAAAACTGTCCTAGTTCTGTCTGCATCTTGATCCCCAATGCAGAGACTCAGTAACCAGCTGAGCCTGTGCCTGAAGAGACCCAGAAGTGACAGACTCACGACACAGTCTAAACAGCAATGATAAAGACAGGCTGTTACAACGAATGCGGCCCTCAAAAGAAAAGTATTTGGTGCATAATAGAAACAGCAACAATAAACATAGAGCAGATGACCCTGTGGGTACAAACCCTTAATATACAAGCAGAAGGATCTGAGCTCTAATCCTTATCACCCACTTTAAAACTATTCATGCCGTCGCCCAAGGATTGGGAGCTGAGACAGTTCGATCCTAGGAGACTTCTGAGATTGCTTCTGGTTTAGTGAGAGAGCCTGTTTCAAACACACCTGACCTGCTCTGCTGGCTGCTGCAGGCATGTGCACTCGCACATTCATGTGTAGGCACCATACACTGAATTCATAAGCAACAAAGACAGTGAATGAACAAGGAAACAGAAAGTTGAGGTGATAAGGGCTCCCCATCTTGTCTGTGGTGTCTGGGATTGTAGCTCTTGAACCCAGGTTCTGTCCTCTGCACTCCCACTGTAAACCCCATTGAGAAAAATTAAATCCGAACCCTATCCACAGTCCAATACAAATATGGCCAGTTTATTACATCCGTTAACCCTCTATAACATTGAATCTATGACTCAGGAGAAGCCCCCAGCTATTCTTAAACACAGTGTTGCGTTGCCAGCAATGCTAGCTTATTAACCAGCTGGAACATTGTGATCCTAAAGCCTCGTGCTACCTGTAAGTGTTCCTGTGTGACCCAGAAAGACAATGCAGAATGGTTCTCGGGAACATTTGCAGACACTTATGTCACTGAGAGGGTGAATCAGCTTAACAGTGGGCCTGTGTACTGCAGCTTATTTTAACTCACAGCTCCCGTGTTCTGAAGGACACGGGCATCAACAGAAATGTTTAAGGCAGGGGTGTTATCAGCTCTCCTGATGCTGTGGTAAAACACCCTGGTAAAAGCAGCTTAAGAAAGAGAAGTTTGATTTGGCTCTTGCGTTGAGAATCCACTCCATAGTGGTGGGAGCACTGCAACAGGAACTTGAGGTAGCTGGTCAGGTCGCATCCATAGCCAAGAACAGACAGCAATGAGAGTTTGATACTCCGGGATCCAGGGGCCCGAAATGGTGCCCCTCACAGGGGACTTCCGTCTGGGCCGGGCTTTCCATTTTAATTAACCCTATTGGGGTGATCTCTCAAGGGCATGCTCAGAAGTTAAGCTAACCCGAGATAATACCACATAGGTACCTGAAGGTTTGTCACCCTGGTGATTCTATATCCTTGTCAACTTGACAATTAACCCTAACCATCGTAGCCAGGAATTAGTTTCATTCCTACACGGTCATATATGTCACTGGAGCTGATGTTAAGGGAGAATCCCTCAATCCGTCTTCAGATACCGAGCCCTCTGAGTAACTCAATTTGAGAGATAGCACGAGTGTTAGAAAGACAACTTTATTCCCACCAAGTCTCTATAAATGAGAAATGTCAGTGCTAACCCTCAGTTTTCCATTTGTGCTGTGATAGCTGGGCCAGATGCTCAGTTGTTTCTCAGGGCATAAAATGCATTATGGGAGTATCCTTACTCCAGTAGCTACTTGTTCTCCTCTATCCCGATTCACTCATTTCTTTCTTTCTTTAATTCTATCGCCTTCCACCAAGAAGCAAGCTTCCACCGATCCCTTTATATAACAAAGCATGGCGTAAACAAGTGTAATGAGCTGAGGCTTTCAAGACACCACAAAAACAATAGAATTAAGTTGTGAAGCCACGTGACCCCTGGGGTGGCTTCACTTACACCCCAAGCTTACTTCTCCACACTGGACAGACACCAGGCTGCGGCTCAGTGACAAAGGTCTGAGGCCTGGCGTTGGTCTAACAACTGATATCACAGAGAAGAATACTGTTCTAACAAGAGATTTAGAGAAGGACGCCTAGGAAGGGTGGGCGCTGGAATGAGAGGAAGTCTATCCCAGAGGGCCACTCACAAGAACACTCCAAGACAGAGTAATAGGCTGATCTGCCATCAGCGGGTGAGTGTGACAGATGATGGGTTGCGTGGAATCACGTGCCAGAGGCACAAATGTCTATTTACAACCAGACGTGAAGAACGTGAAGCCATAAGAGACTCTCAGCCTTGGCTTTTCTGAGTTTCTCTGCTCTGTTTTCTCTTCTAGGAATCTCCATGTGAGTGTGAAGTGGAGGCATGGCAGCCAAGCAGGACGAGCTGTATCAGTTCACACTTTGCCTTGGTATTTTCATGCCCCCGGACATGGTCTCATGCCTATCTAAGGATGGGATGAAGAGTGCCCAAAGCAACTCTTCACCAAGGGCTTGGAAGCTCTACTCTATAGCCCTCCTGGAGCTGAGAGGGCCTTCTTCAGTGCCTAACTCATTCCCAAGAGTCTCAATAAACATTATGTCTACCTTCCAAACCATCAAGTTTATAAAGTAAAGCCCCCATTCTTATTTTCTCCTCTATATAGTTTCTCTGTCTATAGTTTTTTTTCTTCCCAGTTCATCTAAGCTTCTTCCCAGCTGTCTATGGAATGGGTTGTCAGTCATTCAATTCCATAGTTTTATTGCAAGACGGGTCCGGGGTTGTGTCTGTCTGCACAAAACAACCATAGTCATGGCAATGCCAAGACAGATTCACTGTTGTCCATTAGATTGCAAGTGACAGGAACTCAGGCTGTGGCACTGGTACTTACTTGCCCCTCTACTCACACCATGCTTTCATGTTCTCAGTGGGTGAGTTTCTATTTCTTAATTTCTGGTCAGGTTCCACTAAAGTGGCCTAGGCTCAACATAAACACAGCAGCAACAGCATTCCCACCACAAGGCAGTAAAGTCAACCCCGCGATGACTGCCTCAGTCTACATTACTTCTAATGGTTCTGCTTCTCAGACCAACTAATGATTTTACATGCGCCACTCACTTGTTCAAATAATTATAAAGCCTAATTCATTACTGAATACCATACCATTTACACCATTCACTGCTCATGATGGATCGTAGTCTTTAAACCGTAATTTTAAAAATGTCATAGAATATCAGCTGCATAGATGGTCAATAATTTTATCCTTTCCTCATTCTTGTATATATATGCATATATAATATATTTAACATAACAAATATATATTTATTATATATAACATGCATTATATATAATATGTTTCCACAACACTGTATCTTTGCAAACAATATATGAATTGTTTTGTGAATACAGTAGACTAGTTTATTACATGATGATTTAACCTTTTTACCTTGTCCTATTGAGAGCAACACTATGTGAAAGCTATGAACAGATTTTGCGTGTGCGTGTGCGTGTGTGTGCGCGTGCGTGTGTGTGTGTGTTGTGTACACAACTACATTCTCTCTTTCCACAATGTGTGCCCTGGGGAATGTAACTCAGGTCATCAGTGGCAAATGTTTCTACCTGCTGAACCATCTTGTGGACTGGAAGGTATAAACCTTGCACTGCTTTTGGTCTGCACTGATTAATTTCTCTCAAGAAGCCCTAAAATGATAATAAGGCTTCCAGTAATTGCTAACACTAACAAATAATTTTTTTAGTTTAACAGAGTAATATCATGGGGGAACGGACAGGAATAGCACCCTGCCCCTGTACCAGCATCTTCTGCTTTGTAGTGCCTAGGAAGTAAATAATGATTCCAAGAAGCCTTGGAGTACCCCTAAGATCCTCTTCCCAGACAATAGCTGTCACATTATGATTTGAGGACAAAGCCTTCCCAAATAAGGACTTGACCACATGCTTTTTAATTAATTTGGATGGCTTTATTATTGGAAAGGCTAGAGAATCATCAGCGGTGATAACGTGGTAGCAATGAAATCACTGTGCAATTAATATTCTTATCTATTTTAATTTTAGGTAATAGCACTTCTGCTTTCCAAAATAACATCTTCAGGGAAAGCATATTGAATTCAATCTGTGCTGCAAACTCTTTTCAGTTACGGGGGGTACAGTATGTATGCATAGATAAATGTATAGATTGCTGAGGTCTTGTTTTGGCTCTGTGGTATCCTCGAAAATAGAACCAGGTTTTAAACAGCATCTTTTAGAGTTAGGGTGGTCCTAAGTCCTTTACAGAAAAGTGCTATATCTAAAAAGCACCCATACTCACAGCCAAAACACAAAAATGTTCAGACAATAGACCATGTAGCTTTCCTATATAATGTCACAGTTTTGAGGCCTGCTTTCAAAATTGCATGGTGTAGTGATTAATTTTGATTAAGAATTGATTGAGATATTAGTGAGGCCCAACTTTGGTGGCTGGCATCTGTGAGAACATAGCCAGGGATGATAAACTGAGGAAGATGTCTGTCTTGAATGTGGGTGGCACCATCCCATGGGATGAAATCCCAGACTGACTGAAGAGGGGAAGAGGAGAGAGTCAGCCGACGGCCATCCTTGCCCTTTCTCAGCATCGTGTGTGTTGGGTTGTGAACAAGCAGCCACAAGCTCTGGCTGGCAGAGCTGAGAGGTGCTTCCATCTCCATACCTCTCTTTCCTGATGAGCTACACCCTCAAACTGCAAGCCAAACTCTTTCTCCACTAAGTCACTTCCTGTTGGGCATTTGCTCACAACAATGAAAAAATAATTTATTCATGTGGCTACTTCTACTTTGTGAATGGATCTTTTGATGTCTCTGATGCTTTATAAGACTAGAAAGGCTACTGAGGGTGTTGTATTGATCTCCCTAGACAAAGAACAGGTATATCTTTCTTGCAAACCAGCCAGGAACCAACACAACACTTGCAAGCACAAGAAAATGCCATGCTTTATGAGAACTGCTACATCTCAAAAGGAAGAGCTCTGAGCTGCTGAGGAGAGATGACCTTCAGTGAGAAGTAGCTGGCTCATGACTCATTGCTGATGGTCTTCTGAGCTGCCCACTGAGAGAGAACTCACCGGGGCTCTTCAGCTTCCCAGTGAGTAAATAAATGTCTGTGAGCCTTTCTTCTGTGCTCAGGAGCAGGTTTAACAAGAATGTCTCGCAAGAGCCTTCATGGTGTGTGTCCCACTCTGGACTGATGTCGTCACATTAACAACAGGGTCTTACATCTGCATGGACACCAGATTTCTCACACCTCTTATCCATACAGCATCATCTCAGCCATCAGTTGTAAATCCTCTCACATGTACCTCCAAAGTACACCTCAGCCTTCCCCTGTCCCTCTGAAACCATTACTATTCTTTCCTCGACAACTCTGCTTGTTAGTGGAGGAGCCTTACAATCTATTACGTTCACCACACTGCTACAACCTGACCTCCATGTGATGAATTTAGAAAGCTGTATAACAGATTACTCATTGAACCGCTGGTCAAATCCTTTAGTCTTTTTCTGGAGTGCTTGGAAATAAACTTTCTTATAGCACAAAGGCTATAAGATCTAGCTCCTTCAGGCTCCTCTGCCTTTCTGTCCCTCTGACTCACAGCCATGCCAGCCTTCTTGAAGCTCCTTGGACAAAACCTTGGGCTTTGCCTTCCCTGAAGACTCTTGCATCTGCTGCAGCCTCTCCCCAGACACCTGCTCACATGGCGAACATTTTGGTACCCTTCTGGTTTCAGTTCGAACACTCTAACCTTCAAGAATCCTTCATTCCAAATGGGGATTCATGGAGAATGTGAGACACAGAAAAAGCCACAGCTAAGACAATACGGAGCCTGGGTAAAACTCATTCTTCCAAGTTCTTGTTCATCTCACTTCCCCATAGCTTGTGCCAACTTATCTTTCATATCCATTTCTCCAGTTATAACTTAGGAATGCTATTCATTATATAGGCAATGTCTTCAATTGTGCTTGGTCCTGTCATTTTGAGTCTGAAAAGTGGGGAGAATGTTGCAAATGTTGAATAGTTCCTGAATGGTTAAGCCTAATCCTGGCATGAAGACTCTGACCTCCCACCCCCACCTGGAAGCCACACTGGTGTGCGGATAGCAGGATCCACGATGCACACTTGAATTCTACAAAGATCTACATAACGAGAGGCTTTCCCTCCCTGTGTATTGGTTAGTTAGCGTAAAATAAAAGTGTTTTTCAGACTCTGTTTCTTCCTCTGAGCAATACGTCCCCCAGACAAGCACCTCAGAGCTAGCAGGTCATTTTCTCTTAGACAATCATTCTCATCTGAGCATCCACATTGTGGTGTGAGTATAATTTCTGCATCCACTTGTGACTCAGTATCACACATGGAACCTAGAGGCTCCCACAGTCTCCTGGCTTCTCTGAACTATTCATCTAGGCCTTGTGCATACCAGGCACAAATGGCGTGTGTCACCTTGCGCAGGCAAGCACTGAGAGGGTAACAGACAAGAAGCAAACATTCATCCCCATAACCTTTCTTAAATAGTAGGCATTTGACTTTCAGAGTGCATGAACTCCTCTTTGCAATGATTGAATCACAAAATAGAAAGAACATTCAAAGAATATTTAGCACAGAGCCCTCAAAGCTCCATTAAACCTCCCTCTCTGTGTCTCCACTAAGCTTCATTTAGGCTCTATCTCGCCTCATCCAGTGGTGCCAACATTTGCACAGTACTAATTGTTACTATGACATAAAACCAAAATATTTGGTTATTTTACTAGTGAATTGTGTAGTTGTCATCACATCACCTAACTCCAAAGAGCTGAGAAGAGAGTCTATGGTTCCCCTAGAGAACTGACTACAGCTGTTACCAAGGAGACCACCGAGGTCTCTGGCACTGGTGAGGAATCAGGCTATAGGCTGTAATCTCTTAGCACACCTGGCTATCCTCACTCATCTGGAAGTGTTGGAAACCTCATGCTGACCTCTATAGCCTACTAGAAGTGAGCAAAGTTGTTGGGAAGGTCATCTAGGTAGAGATTCATTGAGTAAAACTCTTTCCTCCATTGTAAGACATTTAAAGTATCCTCAGCATCATGAAATGACACATACCAGAATTATTATTAGAGACGCTTACTAATTTAGTTGCATCACACACTAGATGTACCTCTGCACACACTGTCTAGCCATGCCAGCTTGCTTCGTTGGGCTCTCAGCATTGCAAATGTGAGTTGCCTAGCTAGTAGCTCCAGGAAAGCCACCCAGGGAATCAAAACTCACTACTAATGATGCAATGTTTATATGTCTCTTCTCCAGTACTTAGCAATCACAAACAAATTCTCTAATTACACAAACCAGATATCTCTATATAGGATAAACTACAGCATCTCAGCTGTACTTAGGTTTCCAGAGTCTTAGGTTAAAGATAACCAGGAAAGGAAGGAGAAGTAAAATACAAACCAAGACCTGTCACCTGCAACCTTAGGCTGAGTAGACAGAGGTCACCTTGATTCCATTGACATCCTGCCATTTTGCGGTGCTATAATAACAATGATGTGTTCTATTGTTTGTAAATGTGTTAGGAAAAGAAATGAGATTGGCCTGGCGTGGCTTGTTCTAAGTGAACCCAAGCTGGCTGCTAATAATTCTTTTCTCTTTCAAAACACTCCCAAGCCATCTGTTGAATAATCAAGTCTAGAATTTTGCCCAAGAAGACTCCAAATGCCAGTGAAGTGGAAAGATTTCTGAGCAAAGATCAGGAGTCTAGGGGTTGTAGCCTCATTCTGTCATTAACCAAGTGATGTTGGTAGGCAAACACTCAGCTCAGCACATCCTGTTTCATCTGGAACATGAATGAGCCAGGAAAGACTGTGTTACACAGCTAGGAAGCCGTGTGTCCTTCACTGCCTTAGTCAACAGCTCTTGGAACCTACTCTTTGCCCCTGATATGGATGGAAATCAGGACCTTAATTGTTTATAGTCTTTGTGTATTTCTGTTTCATGCATTCTACCTCCTGTGCTGTGACTGATTAGCTGGTTGAGAAAGTTGTCTTGGTTCTGGGTGCTCCAGACATTTCACTTCCCAACTAAAGAGATCTCTGTCACACAGTGTCCCCTTTCTTGAATACGAGCCTATGTGCTGGCACAATACTTAATTGTCTGCCTGTGATGACGCCTTGCATATTCTTAGAGAAACTAAGCATTTTGTATTCTCTCCTTGACCACAGAGACACAGACTTTGCACTCCAGGTTGGGCAGAAAGCTTAGGAATGTGTAAACTTTCCATTGAATGACATGTAGAGTGACAAGCTGCTTTTGGCCTTGCCTTGGACTTGAGTCATCTCTAATTTCTGTCATATAGTGAGTTATTGAAGAACACGCCCTCTCTTTCCCCCACTGAACTGCAGGATCCACTGCTTGGCCCGTTTGTACAGACTGAGGCAGAGTGCTCTTCCCATAAGATGCCACGGACCCTCTGAGAAATTCTTGTCACTTGCTTTGTGTCTTTGTTTCCCAGGTAATAGGTGCTTTGGGTTGGAGAGCTATTTTGTCCCAGGCTGGTGGCATTGTGTGACTCAGAATAGATGATTTCCACAGGAAGGGCTGACTCTTATCCTTTGACTAAAAAGCTATAAATAGAGCCTTCAACTTATCCTGGACTCTCAGCTCGCATCCACCGAAGCAACCTGGGGACTTGGCATGGTTGCTTATGGCTTGAAAAGAATCATTGAAACCTTCAGGTTAAATAAAGAACAACACATTCCTTTGCAGCTGCCTTCATGCAGGTGAACTACGCATCTGGAGGAGGCTTTCCTTTCAGACTCATTAAAGCCCAGCTCATTTCAAAGGCGATGTTAATAAGGCGTTGCTAGGAAAAGCACAATTCTCACTAATTGCCAAGTACATCCTCCTAATAATAAACATGGATGGAACTGTCCTGCTTAGCTGCATTTGGGGTGGGCCAAGCATCCTTTATTATTCTCATTTCAACAATAATGAGATTGAGGTTTAGTTAGAGCTTTGTTGAATTTACTGAACTGTTGAAAAGCCCTAACTAGAACTTGGACCTAGGATTTATGTTGCATCATCTTTTACCTCTACAGGTCATCGCCACTAAATTCCAATCTGTGGCACAATGTCAGGTTTACCTTCCTCATGACTCTCACCCAAGGTTTACAGGGACATTTAGATTTTCCTTTTCTTTGAATGCTTCCTGTAGTTTAAAATCTGGGCCACATCACTCAGGCTCTTTGGAACCTTCACATAATTGTATGAGTTGCTAGATTATTTCCCCTTTGAACACTTAGGGCTGAGGAGATGGCTCAGTGGCAAAAATGCTTGTCACATAAGTGTGAGTACTGGGGTTTGGATCTCCAGTACCCACATAAATGCTCGGTGGGCATGACAGCAACCTGTAATTCTTACGCTCAGAGGGTGGCCACGGAAGACTCCTGGAGTAAGCTGGCTGGTACAGCAAGCTCTGGCTTCCACAGAGAAACCCTGTGTCAGTGAGTAAAGTAAAAAAGCCATAGAGGAAGACACCTAATGTTTGTTTGGTGATTGGATTTCTAACACATATGTGCACACATTCTCATGGAAAACACACACAGAGAGACACAGACACAGACACACATTCATGCATGCATGTACACACATAAACACAGAACTAGATACACAGTAGTTTAATGTTTGGGTTCAGGAAAATAAGCTTACAGGCCATAAATAAAGGGCTACCTCAACCTCAGGGTTGATAAATGGGACATGTCCAGACTGAGCCTAATTTAGAGGCTCCTTCTGGTCATGGGGATGGATCTCTGTGTGCAGCTCCAATTAGCCAACAGTAGACTCCCCACATTTCAGCATTAGGAAGAGAAACAAGGAGGCATTACACCTAAATGAAGTCTTTTGAGACGCCGGTTGATACAGTTCTGCTCTTCAATATTTCATCATCTAGGATTTCCCAGCACCTCTCAGGTCTCTCAGCTGTATCCATCGCATGAGTGTAGGCTGGGAAGTAAAAATCAAGCCACAGCAATCCCTTTGACTGTTGACTTGATGATTTGGGGAACTCAGTCATATGATTCATAGAAACAGTTAATTGAAATTTAAAATATTCACATTGGGTTTCTATGCTTCTGTAGCCAACATTTACTCCAAATTGCCCTTTGTCAGTTCCAGCCCCTGCTCTGGAAAGTTAGTGGTAACAGGCACAAAACTGCAGGCATCTCATTAGGCTTATTAAGCTGGCTGGTACAGTAAGCTCTGGCTTCAATCGAGAGACCCTGTCTCAGTGAATAAGGCAAGGAGCAATAGAGAGAGATGCTTAATGTTATAGGTGCTTGGGCTTTTAGTCCAATGTACTGAGACAAGTAGGGTGCCAGAGAAACTGTATTTCTTTTCGCTGGCAGACAGGGGCAGCCCAGGAGAGCTTATGGTTACAGATTTAGAAGCCAGCTCATTTCAAGAGGCATTAAGCCTAGCCAGCCCCTATTCCCTGTAGGACTCATGAGCATGACAGTTACTCAAACTTTATTTTGATCTACTTTGTATCTGTCATTTTTCAATGGCTCAGCTCCAAGTCCTCCCCTCTGCCCGGCTTTATGCTGCTGCAGATGGATCTGAAGATTTCCCCTGAGCAAGCATATTAGCCTTGGGATGTGGGAGAGCACAGGGAGATGCTGCAAGACAAAGGCTTTCTTCTCTGGTGCTACACTCCTCTTGCTCTTACTGTAAAGCCATGGCTGTCAGTGAGTGACTTACCTTTGGGCTTGGTGGCTTCCTTGCAAATGGGATGAGATGGCTGTAGTGAGGGACCAGTTGTTTCTAGTCTTGGAGTCTTGTTCCAAGAATTGAAGAAGTACACACACAGTTTACAATGTGACAAGGGATTTTATTCAGAAGCAGAGCTATAGGACAGATCAGACATATGGCGATAGAGTAGAAGGCTCCTTAAGTTAGAGTTCTCAAGGGCAACACTTACTGATTGAGGCTTAATTCTGTGGGGTCTAAAAGGAAGAAGAGTTGATTGTTAAGGGTGGGGCATGAACAATTCTCTGTTCCTTCTGATGCATTGGGTTCTGGAATTGTTACTTGACTGTGAATGTCATTTCCTATGATGAAGGATGGAACTTCAAACCATATACATGCATAATTATGTACAGGCAGAAAATGGATAAGTAGTCATTCCACCCTTAAAAGTTCACTCAGAGGACACAATTTGCTTTAATGTTTGTGCATCCAAGGCCAGTTGAGGCTGTGTTGCCTCTTTTCTTACTAGACCTATAGTATCAAAATGTGTTTAAATGAAAATGAGGCATTGCTATAGGGTTGTGCAGGATGGACAGTTCACTGTATTGTTTGCAGTGGAGGTATGCACACTATTAAATGCAGATGAGGGTTCCAGATTGCCACGTGTACTGATAGGAAAGGGATGTGTATGTAGCTCACATGTAGAGTACTAGGTGAATAGGCTTTCTTTGTTCTTGTCTGCCAGAGCCACTGGAGCCTTTCCCAAGTGCATCCCTCCCTTGGCCATTCTCTCTCAGCAACAAAAGACACTGCACTGTCTCTTTTCAGGAAGCTCTTCTCCTCCCTTAGAAGTTCATTAGTTGCCACTAGTTAATAACTGTTATGCTAACATTTTCCAGTGCAAGTTACCAGTGTGGTTTCTGCTGTCTAGAGGAAGCTGGCTGCAGTAGAGCCTCAACTGTTGATTTTCTCCTCCGTATGCACCTGCTTATACTTCATGATGTACTGTCCCTGGCAATCCTTCCAGGTGTGGGGACCTGAGCTGAGCATGTTTCACAGTGGCCCATCACACCACACACCTTCCTCATACCTGTGCCTCACCCATGTTAGTACAGGGAAAAGAATGTGTCATGTTTGTAAGAAGCCATGTGACCTGTAGGTTCAAATATCATCATTTACTCATTGGGGCTGTTTGAAAGGAAAAACCTGAAGTGGCCTTCGTTGCCCCCTGTTGATGCTTGGTTAAACCTAACAGAGCAGCTAAGAAACCCTTGGAAGATTCATAGGAGGTTATAGAACAGGAAGGGAAACCCTTTATAGAAAACCTACTTATTTTGTTCAACCCTTATGGAACGCTAACAAAGTGAAGTTACGATATGTGAGAGTCAGGGATCCTCAGACAAATACAACCAATAAGATTATGTATGTATTATGTGTATGTGTATATAACACACATACACAATATATATTACTCATATATATAGAGCAATAAAGAAACAGACGCACACACATACTCACATACACACACCAAGGTAGTGTGCAGAGATCTTCATTGTCAGCATGACTAGACTAAAAGTCACCTAGGAAATTAGTGAAATACATCTCTGGGTGTATCTGAGCAGCTCTTTCTGAAGACAACTAGCCTGTGGCTGAGAATGGGTAGAGCGGGCCTTGTGAATGTGGGAGGCAGCGTCCACCAGGCTCAGAGCTCAGCTGGAACTAACTGTGGAAGAGCAAGGAAGCCTGCTGGACACACAGCTTGGTGCTTTCTGTTTCTTTTGATTTCATGTGACTGTGCATGGGCAGCGGATTCCAGTGTCTTCAGCCATCAAACATGGACTCACATCAACAACTCCCAAGGCTGGTGGTGAGGACATGAAGAGTGGTGGATGGGAGGGAACCTCCTCAGGTGATGCCATTAAACTTTATTGGGTAAAGCAGGATAAATCCCTCAGATGGCGGAAGTGTGTCTGCTTCCACTGCTAAAGAAGAATCAACAGCATTTAGAGCCAAGCTCAGTGTTTCCAGACACACCAGGATCTACTTATATGATAATCATTCTGATTTTCGGGATCTCATTCCTTCCCAACCAATGGTGCTTTGACACCCCATACAGCTGACACTTACTGCATACTATACTTTTGTCATATACTGGATTAGACCCCAAGTTTGGTTTTTCATAAATATCAACATTTTGGACACAGGGTTCTTTTAGGGCAGAGGAATACATTTTCAGATAGTAAATGGATCTTCAGTTTTGAATTTCTGAATTCACCTTGTTCTTTCCTACTTTTTTCCAAAGCAGGGATGAATGAAGAGCCAATCTCATTGAACACAATGGTTAACAAAATGTTGTATCAATGGAGACTTAGGGTTGCACAAGCTCTCTTTGTGCAACTGCTTGACTAGTAAAATTAATAGTGATATTTTGCGAAGCATTTTACGTTTGGATATTTTATTACGTCCTGTTCACTCAATACCTTAAATCTGTTTTAATTAGAGAGTCAGTCCCAGAACTCCTAGAATCAGCTCAGCAAACTCATCCTGAATGTTCTGTGACTCAAGGATCACCCTACTCAAACCATTATCAGAGTTCTTCAGAGAAGCAGAACCAGGAGGATATATAGATAGATTATGGGTAGACAAATAGACATGATATGGGAATTATTATGGTTTGTCTCTGAATATTCATGTTCTGGCTATATGTATACATTTTTAAGGATAACTGTTTGGTATTGGATAGCATTTTAGGCACTTACTCTGGAATGAGACTAATTCTCTCTGTTGCGGCAGTTGTTAACTGCTTGTAGCTCTTTATCTAGGGGTAGACCCCGTGAGAGTCCCTCCACCTACGCTGGCATGTCAACTGGTATTGAAATTGCTCAGGTCTTGTTTAGGTGCTATCTTGTTGAGATTTCATGGGAGTAGCATCCCCGTCATAGCTAGAAGACACAGTCTCACAGCTGACTTCCTGGTCATCTGGCACTTACAACTATGATATATTTAGTTTTAGCAACAAGGCAGATAGGCATAGAGGCATGTGTGTGATTCCAGTACTAAGGACATTGAAGTAGGGAATTTCTGCAAATTCAAGGCCAGCCCATGCTACATCATGAGTTCAAGGTCAGTGTACACTACAGTATGAAATTCAATTTCAACAATCACCTCCCAAACTCTAACAGACAAATGACAAAGGATAAAATTGATTAACACAGAAAGAAAGTGAATAATTTTAAGGAATGTGGGATGGCCAGTCTATGGGTAGGGTGGAAAAACTCTGTAATATAAATCCAAGGCAGAATTGGTCCTTGGTCTTAGGCCACTGCCTGATCACATGAAGAGGACCCACACCCTCAATATTCTCCATTACTTACAGGAACAACTTGAAAGGGAGCGGTGTCTCATGCCTAGCACTATTAAATAGTCTATAGATCCTGAAGAAGCATTATCACAAATGGGATAATGGCAGTGTGTGTGTGTTTGTGTGTGTGTGTGTGTGTGTATGTGTGTGTGTGTGTAATTTTAGGTAAATACAAAGGATACGATTCTCCTCAGCTTTTTCAAACATCCTTTCACACATGTAATATTTATTCCTCTTCTCATAATGTCTTCATTCCTTCTCCCTACTTAAGGTCCTATCTTTCTATTCTCCCTCATTCATATCATCTCTGTCCTGCTAGTCCACTTGCTAGCACCTCGAAATAGTTCTTTTTCCTTTTCTCGTTTCTGCAGTTACTCTAGATTCTATACTCATATCTGAAGACTTGGAGTTAATGATCCTATTTTAATGAAACCTAATTAGAAACTTTAGTTCGTTATGCAACCTTGATACTTCTTTGTTATATAACTCAACATAAACACAGACTTTAAGATTAAGATGCGAACATTTGGAAAAGAATATCATTGTTCTATTTCTACCACTCAACTACTTTGCAATGGGTTACAAGCAAAGAACTTATATGCCTGCCAAGAGACAGGAAGAAGAACATAATTAGAAGGAACCATGAAGAGTGAAGAGACCAGCATTGTAGAAACAATGCCTGAGAGAGAGAGAGAGTGAGAGAGAGAGAGAGAGAGAGAGAGAGAGAGAGAGAGAGAGAGACAGACAGACAGACAGACAGACAGACAGACAGACAGACAGACAGACACAGACAGGCAGACAGAGACAGACAGAGAGATGGGGGGAGTCATAGGCTTGGTTATGTCAAAGTCTCAAAATCATCTCCCCCTCCTCCAAATAGTGCAATCCTGGGCCCAAAAGCAGAGGGTATAGAAGTAGAAGACAAGATAGCAAGAGGTGCCATTCTCTTTTTTGCCCCCACTCAAAGAAATACTGCTATACCTAGTTGTAAATCCTGAACTCATCATTCACCCACTTCCTTTATTTTCAGGACTGGAGTTGAACCTAGGGTAAGGGCCTCTTGCATGAAAGGCAGGCAGGCATTCCATCACAGAGCAGAAACCTCATCCTTTCCATGTCACATTCCATGTCACATTTTCTAAGATATCCAAGCAGGTCTTGAATGTGAGATCCTCTTGTCTCAATCTCCTAACTACCTGGAAGTATAGGCCTGTACTGTCAGACCATCTACTAAAGGAGTTCTTAACTAAAATGTCTAAGGCATTCTTATAGCATTTAGGTGGTAGGGTTTTGGTGTTTTTCGAATGAGTATAGTTTCCTTTATTTGTATTTTGAAAGTTCCAACTTTCTGGGTTACTCCGATACAGATTTTCCCCAAAAATGGGGATTTAGGGGAGGGCTATCCACTGGGATTCAGAGAAAGCATATGCTTAACTTTACACATGAAAGGAGAGTTTTCTAACTCACTTCAAGATGGCAATGTTTGTTCATAAAGTCTATTTATTCTTCAAAGGCCAAAAAATCTTTTGTTTAAAGTGAGTATGAAGAAAGCACGATGAAGATAATGGAAGTCTGCCCTCTTGGTCTGAGGAGATTATGAGAGACAGACAGACAGAGAGAGAGAGAGAGAGAGAGAGAGAGAGAGAGAGAGAGAGACAGAGAGACAGAGAGACAGAGAGAGAGACAGAGAGACAGAGAGACAGAGACAGACAGAGACAGACAGAGACAGAGACAGACAGAGAGACAGAGAGAGAGACAGAGAGACAAACAGAGAGGCAGACAGAGAGACAGACATAGAGACAGAGAGACAGAGACAGAGAGACGGGGGTGGGGGGGGAAGGCTGTGTACCAGGGATGCAGTCCTCTGCCTAGTCTAATTTGGCTTTAGGAAACACAGAGTGCCCCAGAACCAAGAATACATACTTTTTCAGGGGGTGCCTCCTCAAAGGAAAAGTGATGCAGAGCAAGGCTGTGAGTGATTGGGCGAGCTCTGATAAGATGGTGGGGGCAAACCGCACATGTACCAGCACAGAGACTGGCCCCGAACCTCTCATCCTCGGCATGTAAGATACCCAGAGGACTGCGCAGTGAGGAGATGTGAAGTTGCTAAGGGTAGTGCTGAAACATAGTGCCAGGGATAGAAAACCTGGGCCAAGTTCCTGGGAGAACTGGCTCCAGAGACCACAACAGCACAGATACAAAACAGCAGATGGAGGCTGATTATATACCAAAATGCACTCATGAACAAATCAACCAGGTCATGTGCTGGACAGTGGCTCTGGAGCCTCAGTGCCCCCACTTCATCACCAGGAGAACCCAGAGAAGGCCCTCTTGTACCCAAATGCCTGAGGAAAAAGGAAAGATGAAAAATGGCATTGTGTACATAAACCCATTTTACCAAAGACAGTTTCAAAGCGTCTAAGAAGAGTCAGTGTTTATAATAGAACGATGCCCACAGAAAAGAGCTGAAACACACATACTCGCCCAATAAACGGCCAACCTCAGTTGTCCCTGTCTCCCAGGAAGGATGTGAGAAGTGAAAAAGGATAGGAAAGCAGCGTTCTCTGCACATCTCAATGTTCATTCATGCTAGAATGCTGAGGGGCGCCATCGTGTGCTAGCCACCACAGCCGCACTGTTCAGGAGTATAACGAAGACATTATTTCCCAGAAATCCCTCCAACTTCTGGCTCTTATAATCTTCCTGCCCGACTCTTTTGTGATGTTCCCTGAGCGTTGGGGTGGGTGTAACAAAGGCATCCATTTAGGGCTGAACCCTTCACAGTTATGTATTCTCTGAGTCCCTGTGTTAGCCACCATCTCTGACAAGGACTTAGAGCCGCATTACTGTGTGGATATAGAGGCGAAAATTCTGATAACTAAGTAATAGTAGTGGGGTCTGTGGTCTCCCCAGCTACGGGTTCTTGCTGAGATTTACAGTACCCGTCATGAGTCTGTTCCACTTATAATGTCATTGATTACCTCCGTTAATAGCCACACCATTATTGCACCAATGGCCAGTCATTATTGTAATTATTATACTTCAGAGGGTTCACAGCTGGGTAAGACTGTGGATGGCTTTTTAAAAGAACCTATTTGTCTTTGTAGAACTTGTTAGTGTATGACATCTAGTCATCAGGGAGGAAGCCTCTCAGTTGGTACCATTTTATTTTTTCCATGTGCTGTGACCAAAGTGTGTGGTGTTTTTACCAATGGGGTTTTATCAACAAATTCTAGTGAGCACGCAAGAGCAATAACAATGGCCGGTGTTGTTGTGGGGGGGAGGAAATGGGGGGATGGGGGAATGGGGAGATGGGGGGATGGGGGATGGGGGATGGGGGGATGGGGGTGAGGTGGGCGTGAGTGGGGGATGGGGTGAGGGCGTGGGGGTGGGGTGGAGGTAGTGTGGTGGGGTGTGGGTGGGGTGGAGGTGGGGTGGTGTCTCTCTGGGAGTTTCCTGACTAACAACTTAAACAGAGTATCCCACCCTAGGCAGTGGGCTTTTGTTTGCTAACATGTAGTTTCTGAGAGGAGTGGGGAATCATTATCCCTCTATATATGGTGACTCCAATTAAATCAACTTTTAAATAAATATATATTTTGGGTAAGCTTATAAAATATCAGATTGCCATGTGGCCTTTTCAAATATTTATGTATTAGTTACACCCCACTACTCCCTTCCTCTGACCTGCCACCCCATTATCCTTCCCACCTAAGTCAGTAAGTTGACATTAGGGAGATTAATTTTCTTTTCGTTTTATGAAGAAAATGTTATAGAAACTGCTTAGTTACCCCTTTAGAGCCACTTACGAAGTATTAGATTTACAAAATAAGCAAACACCTATGAGTGTGTTTTCAGGAGTGATATGTTTGTTCGATTTTTCTCTGCTGATTGTAAAAGAGCAGAGTGCATCACTCTTTCAGTGAGCAGACACTTTTTGCAGTGTCCACAGTGTAAGCTTTGTCTAACCACTGAATCACAGCATCACAATTTTCAGTCTTTTCTACTGTTTTCTTCCCCCCTCCCCTTTTTCTGGCTGCATACTTGGAGATTCCAGTCTGCCCTATTAATAGGGGCCACTTAGGGCTGACTGCATTTGGTGTGTGCCTGGCAAACCCCATTACTGTGACTCTGTTATCCTCTCTGGAGGCTGCGGCCTCACCTTCCTCTCTATTAACTGCTTTCCGTTGTTCTCTGCAGCTGCTGATGTTTCCTGTTGCAGTTCCCGACCTGGTGCTTCTCACTGTGACATCACCTAAGGCTAGTCTCTAAAGCTCATCTGCTTCTACCAGGCTCCACCTTTTACAGTAGGTCCTCTGGGCTTTCTGCAGCTTCGGTACCTCTTGGCCCTTCTGGTGACTGGTAGTTATTAAAGTGCTGAATTCTCCTCTTCTGTTGTTGCTATGATCAAATAAATACCTTTTAAGAAGCAATTTAGGGAGGGGGCGGTTATTTTGTCTTATGGCTTTGAGATGATCCAGCCTATCGTGGCAGTTACGGTGTGCTGGCGAGAGCATATGGTGGCTTGGTCATATCGTGTCATCAGTCATAAAGCAGAGAGAGGATGTGAGAGGGGCTGAGTTATGAAATGTCATGCGCTGCCCCTCCCCCCAGCTATACACTTCACTCAGTAAGGCTCCACTTCCTATGGTTCCAGGCCTTCTGAAACAATACCTTCATCTGGGGACCAGATGATCATGAGCCTCTGAGGACACTTCAAATCCAAACCACAGGCCTTATTTTGCTTATGAGTTTGGGGGTGTTGCTAAACCTGAGGCTATTGGACATCTCATATATGGAAAAAATGGAAATGTTAATGCCAAGAATATCAGTACAATTTAACTAAAATACTTCTCAGATAAGCTCAAAGGAGAATTTTTAAAAATTGAAAAGCACGCTTCTAAATGGTCCCAGAGAAAGAACAGTATGTTTATAGTCAGTTTCTGTAGGGCTGTATACAAAGAAACTGGATTTACTGGAATTTTTCTCCTTTAAGTGAATTTAGAAATAAAGATACAAATTCTTGATAGAACAAAGAGAATGAGAATAAGTAACATTAGTTCTTAGGAGATGTGATGGCTAAGGTGCCCCTGAAAATTCCTGAAACAATAAGCTTCGGAGCAGAGTAGGAGAAAGGTGCTATGCAAATTCCAGGTTATTTTTATATCCTCCATAGTTAAGATGCTCCCCCAAAGGTCAAGCATTAGTCAAAGATAAAAGGATCTGGGAAAAGCAAATGTTTCTAGCTCTTCCTTAGCCAGATTCATCATTTGAAGAAGGTTTACCAGGGGTCAGGGAAGAATTGCAAGTTTGTGTCAAAATATTCATATCACCATTAGATTTTTAATGCTTATAAACTCAGTCTCTAGAGGCTCTGAACCCTAACTCACGGGCGTATTTCTGCTTTTTGGCACAACTGGGTACTGGATTCAGAAGGTGTATTAAGGACTTTAGAGGCAGAGGCTGTGTTCACCAAAGCTCATATATCAAGTGAGAGCCAGGACCATGGAAAACATGCTGAGCTGACCTGACTCAAGAGCAGTAGTCAAGAGTGCAGAGCTGGGCTAGGAGGTACAAAGAAACAGGTACTCAGGAATGCAACAGACTTGGTACCTTCTTGCCTGGATTTAATATTGGCTACACTCTCTCTTGGATAACATGGGATTACTGAATTCAGATATTAATTTTAAATAACCATTCCTAGGGGAAATATCTTTATATAATTATAGCAAGCTTTGCTCAGTTTTCTTCTGGAGCTTGGCTTAGACTTTTTTGTTTAAGCTTCACTTTAAGGCTTCACTCTGTAGTGCAAGCTGGCTTTGAACACATTGTCCTCCTGCCTTAGCCTCCTGAGTGCTAGGGTTACAGGTATGCATCACCACACCCGGCTCACCTCAGAAATCTGAGGGGAAACTCAACAGCAGAATTCACTCTCTGCGTGTTGCTTCTGGATACGGATGCATACAGGCAGCTGCCTGGAGTTCCCATTTCCTTGATTTTCCCACGATGAGGAACTTCTCCCTGGACTGTGAGGCAAAATAAACTTCCCCTCCCTTTAGCTGTTTTTGTCAGAGGATTTTATTGCAACAGCAAGAAACACAATTGAGGTAGAAGGCTTCATATAACGCTATTGGCTTTAAGAGAGTAGGTGCCAGGCAAGTTGGTTGAATCTAGTCAGAAATTTCCACTCAATGTCTGGCAGTCTGCATATGACATTAATATAAACTTCACCATGAGATGCAGATTCTTTCAGTTTGTAACTTACTTTTTCCTAATGTGTCCTTATAAAATCCACACATTCTTTGAGCCCAAAGCTTCCATCAAAAGATTCGGTCAGAGAAAGGTTTTGACTTTTTACTTCTCTGTCTTTCATGGCACCTGGCACAACTGATACATTATAAGGGCAAACTCAGATGTAAACTGGAAATGTACCCTCTGCCTAGCAAGCAGCGGGAGAGTTGGAATCATGATGTAGGGCATCCAAAGAGTAGATTTCTCATTATCAGGTGGTTTCTAATTCTATCAAAGGCACATTGCCTTCGCAATAACTGTTTTATTTACCGCATTGCTATCCCCACCCTCCATATGGGTGTAAGTGACCAAGCAAAAACTCCACTTTGGCCAATAGATTGGATGTAAATCCAGCAGTGCTCAGCTTTTACCAGGACATGCTATAAAAGCAATCCTAAACTTTCAGTGGTGCCCCAATCAAATTTTATTTTTTGCTAATGTTCATGTAGGAGGTGGGGTGGATATGAGTGTGCTGGGCTCTGCTTAGGTCTGCTTGTGTGCCTTTTTTATCTTCAAATCTAGGTCAGAGCGGAAGCCTCAACTTACAGCTTGCTATTCTTGTGGAAGACAGAGAGAGAGAGAAAGCAACTATGTCACAACCATATGAAGACTTAAAGGACACATGGAGCTAAGGAAGTCTAGAGCCAGCAGAGAACAGGCTGCTTTCCTCCCTAGAACTGCCCAGCAGTCACGTGCCAATGAGCAAGGTTGCCGTGATGGTCATCCTACAAGGAAAGCTTTGCTTATAGAAAAAACACAACTTACCCTCTCTCTCCTCATTAAACAGAAGCCCCTTTCTCCCAGGAAGGCACCACAAATTCTATGGAGCACTTTGTTAAGTTCAAGCTCAAAGCCTGACACCTCATGACCGTCACTTTACCAACCTAACTTTTATTACGCAGCTCTATGAAGTCAGAAGACATTTTGTTGCCTTCTCTTGCCTCCATACTCCCAAAGAGTCACTGGTGGAGTAGAAAAGCATGCGGACTACGAGAACCACCCTAAAAGAGGAGGCTGTGTAGAGGGATGAGGTGGTGAGGGGTGTTACGACAGCCATAGAGAGATAATGAAATCTCATGCGGTAGCATTTAGAACATCCCCTTCCTGTGCCTGGGAGACTAGAAACCAGAGGCAGCTTCCCACTTCACAGGGATCTGTTCTTGGCTTGACTTTCACGGCAGGCCTCTTTGTTTGATTCTCTTTGGCCACATCTGAATATGGCTTTTGAAAAGAATATGAATTCCAGGGATGTAGGTATTCTTCAGTACCAAAGGCTGGGGGAGAGGGGCAAAGGTCCCTTAACACTTCAAGCAATACAGTCTTTCACCTGGTGTAATTACACAGACTACATGTCCATGAAGCTCTCTGGCTTGTGGTTGCTGCCGCAGTATTAACTAGCGACGCCTCTTCTTATCTTAAGAGTTTGGTTAACACATTATTTAAAAAAAAATAGTTTTCATTCTGTATCTTTTTTTCAAACTCCATCTAGCTTCTCTAATGTTCCTGTGTCTGCTGCTGCCTTGGCTAAGTAACCACTCATCAGTTCTCTAGATTGGCTGGCATGTTGATCTTTTTGGGCTTCCTTATTTACCTTTCCATAACCCTTTTCATTTATTTGCAACAACTCAATTAAACTCTTTGCACACCGAATAAGGGTGAATTGCCTTTTTGGCCTAAATGCTTTTATTTTAACAGTTGGAGCTGAGAAATAGTTCTGCTTCACGGCTCTGTGCATTGGAGAATTTCTAGGTCCTTTGTCCTCCCTCTAATTGTGCTTACAAAGCAGCCGGTTCTTTTCTGAGCTCGTTTCTTTATTGCAGAGTCGTGTCGAATTCATCCAATCAGTTACAGCTCATAATTCCTACCTTTTCTTTTACTAGTTTGTGTTCCAACTCATGAGTTCATTACAGGCGCTGTCTGCCTACCAATTTGTTGGCTTATTTGTTTTTGTTTTTGTGTTTACAGGCAACAATTTTACTATTTTGCCACTTAAACTAGTCATCTTCTGTCCCAGTTTCTGTCCCATTACTGCCTGGCCCTCAAGTCAGTTTACATTTTTACAAACTGTTAGAGCAGTATCCCACTTCCTGGTACTAATTTCTGTACCAGTCAGTTTTCTTTCGGTTGGGAAATAGAAACCACAACTCAGGTGCTCCCATGGCTTTCAGGAAAGTGGTCTCCTCCCTTGGGTTATTCTCTGCATGACACATGTCAGCCATGCTGAGCACCTCTACTGCAAGCATCCTGCCTGGAATCCATGAGAGAGAATCCAGAAGAAAAGGAGGGTAAGCTTATTCTGCATCTATGCACTGTGCATTGAGCATGGAGTGGTGTTCTCGGGTCCAGTCCAAATTATCCTTGTGATAAAGGAAACAGAACTATTAAAGCTTTTGCTCAGAAAGGTGGAGTGTCACTCAGAGAAAGTCACATGGACATTCTTATGTGATGAGAAGCATGCTCAGAACCAGAGGCAGGCTGTGAGTCACACAGAAAAGGAAAGGAATAGTATTTTCAAGAAAGGTAGCCATTAAGTTGTATCAATAAAATATATTGTCATTTATACCATAGAAACCTCAATAAAACATAAAATAGCAATCTAATATCTTCCCCCTTGAGACACTTTCACTCTTAAATCACTAAGGGGTGAACTAAATGGTAGAGTTATTTTGGGTAGAAACAATGCATTGTTCAATGGATCATCTGAAAACATAGTTCTAAGAGAAAAGTCTCTGTAGATTTACTGAACACAGCATAATAGAAAAATGTTACTTTACATGCACTGTAAAAATTAAAATAAAATGAAAAAATCTCTTTTATTATATAGGAAGCAAGGCATTCAGAAGAAAGAACGTATGGCTAAGGGCCCAGTAAATACTGAATATACAGATGAACTCATTAAAATTAAGTTTTGTTTAAAGTGGGGAAAGTTGAAGTAAATTCATTGTCACTTGAAAATACAACTTTATTTTTCTTTTAGGCATTCAAAATGTTCAGTATACTTCATGGTAGTGTGATAAGGGACCAGGTGACAGAGATGTCTTTTGTCATCTTCATTAGAGCTTCAGTTTCCAGGAATTAGGAGAAAAGATAGGATATTAGGTTTGCTTGATCATATCTATTAGACTCTTCTTGGAAACCACAAAAGGCATTTTTTTGCTTCCATCATATTTAGTAGAACTTAGTCATCTGGCTATGCCCAGCAGAAAAAAAGTATAGCATTTGTTTCAGGGTACTTTATGCCCAACAAAATATCTAAGATTAAATTGTCAAGGAGTGAAAAATAAAACTGGGCACAATCCACAGTGACTGAAATCTAGTCAGATGGAAACACAAGAAATAAAACTTAAAGTCCCAAATTTTGTGAAATGAAGTAGCCTCTCTTGTTTTGTCATCTTACAATATGTCTTTTCCGTGGTGGCGATGGCTACTGCTTAACATGGAAATTTGAATTTGGTGTCACTTGAATTGTCTCAGGTGCCCTGTGAACTCAGACCTGCTCCCTCCAGTGGGAGGCAACGAAACACATATTACCCATGGTAGCATAGAAGCCACTGTCTGAGAGAGACAGGAAAACTTAGTGCCTTCTAAGATCACTGGAGTCAGCCATAAGTTCTAAGTAGGACTACCCATCTTTTTCTCAACTTTAATTTTTAAAAATCTCATATTACTCATGCCCTCTTTATCTTCTTGCTATTAGCTGTACTTACTGCTGTCTACAGTATGGTAGACAACAGTACTCCATACTGTATGATGCTCTTTAAGAGAAAAACTGAGCTACTTGGACATGAATTTTGGCCCTTCACAATTGTCTTGTGAAAGAATCCATATAATCTAACTCAGATAACTCATAATCTCTAAGCCTCATACCAGTGTTATAGGTGATGCATGTGTGTTTTGGCTTAATGACAAATTGTCCGGAATCTTGAGTTTCATTCGTGAAAATGATGAAGTAATTTCAAGGAAAAAAAAAACCCCAAAACTTTCACGCTCAATTTAATCTTCTAGTATCAGTTTTCTAGGACAAATATTTTCTTCTTCACACAAAACCAAACTAAGTAGACTTATTCTAGCTACCTAGACAATGCAGCCTCAGGTAAAGGATTCAGCATCTCCTGTTTAGGACCACCTAAGATGCCCCAGGAAATGAGCTCCAGGCACGCAGTTCAAATGACCTTCAGACCAGACAGTAGTTGACTCTCAGGGAAAGACTTGATTGACAGAGCCTGTGGTCCTCAATGCCAGTCTAACAGAGCAAAAGAATATCTCAACTGTATTACAACTCATCTGTCTGCTGAATATTACAAATGCTTCTACTGAAAGAGAAAAGGTGACTTGAAAAAAAAAAGAATGAAAAAAAATGAATGAACAAGTGAATGAATGAATGAATGTATGAAAAGAAGACTTAACTAATAAATTAACTGTAGATAACCAAATCCTAGCATAGAAACACACACACACACACACACACACACACACAAACACACACACACACACAAAATCAAGACAACAAATCTCTGCTAAAAATTACTTGTACCAGAGTAATAGACCCTAGTAAGAATGATGTAGAAGAATTTTCAGACACATACACAAAAACCCAAATAACGATTTTAATCATGTTCAACCAACTCAATGAAGACACAATTATAATAAAGAGAAAAAAACACAAAAGTTGAATTAAATAAAATAACTCAACCTGAGATATAAAAATCAAATTCAATAAATAGAATTACTAAAGAGAAGGCAAACCAATAATACTAGAAATGAAAAAAGTCAATAATCCTCACAAAACACCTCAGTGGAAAGCCCCACCAGTAGAATGGATCATGTGAACAGACTATGAGGGGTGGAAGACAACAGAAATTGGATCATTCAATAGAGGTCAAAGGTAAATTTTTATCAATATATGAGAAGCACATAGGAGAGATTTGGGACACTATGAAAAAACCCTAACCTTTGAATTATGGACATAGAGGAGGAGAAGAATATCATAACAAGGGCTTAGAAAATATTTTAAACAGAATCACAGAAGAAATATTTCCAAACCTAGAAATAGATGTCCTATCATGTAGAGGAGGGTTTACAGAACATCAAATAGACAGGACCAGAAAAGAAACTCCTCATGGGATATTATACTTAAAACTTTAAAAACAGAGCCAAAATGGCAGCCCCTAACACACAATATGTTTGGTCAGCAGGACAGCGGTGACTGAACAGAGACCTAAGAACTGGACTGAGAACTAAAAAACACCAACGCTGGTGATCCCCAGGTGAGAGGGGTCCAAACTGTGTGGCGCACAGGTGGGTCTGGCCTTAGGCCACCCGGATAATCCACATAAAAGGCCATGGGTCCTTGTAGGCATGGCCTCTGGCTCCAAGGACTAGCCACAGACCTAGCCGGTGCTCAGCTTCTGACCTCCAGGGCTCATAGAGAGCTATGGGCTGCAAAACTACTAGCACCTGGGGCTTCTAGCACAGAGGAGGCCCCAGAGCCTGGAACATAAGTGGATCTGACCTTAGGTCACTGGGTCAATCTACAGAAAGTTCTGGGTCCACATAGGCATAGGCTGAAAGGACTAACTGCACACCTGGCAGGCACACAGCTTCTGATCTCCTGGACTCAGAAGGAACTGTGCACTACAAAAATACCAGTGTCTAGAGGCACCATGGAGATATGAAGATCCAGAAATGACAAGCAAACATCCCTTTTGAAATTGCAAATAACAGCAAACAGTGTGTTTCAATAACTTCTATACTTCTAAAACAAAAACAAAGGAATTAGTCATATTTTTAAATTTTGGAATAATGACAATAATACATAATATTATTGTTGCCTCTATATATATACACATATATGTCATTCTAAAAATTTATATCGCTGGCACTCAGAGGAAGGATAGCAGGCTACCAAGAAGAGACTGGATACCCTATGAGCATATAAAGGGGGAGGAAGTCCCCCTCAGTCACAGTCATAGGGGAAGGGAGTAAGGGGGAAATGGGAGGGAGGGAGGAATGGGAGGATACAAGGGATGGGATAACCATTGAGATGTAATATGAATAAATTAATAAAAGAAAAGAAAATTTTAAAAAATTATATTGAACATTCAGTGCAATATATGTGTTATATGAAGTATAATCAATTAAAAAATAAAAACACCAGCATTGTCCACTGTCCTCTGCCACAAGGAGGCTGGCAGGCCCATTAGAGCAGCTCTGCTTGGATATCTTTCCACTGCTCCCCAGCTGTTTGGCATACCTGGGTCACAAATAGGGAGCCAACAAAGACAGTGAAGTCAGCAGAAGTGAGTAGGGCATAGGACTGAAGGCCCTCTGTCTATACCTACCTCCAAACTCTCTGACCATCAGAGACCACCAACCCTGCTAACAGCAGAGACATCAGAATAGGAAGATGTCAGCATAATTCATAAGCAACAATTCCCATGGCCATTTGATACCACCAAAACCCAGCAGTCCCACCACCATAACAAGCCCTGGGATACTATCACACCCTACGCACAAAAGAAAGATTTAAAACATGAGTTTATGAAAAATGATAGAGGCCTTAAAGGAGGAAAATAAATCCCTCAAACTAGAGCAAGAATACACACAAAAAAGACATGAAGGAATTGAACAAATTGCTTAAAGAAATTAGTGGAAGATGGGAAATTACAATAAAACAAGAGAAGGAAATGAATAAAAGGATTCAAGACCAAAAAATTGAAATAGAAGCAATGAAGAAAACATAATCTGAGACAATCCTGGACATGGAAAACCAAGGGAAGAGAACAGGAACTGCAGACACAGGCATCACCAACAGACGACAACAGATGGAAGACAGAATCTCAGGAGCAGAAGATATGACTGAAGAAACTGATACAACAGTCAAAGTACAACAGTCAAAGAAAATGTTAAATCTACAAACCTCCTGACACAGAACATCCAAGAAATATAGAACCCTATGAAAAGACTAAACCTAAGAATAATAGAAATAAAAGAAAAAGAAGACTCCCAGCACCAAGGCCCAGAAAATATTTTCAACAGAATCATAGAAGAAAACTTCTCTAACATAACAAAGAAATGCCCATAAATATGCAAGAAGCCTATATAATTCCAAATAGATTGGATCAGAAAAGAAAATCCTCCTGTAACATAATCATCAAATCATAAAACTTATAGAACAAAGAAAGAATATTAAATGCTTCAAGAGAAAAAGGCCAAGTCACATATAAAGCTAAACCTATCAGAATTACATTTGACTTCTCAACAGAGACTATGAAAACCAGAAGGGTCTGGACAGATGTCATGCAGACACCAAGAGCCCATGGATGCCAACCCAGACTACTACACCTAGCACAACTTTCAATCACCATAGGTGGAGAAAACAAGATATTCCACTCAAAAACCAAGTTTAGACAATACAGAACCACAAATTGAGTCCCACAGAAGATACTAGAAGGAAAACTCCAAACCAAAGAGGCTAACTTTACCCAGGAAAACAAAGGAAATAAATAACCTCACATCTGCAAAACCAAAAGAAAAGAAACATACACATTCACACACACATACACACATGCACTCACACTCTTCCACCACCAAAAAAAAAAAAAACCCTCACCAATAACCACTGGTCATTAATATAGCTCAACATCAATTGCCTCAACTCCCCAATAATAAAAAGATAAAGGCTAATAGAATGGATGCAAAAACAGGACCCATCATTCTGCTGCATACAAGAAACACATGTCAGCAATAAAGATAGACATTACCTCAGAAGAAAGGGTTAGAAAAAGGTATCACAAGCAAACAGACCTAAGAAACAAGCTTGAGTAGCCATTCTAGTATCTAATAAAATAGAATTTCAATCAAAACTAATCAAAAGAGATGGAGAAGGACAATTCATATTCATCAAAGGAAAAAATACACCAGGATGGTGTCTCAATTCTGAACATCAATGCCCCCAAATGCACCCACATTCATAAAAGAAACATTACTAAAGCTTAAATCACAATAGAACCCCATACATTAATAGTGAGAGACTTCAATACCCTACTATCAATAGACAGATCATCAGGATAGAAACTAAGTGGAGAAATAATGAAACTAATAGATATCATAAATCAAATGGACCTGATAGCTACAGAACATTCCACCTAAACACTAAAGAACATATCTTTTTCTCAGCACCTCATGGAACCTTCTCAAAAATTGACCATATATTTGGTCACAAAGAAAATCTCAACAGATAAAAAAAAAAAAAAAGATCAAAATAATCCCTTGTATCTCATGAGACCACCATGGATCAAAACTGGAACTCAACAACAACAGAAAGCCTACAAGCTCATGGAAACTGAACAAGCCTCTACTCAATGATCTTTGGGTTAGGGATGAAATAAAAAAAGAAATAAAAACACTTGCTAGAATTCAATTAAATGAAGGCATAACATACCCAAATGTATGGGACACAATGAAAGCAATGCTAAAAGGAAAGTTCATAGCACTAAGTGCCTTTATAAATAAATTGGAGAGATCCGATACTAGCAACTTGACAGCACAGCTGAAAGCTCTAGAACAAAAAGAAGAAGACTCACCAAAGAGGAGTATACAACTGGGAATCATCCAACTCAGGGCTGAAATCAATAAATTAGGAAAAAAAAAATTCAAAGAATCAACGAAACCAAGAGCTGGTTCTTTGAGAAAATCAACAAGATGGACAAACTCTTAGTTAAACTAAATAAAAGGCAGAGGGAGAAGATACTGCAAAAGTCAGTAAAATGACAGGAATATATATATATATATATATTAATGATAATGTTTAAAATTAACATTTTTAAATTTCTAATAATGGATAGACTAGAAGACTGGATTAAAACACAGGTCCCATCCTTTTGTTGCCTCTATGAAACATACTTCACCATCCACGACAAATAGCTCAGAGGGACTGATGCAGCAGGTCGTCCAAGAAAATGGAACAAAGAAATAAGCAGGTGTAGTTGCATTTAGCTTTGTACTACTTGTTGCACTAACCTTTAGGACTGACCGGAGAAAACTTCGTTTAAAACTTGGTCAGAGGAAGGACAGCAGGTCACTGAGAAGAGACTTGATACCCTATGAGCATATACAGAGGGAGATAATCCCTCTGAGGAACAGTCATAGGGGAGGGGAATAAGGGGAAAATGGGAGGGAGGGGAGAATGGGAGGATACAAGGGATGGGATAACCATAGAGATGTAACAAGAATAAATTAATTAAAAATAAATAAATTAAAAAAAAAACTTGGTCTGAAACAGTCTTTTCATCCAGCTTCTGTTTTAAGGCTGACCATTCCCAGCATAGTGGAAAGTGCAATGGACAGACAGCATCAAGAACAGTTCCAAAGAAACCAAATAAAAAGGAGGACCAAGCGTGATGGCGCACGCCTTTAATCCCAGCACTCAGGAGGCAGAGGCAGGTGGATTGCTGTGAGTTCGTGCCCAGCTTGGCCTACAGAGGAGTCCAGGACAGCCAAGCCTACTACGCAAACAAAGCCTGTCTTGAAAAAAAACAAAAACCAAAAACCAAAACAAAAAGGAGGAGCGAAGAGAGGATGTTTGAATCTCACTCAGAGGGGGAAATAAAACAGACAACTGAAGTAGACGGAGGGAGAGAACTGGGTGGTAGAGGGGGTGGGGATCAAGTTGGGGAGATAGTACTGGGAGGGGGAAAGTAAATCGGCATAGGAGCATCGCTGGGACAGGGGAGGCTCCCAGGAGTCTATAGGAGTGACCCTAGCTGAGACTTGTAGCAGCTGGGGATGTGAAGCCTGAAGTCGCCAGCTCTAGTAGCCATGTGGGACTTCCAGTGGAGGGAGGGGGACTTAGACCCATAAAACCTTAGTCCCAAAATTTTCCCGCTCACAAGTAGTGCAGGGGTAAAGACGGAGTGGAGAGTGAGGGGATGGCAAACCAATGGCTGTCCCACCTTGAGATTCACCTCATGGGAGAGAGCCAACCCCTGGCTCTGTTAATGATACTCTGCTATGTTTATAGACAGCAGCCTAGCATAACTGTCTTCTGAGAGGCTCCATCCAGCAGCTGATGGAAACAGACACAGAGACCCAAAGCCAAACAATAGGCGGAGCCTAAGGATTCTCGTGGAAGAGTGAGAAGAAGAATTGAGTGGGCCAAAGGGATCAAGGACACCATAAGAAGACCTACAGAGTCAACCAACCTGTGCCCATGAGGGCACATAGAAACTGAAGCACCAAAAATGGGCTGGACCTAGACCCCCCTACACATATATAGCAGATGTGCAGCTTTTTCTTCATGTGGGTCCCCTAACAATCTCGGACTCTGTTGCCTGGCTTTGGATCCTTTTCCCAAAGCTTGGTTCCTTTCTCTGGCCTCAGTGGGAGAAGATGTACTTAGTCCTGCTGTGACTTGATTGCTTTGGTGAGTTGGCACCCATGGTGGGGGACTCCTCTTCTCTGAGGAGAAGGGAGGGGAGGAGGAATGGGGGAGGGGAATGTGAGGGTGAGACTGGGAGGGGAAGAGAGAGGAAGCTGGGATCAGGTTGTAAATCGATTAAATAACCAAATTAATGAAAGAAAGAGAATCCACTCTTTTCAGCTTCTTATTTGGGCTGGATCCAGCTTCATGTTTCTTCTTGAAGCAAATTTCTCATGACTCTCTCCCCATTCCAAACTTTAGGGAATTCTATAATTATTTCTTATCATAGGATATAAAGAAATTGAGAGGAACCAGAGAATGTTCATCAAATTTTACTCCAATTCATGCATGTGGTTTCTTAGCTGATTTTAAATTAGCAACTGTTTACTAGGCCAAAAGTAAGGAGTTGCTTAGCTATATGCAGTATAGCAAATCATATAACCTGAAGTAAAATCTCTCCTCTCTCTCTCTCTCTCTCTCTCTCTCTCTCTCTCTCTCTCTCTCTCTCTCTTTCTCTCTCT
>OU015749.1:23282174-23297125 GCA_907169655.1 Acomys percivali | reverse complement strand
ACACATACACACACATACACACACACATACACACACATACACACACATACACACACATACAAACACACACCCACAGGGACCAACATCACAGATCTATATGTAATTCCTTTGAATAAGTTGGATGCCTATAATTAACTTTTGATAGATGAACGCACCAATCGTTTTCATATAAATGTTTTATTGCAGAGAAGTTATAGTCATGAACATGCTGCAACACATCACAACATAAATGTACCAAATATTCCATGGTGGGATGCTGTAGATTCAGGTAACAGTTTTAGAAGAACCACTGGTTAAGTGAAGAGAGTTACAGCTTTGTTGACTCTACAACTCTTGGCTGCTAAATGCTAGAAGTCAAAGGCAGTGTGTTGTCAGTCCTACCTATCACCACTTGCATGCAGAAACCTAGAAAGCAAATACAAGACAACTGTCAGGTTTCAATCTGTATTGCCACCAAAGCTTACAAGGGTTGGAGTAATATAATTTATGTTGTAAAGCATTTAATTCTTGCATAAAATATACACTTCTATTAAGACTGATATAAATCTACTTATTTATAAACCCTGGCTTAAAACAATGACAGGATGCAGCCTGCACATGCATCAGAAAGGACAACCTAGCAAATGTTTGTGAGACCTTCATACGGTACGCACTTTCTATTGCTCTCAGCCTGGGAAAAGAGCTTCCAGGATGACAGAGTTCAATTACTTCTGGTGATAAGTAACAACAATGAAACTCTAGGCAAGACCCTAGGCCTTTGTGCTGATTTGTGATGGCGGAGAATAAACTATGGGGGCCAGACTGTCACGAAGGTATAATTTGGCAAATCTCCTGTAAGCCACATGTCAAGCGGTATCATCCTGGAGTGCAATAAGAGTCAGTGACAGTTGCCTGCTTAATTCTCAGAGGTGAATCAAGTGCTAACAGATCTCAGACACAAGTGAAACCAATACGTGGGTCTAGAAACTCTAAACCAAGCTCACAAATGCGCCTCAAAAATAGTACTCTAAAGTCATATAATAGAAAGGGTTTGATTGGAAAGGGGGATGGTAGAAATTAATGAAGGCAGCGGTTAAAAATAAAACATCTGTAGCTCTCCAAATCTACCCCACCAACCTGAGTAATGCATGAAGCAAGCAAATGGGCAAGGGCAATGCATGTAGGGCTCTGCCAACTCTTCAAGTGCTTGCTTGATCCTGAATTTAAAAAAAAACACTGAGAGAAGTTTGATGATAGATACACAGAATTCTGCTTCTATCTTCCACTGAGAATAAGAACAACCTTGTATCTACTTTTTGATTCCTTCTCCCCATCTTGCATTCTCCTCGCAAATTCTCCTTGTTGCTCTCCAAATGTAAAACAGTTCTTTTGGCTGGAAATGACTTGGCCAATAGGTGGTTGTCTGGTGTTTAAAGTGGGAGAAAAGCAAGCCTGGGCTGTAGTTTTGAGATGATTCGTCTTTGAAAAAAAAAAATGTGACTGGATTTTGAAATCTCATTTCAAGGTCACAGTCCTCGGAGCTAAGTCAGCAGCCCAGGATGTTCACGCTAGGAGATCAGTATGGGAGTCAGCAGCCCAGGATGTTCACGCTAGGAGATCAGTATGGGAGTCGGCAGCCCAGGATGTTCACGCTAGGAGATCAGTATGGGAGGCAGAAAGTGCTGTGAGATATACTTTGGAGGCCGGGAGCAAATCGTATGCTGCATTTTGAGCTAAGCAGCTTAAAATAACAGTTTTGCAGGACTTGGAAGTTCTGTCACTGGGGAGAAAGAAGAACCCATACCACCTCATGGGCCTTGAGTAAATCAGGTTATAAAATCTCTTTGGGATTTGAGCCCAGAAAGTTCTATACTTAGGTGAAGCAATCAATAAAAGTTTATGAGAATAAACAGTTAAAGGTAATTTAAAATATTCATATTTTTCAGTATGCATAATAAAAATATATCCACACAATGATCTTGATGCTATCATTAATTTTTCTCATTATAAAAATAATCCCTTGAAAGTGCTATTAGGAGCTACCTTTCTGTTTTTTGTCACGAAAGGCAGTTTCCTGGACCTGCAGTATGCTCTCATTCTCACAGCATTCCTAGAGTTTCCCTCTTGTGTTGGTAATAACGCACAGCACAGTTTCCTCACTCGGCTTCTTGTTAGGAAATGCTAAAATGAAATACTGGAAGAGGTCAAAAAGAACAATGCATTGAGATGATCTAGCTCTGACTTGGAACAAACAATGGATAAGTTGTCCTTAACTAACTGAGACATACGACTAGGCAGGACCACTTGATCTCCAAGATTAATAAAGCTTCAGAGTCCCTGAAGGAAGTGCAGAATAAGTAACTCAACTTATATTAAAAAAAAAAAAAGTAGGACATTACAACAAAGCATGATGGGAAATCCAACTGCACTCTATAAAACCATGGCCCAAACCGAAAGTTTGCGTTATAACAGTTATGGCTTCCTGAGCCAGAGAAAGCTTACTGTACCCCAAGAATCAACTACAGTGGATAGTAGGTTTTCGGTAGGTTGCAATGACAATTGAATAGCTGCAGATTGCATAAATGTGTTGTGTCACATGATATCAAAGTTATTTGCAAAAATTATACAATCTGGAATGCTTGAGTATGAGACACAATGATGTACTGAAACATACATTTTAAGAAAATGAGAGCAATCATTTATATAAAAGGTACTGGGGTGCGTTAAGTTAGCAGTGCTACCAAGGTTAAATGGGTAAAGTAGGTCTTTTCAGTCGGCTACTTAGAATTACAGTCACACGTATCTAAGATTTCCCCATCTTAAAATTCATGCCTTATCTTCCGTGCCTTCTGGTTAATCTTTCTTAGAACCATCTAACCTTCTGGGTAAAGGCTGACGGGGACACTGCCCCTTAAACAAGCGGAAATGCCAAGCTTTCCCCCATGATGCTCTGCAAATGGCTTTTCACGACTGAGTCAGACTTCCCTCTGGCGATACCCAGCTGCCCTCTAGCCTTCTCTTGCCCATGCTTTCACCTTACCACCCCATGTGGCATATTTCCCCAGGCTAACAAAGATCCCTTGGTAATTTTTGATTTTCAAGATCTATATATTTTTTTCTATCAAACTCGGGATTACCCCTTCTCTTCTCCGGGCGCTACACTTTGAGAGTGTCCCCGGACCTCCTATTTCTGAGGTCCTGCTACCTTATTTGCACTTAAAGCAGAGGAGGCGGCTAAAGCTACACTTCTTTCAGCATTTGGTTGATCTAGGGTCTCAAACTCCCAGGGACACACTTCAGCTCGTGATGTTAATGGTCGCTGGGAGTTACTACTTGAGTTACAGGAGCCAGGAATGATATTCACAGAGGATGTCTGTTTCTCCTGGTTTCCCATTTGGTTGAGATTTTCAGTCTCTACTTTTGATGCTACGGCTTTGGGGGGCAGTTCTTCATATTGCCCAGCACACATATTGGTTGTGTAGACCTCACTTCCGTTCTCCTCTCTGGCTCTCCCTGGGAGAATTGGAGTCTGAGAAATCAGACGGGGCTCTTCTTCCAAAAGGGACTGTCCGTGGCTCTCCCAGGGGCATACCTCCGTCTTGTCTACACTCTTGTGATTGGCTTGGTGAGGCCCTTCAGCTGCCTTGGACTTGTGATGGGGCTTGTCCTTCAAGGACGAAGCTGGGTTTTGGTCTACTTCAGAAGCTGCGATTGATACATGTTTTTGAGCTTTTGGTTCTGAAGGCACAGGACCAGAGGTCAGGTCATAAACCTCCCAAGGGCACACTTCTCCGATGTCAAAATTGTCCTTTATCTGAGTGGTGCTGGGGCTCGGGTCAGGATTGGCAGTGGGGAGATTGACCCTCTGCTGTTTCATAATCCCAGATTTCTGAGGCTTTCTTAGCTCCTCCAAGTGACTGGAGTTTGGGAGGCCAGAATCTTTAGTCTCTGTGCTATCTGAATTTGAGTACTTCCTGTTTGTCTCTCTATCTTTTGGCAGAGGTTTCTGGGACTTAGCTCGGTCTTCCGTACCTAACGTCTGGGTTTTCCCAGCCAGTCCGAGTGTCTTCTCCTTGGCACTTGCAATGACACTGAGTGACTTTTGTAACATGGACGTGCGCGGGTGCCCGGGCTTCTTCTCAGAGCTGAGGTTGTGAGCACTGGCAGACTTGCACACCAAAGGCACTGACTCTGTGGAGTCTGCCTCACTATTTTCTTTGAGCTTCTGTGTCAGTTTTTTACTTGACAGCGACTCCAAGGTCGAATTTTCCGTGGCCTCCTCCTCCTGGCTCTCTGTGGGCAGGCTGTGGGAGTCTTCTGTTTGTTCTCTCACGTGGTCGTACGTGCTGTGGGATTTCTTGAGGGAGAAGACTCGATTTTTCAGGGACTCTTCCTTGGGTCTCCCCGTGTTCCCTGAGGACTCGGTGGGGTTCTTCCGGACAAGGCCTGTCCCCTTGGCCGCCCCGTGCTCCGGGCCCTCCTTGTCCTCTTTGGAGCACTGCCTGCTGACTGTCTCTGGGATCTCAGTGATGCGCCTCATGATGGACCGGCCTAAGCCCTTCTTGGAGCACCGCTTTTTCTGTAGGTGGGGGTTGTTCGTGATCATCTTCTTGCGTTTGTATATTTCTAACTGGGCATAGAGTTTTTTCAGCTCATCCTGCCGGGAAAGAGGACATTCAAAAGGACACAAGTTTAGTGTTTTAGACAGAAAATGCCAGCGTGGTGTTTATAAAAACAAGATTGGGCTTTCTTAGACAATTGTAATGACTGCATTCATCAATTTCTCCTTGTTCGTAACTTTCTAATAATTTTGTGGGTATTTTTTTCTTATATAAACTTTGATCTTTAAGACGCGAATCCATAGGCTTTACCTTTGCTTCATGGAGCAAAGACTTGGCATTTTCAACTTTCTGGTCAACACTGAGTCTAGACTATAACAAAACCCAGCACCCTGCCTGTTCCTGAACAGTACCTCTGTGGAGAGTCAGAAGCACCCTGTAGCCATTGATACAGTCAAGACTGGTATGGGCTAGTCCTGAGAACAGCGGTCTATAGCAACTTCTTACTTCAGGGGGGTGGTCCATTTTCACACATTATATTGAATAAGCCAGTCTCTCTCCTCACAGGGTGGTCTTACCTTGCTAAAAAGCATGGCATGTCAATAACGCCAGTCAAGATTGGGAAGTGCAGCCAAGGCAAGTGTAAGGGCCGAGACAGCCTGTGCAGCACAATGATACCATGACCCTACATGAGGTGCTACCTCAGTGGTGCCTTCAATCTCACATAGACATCCTCTTTTTCTTCAGACAGAGACAGAAACATGAGTGTACATGCATGCCTCAATCCACACATGCTTGTCTGTATCAGTGGCCTAAACTGAACTCAAGTCCCTCTGGCCTCTGGCCTCACCCTAATGTCCTCTGGATCCAGGCTGTGCTCACTCCAGGCTGAATTGATACTGCTGTTCAGGTAGGATCCAGAACGACCCATGTCCAGCTCATCTTCGTATGCCTCCGTAGCGATGTCGTCACGGGGATTATTGCTTGAATGTGAAAACTGCAACAGAGACTCAATATGAGCTGGCGCCTTCAACCTGTTGCTAGACAGCGTATGATTTTCTAAGGTGCTAGTGCTAACTTTATGTCATCATCAAGATGGATTCAGACACAAGACATACCAATGATTTGCTGCTCTATCTGTGATTTGCTTTCCCTGGTACGTGCTAGATCTGTGGGGGGGGGGAGACAACATGCACTCCGCTCACTCCTTTACTCCAAAATTTACCTCTGTCTCTTTGTTGGGATCCCAGGGTTAATTGACTTTACTCATTTTCCATGATGTATTTTCTTTTAGAAAATGAAAATGAGTAGAAAAGTAAAAGAATCATAAGAAAGTCTCCCTAGGAGAAACAATTTAATATACCTGTATATGCATGAAAAGTGTTTTGATATATTATGTAATATAATCATTTCTACTTCAGTGAGGATCTGTTTATCTATGCACATAATTAGCTCTAGAGACCAGAATATGAATCTTCAGCTACTGCATGTGGCTTTAGATAGAACAACCTTTATAACACAGAGGACAGGCTATGTGATCCCAGGCACACCTTGCTCATTAGTGAGCTCTTGAGTAAGACACAGGACCTCTGCAGACCACAGTAGCTTGATTCAAGATGTCTCACTTGGACGGCATTTACATTAGAATGAAAAGTTCACTGACATTAAAGATTTCTCCTATATCATTTTTACAAACCCCCTTATCATAGCTTTGTTTATTTCCATGTGACATTGTTTACTTTTGTGTGCTTGTCTGTATTTTCCTGATGTACTGAAGGCAGGAAAGAGAGGAAGAACAATCTAGCCATACCTTAGCCAGTATGTCAACACTGTTTTTTGAAACCTGAGGTAACGATTTAAAGAACACGGAGCCTCTTGTCTCGACTTATCAATAGTTCAAACACTTCTTTTAAAAATGAATAGATTCTGTTGAGACAGCTCCACCAATCTCAGACAACTGTCACCAACAGCAGAAACACTCATGCAAACAAAAGCAGAATGAAATTCAGGTTTGTGCACAACTACTGTGTGTTGAGTATGACTTGGGACCAGAATCTTGAGTCATTTTCGGAGTGCATTAGTACTTAAAATTTAATAGACCATTACGTTCCCGATGCAGTGGTTTTTCAAGGTGGATTTTATTAAGCAGCTAGCCTAGCCAATTATGCTGGTTAGTTTGCCATGTCCACTTGCCACAACTTAGATTCACCCACGGAAAACAGTTTCAGCTGAGTAACTGTTTTTATCAGGTTGATCCATTGGCATGTCTGTGTGGAAGGAACTGTGTGGCTGCTAATTGATGTAGGAAAGGCTCTACCACTGTGGGTGTCACCATTCCTTAGGCAATGGGGCTTGAACTACACAAGATGAGAGGATGCAAGATGAAACAATTAAGTAGCATTGGTGCATTCAATTTTCTTTGCTCATGACTATGGGTGTGATGTGACTACCCACTTAAGATCTTGCCTCAACTCTCCCTTAGTTGCTGTGGACTGTGGCTTGGAATTGTAAGCCAAATAAATGTCTTCTTCCCTCAGGATGTTTTATTTCAGCAACAGGCACAGGACTAGAACCCCAATTATATATGTGTATGCAGTAACATGGGGAACAGCAATTTTCTGTTTAACCACAATCTGTGTTTTGTAATTAAAACTTACTGAAAAGCCATGGTAACAAAAGCTTGCTTTTCATCATTTCCTGTGAGACCCACACATTCCATGGATTTAGAGATATGAGTGGTAAATATGGTAGAAATTCACAAGGTGCTGGTTATACCACCTGAGGGGCATTTACATCAACAGAATTGTTCTCAACCAAAATCTTCGACATGATTATAAATTTAAGAAAAGCCAGGAGGTAGGACTGTAGCCACATGGTAGAATCTGTGTTTGGCATTCTCGGGGGCCTCGGTTTGATCCCCAGTGATGACAAAAACTAAACACAAACAGGTATTTGTCAGATAGTATACATTTCCTGATTCATCATTTTTCCTTAAGACTTTATCGAAAATACTAGTTTACATATTTATCTTACTTATTTTTTCATTCCCCACCCCACTCCTAAATACTGTTGTTAGAACACACTTTTTTTTTTTAATCTCTGTGTTATACTTATTCTAAGTGCCTAGAGAAATCCCTCAATAATGCTTGGTTATCTTTAAGGTTGTGTTAGTGTGTCACAAGGTTGTGCGGCCATTGGCACTGTTGAATCCCAGAATATTTTCACCACCTCAAAAAGAACCCTGGAACCACTGACACAATCATGTCTAGTACCCCCTTTCTGTGTGGTGCAAACCACTAGTCTCTGTGTCTCATTAGGTTTGCCAGTCTGGACTCGTGTAACACATGGCAGCCCTCTGAGCTTGGCGTCTTACCTGGCATAGGCTGTAGCATACCCATGCATGTCACTTGTGTATGCATATATACATATTTGTGTGTTAATGTGGGGAAGGATATATATGTACATGGGTATGTGTTCATGTATGTGTGTGCGTGTATACGTATTTGTGTATTAATGTGGGAGGCATACATGTGTACACATGAGTGTGTTTCTCTCTCTCTCTCTCTGTGTGTGTGTGTGTGTGTGTGTGTGTGTTTGTGTGTCTTTGCATGTGGAGGCTAGAAGTATGTTGTGTACCTTATTTTTGAGATAGGGTTTCTCACTTGCTTGGAACTCCCCTAGCAGGTTGTGATGACCAATTTGTACGCCCCAGGAACCCACCTGTGTCTGACTCCTTAGCACTGGGATTATGACTATGTACCACTATACCTGGCTTTTGGAATTAAGACTAAGTACTATTACATCTGCTGAGTTTTTTTTTAAACATGGATTCTGGGGGGTTAACTTTGGTTTCATGGTTGTATGGCAAGTACTTTACTGACTGATATTTCCCAAGTTTGCGTTAAATTCATTTTTATTGATAAATAATATTCCATTATAAAATATACCATATTTTTTACTTATACACTTATCAGCTAGTAAACATCGAGACTGTTAGGAATAATGGTGCTGTGAACATTCGTGCATAAGGTGGACATAGATTTAAGTTCTCTTTGTAGATCAGGAACAATTTATGGAAGGAACAGTCTGAATATTCATCACTCTAATAGATACATAATTTGTACTTCAAAATTTTAAAGAGTTTTAAAGAGGTGAGATGAAGCCAGGGGTGAAGGACAGGAAGCCAGCACTCTGGCTTTAGCTGCAAAACCATGTTTCTCTATGTACAACAAAATGGTAGTGATACCAATTACAATGCTGTAGCTTGTATAATCTCCTTTTATCTCAAACTCCAATGTCATCTTATTTTATCCTGAGAACTTCTACCTCTAAGGAAATGAAAACTCAGATGAACCTTGGCCGATGTCACACTACACAGCCAGTTAATGGTAAAGAATGTTGTAAAATCTACATATTCTGGGTCCTGAGGTCTTTTCTCCACCTCCTTTTAAAGGCTAGGTAAGTCTTAACCAGAGTATAGCACTCTACAGGTTCCTCTAAACATAATATCACATTCACTCATTTCTACTCACACAAAAACTCAAGATTCCTCGGAAGGTGAGCGTAGAGGTTCTTAGCAGGAAAGCTCTTTAAAAAATATTGCTGCTCCTGTCAGTGTCAGCAAAGGGTGGCTTTGGATAAGTTACAAAGATTAAGAGCTAAGTAGAAATAAAAATATTTGGAAAGGGACTAAAAGAGATAACGGATTCTGGTATAAATTAAGATACTTAAATTTTATTTAAGGTGTTTAATAAATTAGCAAAGAAAACCTATGTTCACTTGCATGAGGAGGGATGTTAAAAAACGACCCTTGGAGCACCAAGCAGGTCTCCACATTCCCCTTTTCCATAGTGGCAGCTACTCTAAGAAGAAGTGATAACTCCGTGAGCCTTCAGACAGCTGCCTGGCAAGAGCAAACGAGGCGCTAGGAGGGTACCTTTGGAATCAAAAGAAGCCCGATGGTGACAGTCACAGTCAAGTGAGTGTGTGCGAAGTACAGCATCAGCATCCAGTCGGGCTGAAGTCTCGAGGCGAGCACAAACCTGAAAGGAGAGTCCTTCATGTTAGCAGTCAAGGGAGAGATTTCTGCTTCAAAAGATACCATGCTTCGAAATAGTTCCTCCTACTGAATTTAGAAAAAGCATACCTATAGCATATCTTTTCATCGCAAGAAATAAAGGTGTAAGTAATCTTTAGGTTGGCAGGACTTTAAAGTTATTATTTAAGGTTGCACCTACATACAGATTGTGCTAATACTTTTATTTTGACATATATTAATATGATATACATATACATGTTGTTTTTACAAAGTTAAGAACGCACGTGGGTCCAAAATGGATGCTAAAGACTGGTAGTTCAGGCAAATTAGTTGCAAGTCACATCTGAATACATCTTTATAACATTCTTTATTAAAAAAAAACATTAATTGAAATGAAGGAGGGAAAGTAGTAATTATTTGTCTTTGTAAATATTCTCAAACCTTAAATGGTGAGCAATGCAATCAATGAGTGAATATGCTAATAGTTTCTGAGAGGCTCCCTTATTTATTTTCATTCTTTTTTGTGTGTGCTGTTGGGGGTCAAGCTCTTCAGCACTGTATAAACACTTGTTACCTCTGAGCAGCGCACCCAGTAAGAGGAATCATTTCAAATAAAGCTTTATTGTGTTCAAAACTCATCAAATTGTCTTAAATAATTTACAATACAACATTTAGAATAATCTCCAATGAGGGTTTTATAAAGCCCTTCTTGAAGCTAGTGTGTCATCGCGCATGCTCATGCAAACAGAGCTCCGTTTAAAAGGACTCAGCCCCGTGCCCAAACCAGGGTCTGTTCTTATAAAGGTCTTACTATAATTATAATCCTCCTTTTAATTTTACACAAACACTGTTTATTCCTAAATGCTCAATATGCTATTTTACTGTTTTAGAAACTGGAGAATTAGAATTTTGTTTCAATGGCATATAGCATAAAATTTGAAAAGTTAACATACTAATAAATTCATATTATTAAGATTTATTTTATTATTATCTATGTGTATATGTGTGCAGGAGCCTGTGGAGGTCAGAGGAGTGTTTTGAATTTCCCTAGAGCTGGAATTATAGGCAGTTGTGAACTGGTTAGTGAGGGTGCTGGGCACAAACCCCGCTCCTCAGGAGGAGCAGCAACTGCTCTTAGCTACCGAGCCATCACTTCCCAAGAATTCACATTATGAATCCAAAACAGACATATTAATGGCTAAAAGTGACTAAGCTAATTTTAAAATCAGCAATGTACCACATTCATGACCACTTTGAAATTTGTGTTGCAATGACAATTAAGTAAATTAATATTAATAATATTTAAAGCAAAAAATGTCACCAAGGGGACACCCTCTTGTAGGGGAACTTCTGGCTCATCAACCAACACAAGTATGTTCTCTGCTTAGCAAGCTGCCTTCTGTATCCAGAAGGACGGCCGATTCCATACACTTTAAGCAAAAAAAATATCATGGCTTTCCAAAGAATTCCTTTGAAATAATGCTGACACTAATTACTTTTGATTTAATCAGCCTTAAATTACTGCCAGGTTGTAGTTCTGGCTGGAAATATCTTGAGACAAGCAATTTCGTAGCCGTTTTAAAGCTTCAATTTTAAAATGGTATTTCAGCTTTGCAAAAATAGATCTAAAATCCAGGAGCATAGCGGTATTTGAAAATTGTGTTTAAAAATAAAGCAAACCAAGAAAATCTTGTAGATTCCTAAAGGGTTGCTTTGTGCCGGCTCTAAAAGTCAGGAAAGGACTAGGACAGAGTGGAAGATGGGCCTCTGCACATTTACCTTTCCAGCACTGGTGTTTTGCCTGTATGTGTGTCTTGGGTATCAGATCATGGAGTTACAGAGAGTTGTGAGCTGTCCTGTGGGTACTGGGAATTGAACCTGGGTCTTCTGGAAGAGCAGTCAGTGCTCTTAACCTCTTAGCCACCTCTCCAGGCCCCAGATTTAGTTCTTTGATATTGGCTTACTTTTGTGTAATCTCCCAATATTGTGAGAATGAAAGTAAATATGTACATGATAACTTTTCATACACATGCATTATATAAACAAACAGGAAACTTCATTTGAAGAGGACGAACAAGAACGCATATGTCATACTGATAGCAGCCTCTCCTAAGACCAGAACCTGAGCCAACAGTATTTTATTCAAGAAAAAAAAAGACTATAATCAATCTTGTTGATTAAAAAGCATTGTTATTGCTTCTCTTCCTGGGATTTTATAAGGATCATAATTATTGGTTCCACGTGTAGTAAGGCCTTGGAAATATTTAATTTTTAAATATTATTTCTGTTACTTTCTTTTACCTCATCTCTAAGTCAGTTTTCTATAGATCCATTGTGTGAAACTACAATTTCATTCATTTGTCCTTTCTGGACACATGGATTTAAAAATTTATAATGACTCAAACATACACACATAATACATAAAAATACCTAGAGTGATGATGTTCTACTGTGTTAACTGTGCTTACCTTCATGAAGTATGAATGAGCTTTTTAACTGTTTTATAATTTTCATAGTGACTATATGTCATCTTAGTACTAAAGTAGCTTTGAAATTGTACCTAAGAAACAGTTTAGTTGTCTGTTGATTACCTGGACTGGTTTACACTCCCAAATCCATTAAAAACCATATTTAGTGGGAAAACTAGAGAACATGGAAAGAAGATAGGTACATTTATACAACTTCCATGAGCTTTTTAAATTTGAGCGATTTGTTTCTATGAAAGCTGACGCTTATTGTGAGGCAAAACAAAACCTTTCCACTCCTTAGTCCCACTGTGATAACAGCAGGCCTGGTAAATCACCTACAAGGAACATTTTAACTCTTGTGTGGCTTGTGAGTCAAACACGTGCGTGCCTTGTAGCCGGTTACAGAGAAGTACACTTGTTAAGTCTTAACATTTACACTAGTGACAGAAGGTGGCATCGTTGGAAGGTAATCTTTAGCTTCATCCCATGGGACCATGACAAGATCTTCTGCTCTGTTGTTCCCCACATTCTGGGCCGAGGGCACTCCCTCTCAGGTCTAGTCCCAGTGGACTTGAAGAAATCTCTCTCAGTTTCTTACTTTCAATCTCACACTCTGTTCTCCTCGGCTTCCCTACACCTTCCGTTTTCTTCTCATCTTTTATTTCTCCATCTCTTGAGCTGCAGCAAGAGAACGCTGGGCCAGTTCCCCTGACTCCTGACCGGACATGGTTTCCAAGGTTACCGTATGGTAGATATCTACTTTTTTGTTTAAAAGTTTAAGCATTGCAGTTATCTGGAGTGACAACTTCTCTCTGGCATAGTATTTTTCTGGGTTTTGATTAAATGAGAGAAAGTTCTGCACATTCTCCAGCCTCCTGTTTTTCTCTAACTCCAGAGAAATCTGATTACTACCAGGAGAATGAACCCTAACCCTGTCATCAGGGCAAAGACTCTCAACATTTCTAATTACAGTCCTAAGTGTATCCTCATTTTCAGTATTTTCCCAGCAATTGGGTGACACTTCTATGTTGTCAGTGAAAGGCTAGGATTCCTTTTGCTATCTGGGCCCTGAGATTTTCCTTTCACTTCCTACTGTGATGCATGGGAAAGGCCTCGAAGGTCGAACGCACACTGTTTCATGGAGCTACTCTTCTCCTTCCTACTCTGCAGTAGAATTACATGAGACAATCACAGACCAGTGGCTCATTGATAAATTCAAGGCTCAGAGATCAGACCTGAAACAGGAGGATGCCAGGAGGCCATGGACATGGCAACCCAGTCATCACACTGAACAGGAATTCAGTAGAGCCCCACATGAGCTGTCTGAGTGCCAAGAGTTTGTAAGTATAGACCAGCATATTAACTGTGAATAAAAGAGCAGAGTTACCTACAGCTACTTCATCACGCGTGTGTGTGTGTGTGCATGTGTGTGTGTGCATGTGCGCTGTTTTACGTCTTAGTATCTTGGTACAGCATATAACAATATCCCATGGTGTCTCATAAGTGGGTTTACATATTATACTAACACAGAACGAATCCTCAAAATAAATGGAGTTAGAAGAAGACGACCCATCTGAAGGCACTGATGGTGATGAGACTCATCTGCCATTTCTGCAACAACCAGGCTTTTCATCACCGTTATCCTTAAAATATTTCCACCACTCATCTTTTCCAGCTTTACTGCTTAAATTGCAACGCACCCCACAAATACAACAGTGTACCAGTGTACTGCCTCCAAGATTCACTCACCTAATTGTATGGAATATAGCTGTGATAATGAGCTCATTGTGAACTGCGACAGCCATGTAGCGTGGCTCGTGGAATGCTGAAGGGACGGTCCGCACTGCATAGCAGAGATAAACGCCCCACAAAAGGAATAAAAATTCAGCTGTGAGGGGAACAAACAGACAACTCCTTGTTAGTTTCATAGCTTAAAAAGATAGAAAATTTAACTTCTTCATCATACCCTTTACTATAGAAAAGTGATCTTAGATTCTTGCAAAGTTCTATTCACATAAAGATACAAACATTTAATTTGGATGATATTTATTTAATTTTAAAAATTTTAGTCAGTGTACATACTTTTCAAAAGTCTCCTCTGCTGTTGACATTGTTTATAAAACAATTGGTACTCTCATTGTTTTGTTAATATATGCCTTTTATTCCCTACAACTGTGGAATGATTCTCCCTATTCCTAACCCAAGCTTATGGCATTTAGAGAGCCTGGGTCCTAACAAAGTACAAGGAGTCTACAATGGCTTCTGGAAAGGGAAGTTCCGGCTGCACCAAGCCCAGTTCAGGAAGTAAAAATAGCCACTGCTAGAAACGTGCCAGCATGGGTTGCTAAACACTCATCAGCACATTTTACAAATGAAACATTGTTTCTTCACACATGACAGAAATGTTATCTTTTGCGGGTGCAGTATGGAAAGAGTCATAAAATGTGCAGTCACCTTGTTGGACTTTTTGTCACCAGGAGGGACAGGCATGATGTATCAGCTAAGAGTCTACATCTGAGCCTGGCTCTCTTCCTTAACTCAGCATAGCCCCAGGCCACGTGCTGACCCTCTGAAGCCACCGTTTCTCCACCTGGAAAAGGTGCACACTCAAGCAATTGTTGACTAACTAGATGAGCTGGCAAACAAAACGCACTTACATTGTTTCTGATACAACTCAACTCTTTCTTGATACTGAGATTCTTGTCTATCAGTTTTTCAAATTATTTGTTGTTACTGTCTCCTCCTCCACCTCCTCCTCCTCCACCTTCCCCTTCCCCTTCTTCTTCCTCTTTTTTTCTTCTTCTTCCTTCTTCTTCTTCTTTCCTCCTCTTTCTTCTTCTTCTTCTTCTTCTTCTTCTTCTTCTTCTTCTTCTTCTTCTTCTTCTTCTTCTTCTTCTTCTTCTTCTT
>OU015749.1:23267473-23282164 GCA_907169655.1 Acomys percivali | reverse complement strand
TTCTTCTTCTTCTTCTTCTTCTTCTTCTTCTTCTTCTTCTTCTTCTTTTTCTTTCCTCCTCCTCCTCCTCCTCCTCCTCCTCCTCCTCTTTTAGATACAGGCTCTTGCCTCCAGCCCAAATATCCTGAATCCAGGGATTATAGGCACATGACACCCAGCCTGTTTGAGCACTGAAATTTGAAGCCACTTTGACTAACTTACTCCATCTCTCTTAGTAACATGACCCTACTGGAAAACAGCATCTAACTGCTAAGAGCAATAGCTATCATGTGGAGTCACCCTGCAGGCTAGGTCATCCAGATGGTACCTTGCACCTGAAATGCTAATATCTATTCAAAGCACTGATTGTCCATCCACAAACTAAGCTTTTCTCTCTCTGCCAACATTTCAGCTTATTTTTAGCAGAATTTAAACATTAGACAGTACTCCGATTACTGGAAATCCTTTAAATAAGCCAATCTGCCAGGAGCTATGCTTAAATCCCTGACATGGAAAAAAGCCAAAGAAAGAAAATAAACTTCACTTCAAACCCTCAATGAGATTTAAGGTAAATCCAAATTATTTAGCTTGTTGGCTGCTGGCTAAGTGTGTGAACACCATCCCTAACCATTACTAGATATAGGCCAGCAAATGAGATATCTCTATAGGCCATTTCCTTTCACAACTTTAATAGCACTACATGACCTTTGTCACCATTTTTGAAATCTAGGAGTCCCTTACATTGTGCATTGTAAGCATTCATGTGCGTTCGTACCTATCAGTGCTTGTTGCCTGAGCCTCTACATCTGCCTGCTTGTTGAACCCATCTACGCTGTGTAAATTCACTCACCATGACAGTGGCAGGCAAGTCTTTCTGAAACTCCATTTTGATCAAACCAGAATGTATGTAAATCTCTGCCAATGATTTTGGGTTAACTCACTCACATTTCTAAGGAAAGATTTATTCAAGTCTTGGAAACACCAGATGTTACTCCTGGCCCCCAAAGGAGATTCCAAGGGTGCTCCTGATGGGAAAACATGCTCTTGATTTCAAGTGTTCTAACTTTCATGTTAGGGACCCACACTACCTCGAGGTCTTCTATTTTGTTGACTTTCATTTCAGACTCTAATTTCTTGTCTGGTCCTGAACAGCCATTTATTTAATAGGCACCAGTTACATCTCCATTCAGGAATCTTGAGTGGTTCATTATGTTTTAAATTCTTCCTTCTAGCACTCACATCTCTCCATACCATGACCTCGTAGTGTATAACCAGTGTCCTCCCCACTGTGGTCCTAGCATAAGCTCTCTGAGAAGACCCACTGTCCCTTGGTCCTCTGAACAGTATTGAGATTGCTCTTGGATCTAGCAAAAGGGCTCATTTGTTTTCCACAAAGTCTGGTTATATGTTTTCAATCCCTGGGTTCAAACCCACCGCGGAAGGAGAGAGGTGACTCCTGTAACTCCTCTTTTGACCTCCACACCTGTGCAGGGGTATGTGCACATGTGCACATATGACAGTACATGGACAAAATAAATAAATAAACATAAATTTACAACCAAGACGCCTTCCGAGTCCTTGGATTGCTACCACTGACACTTTCCTCTTAATCCCAATTCCAACTCTTTTTTTTTTTTTTTGCAAAAGCTAAATTTAATATTTTTGAGAATTTCCTAAAAGACTACACTATGTTTATGTTTCACCTTCCTGTTTCACCACCTCTAACTTATACCATGTCCCCCTCAAAATCATGACTTTTTTCTTCACCAAATTTTGTTATGCTTATATGTGAGTATACGCCCAATTAGACCTTGTCTATGTGTTAGATGTGTGTAAGGCTAACCACTTGGGACTGGGCAGCCTATCAGGAGGCTCATCCTGATGTTCATGCTGACTGCTCATGGGTGCAATACCAGACACTCTCTCACAGCAGGTATATTGGTCCTCTGGCTGGGAGCATGCCTCTGCCTGTTCTTCATGATGCTCCTGAGCCTTTAGTGTAGAAGTTGTGCTACTGATGACTCATTTGGGTATGGACATCCTATAGTCACTTGCTTTCCCACTTAAAAATCTTAAATATGTTAAAAATTTCCACTTCCAGTCCCACCCCATCAGCAAACCTCCTTAAATTACATTAAATGTTCTTTCCATTAATACTTTATAATCTTAATATAGAGACTCGTATCACACAGTTCATAACTGGGAGAAAAATTGTTCATGGAATTGTCAGTGAAAAATGTTCCACTCCAGCCTTCCCAAACTTAACTCTAGGGAAAGTAACTGTCCATCTCCCAGTTCTAGAGATGAACCCTGGAATGCCAAATGTATGCCGGAAGCAGTCTACCTTGAACCCACGTCTCCAACCCTCTTCTTTCCTTTTCTGTTTTGTTACAATGTCTCACTAAGTTTCACATGCCAGCTCTGATTCCCTTTGTAACCTAGGCACACTTTAAACTTGCCATCCTCTTACCTCGGAGTCTTAAGCAGCTGGGAGGTTCAGGCCCATACCACCAGGCACAGCTAATGTCTTCCTACGTTCTTCCTCTCCCTCACCACTGACAGCACCAGTATGGAGACCACGCACATGAGATTCAGTAGTGTTTGTTGAACCGAATGACTCTAAATGCTATTATCAACTTCATTAGAGATGTAATGTCCTGTTACCTGCCAACTCGTCTAACATTATCACTGCTGGTGCTGTTGAAGCAAATAAGCAAGACGACTGGACTGGAGCTCCTGGTGCACCACTGTTTGTTCTGTTCGCTTACACACCCTAGCAGAGGCAAATCGAAACTCGGAGGCACTCCTACAACTGATGAATTTTCAATCTACCTTCAATCTACCAATGTCCTACCAACTAGAGCACTGGACTGTGATATGGGCCCTCCCTCCGGACCCTCTGCCAATAAGGCAGGCATTCAGTAGAGCCATGAGAAAGGGTTTTGTTTTTGTTTGTTTGATTCTCCCTCTTACTCCCTTTCCTCCTCCTTCTCCTTCCTCCTCCCCTTCGTCTGTCCATAACATTTCTATGCTGGTTTCTCTAGAGAGGCCCATGACCTCCTTTCTTTGTGACGTTCCCTGATCCATGAATCTTCTTTGCTCAGGCAATCTCTGTTGAATTTTATTTTGCCTCACTTTTTTTTAACAGGCCTGTAATTTATCTGGAAACCAGACAGCATCGTTGTTAATGAAGGTGACCTCTGTCAACGTGCATACTATTGTACTTAGGACAGAAGAGTGAGAGATGTGTAAATACTTACTAAACTGCAGCACACAGACAAACCCTCTGCTACAGTTGCAAGATATACATGCATTGCCTGATAAAAGTATTTGCTGATACTCACTGCCCTGTTTTTATATATCACCATACTGAAGATTTTAAAAGTAGTCATCGGTTTAATTAGAATTCTACTGTGGAGAATCACATTTAAAAACACAAGATAAAATTGAGATTCCTCACAATAGCTAAGCTAAACATTAAAATCATTTCATTAGCAATATCAAACAATACACTCTCACTGAAAAACAATTTATTATTCAAAGTACCAATTAAGCTAAATGTGATATATAAAAGTTGTGCTTAGGCAAAAAAAAAAATCAGTTTCATATAATTAATTTCAGGCTAACACTGCAATTAGAGAAACTATGCAGATGTTACCAGATCCTGTAGATATTACGTGGGAGTTGAAATATGTCTTGGGCTTCTGCTTTCAAAAATAGTTTCTTGCGTTAAATGATATCCACAGGAGGAAGAAGTGTAGTTAAAAAAGGAATTGCCTTTACATGTAGACCCAAATATGGTTTAAACAAAATCAACGTGTTTTATTCTCAATCTATAAGGAATAACAGTATCTAAATATCATTGTTCTTTGGAGTTAACAGACAAGAATGGAAATTATTTCAAGTTGCCTTTTCAAAAGGCTACAGAAAGCAGAGAAGAATTCCTATCAGCTCTGTGACACTGAAGATATCCCTGCTCTGTGATCTGAGAACCTCCCACCAAGGCTAAAAGGAGAACAGCTTCAAAGTACAAACACCATTCATGCTGTGGTAGCTCTTCCCTGGCTGGCGAGGCATCTGTGTTAACAACACGCTGCCGCTGTTGGCTACATCAAGTAATTTCAAAAAGGAAAAATAAATACATAATTAATAAAACATCTAGGCTTTGTTTCCCAGGTGTTTCCTTTAATGCCTTCTTTCCTCTTGAAATCCTGTTATGATCAAAGTAGAAGCTGTTTATGACTCTACCAGGGGGAACCCAGAGTGGACAGCTCGGAGGTCATCATGAAGTATACAATCAAACTGTGTGAGTCACTCTTGAGAGTAAGGCTGTGGAGATGCCCCATTTGGTTAAAACACATGCCACACAAGCAAGACGGCAGGTTTTCCAATCCTCAGAACAAACTTAAGTGTCTGGTAGGTGTGGGGTCTACCTGTACTTTCAGCCTCAAAATGAAGGCAGACAAGAGACAGCCATCACTGGAGCAGGCTGGCTCTGTGTTCTTCTGAGAGACCCTGCCTCAGCGAATTAGATGGAAACACTCCGGAGAGATTCTGAACATCAGCCTTGGGCCTCTATAAGTATGCACACATATGTGTGCCCTTACACATGTAAACACACACACACACACACACACACACACACACACACACCCCTCCCACATACACACCACACTCATACTCATGAAATGAAAAGAAATTCTTGAGATTATCTGAAATTGCATATTTATAAGGTTTGCCAAGCACATGAGATTTATATTTTGGCCATTTGTTTGCTCTTCCTCTGATGAAAATATAAAGTCACATGGGTTACGGAATGAATATGGCTGTTCTGACAGAATTTTAAAGTTAGCAGTGGCTACATATGACCTTTCAGTAAGGAACACTTTTGGTTTGTCTGTGTCTGCCACATGTTGCTGATATTCTGATGGCCTTATTCTAGGTTTATTAAGCTTTATTAAGAGAAGCATCCAGAAGCAAGTACATATTACAACACATGTCACAGTTGGACCAAAGAAGCTGGAATGTTTCACTAGTCTGAAAGCAAGGAACCGCATGCCTTGGCAAAACTGTAGGACTTGCCTGCAGTAACCCTATCCCTCCTCTTGTACCCAGTGAGCAGCAGGTTTGAGCCCTTGGCTGTTAGACAGTGCTTCAGTTTCCTCTTGCTCTGTTATTAACAGAGGAATAGACAGAGCACTCAAGATGAATCTATCAAGCAGCAATCACTTGTATGTTAAAAACTGCTATGTTCAGGAGAGCTGAAAAGATTGTGGTGACTGGAGTTCTACTCAGAAGGACATTTTGTATCCTCCATTGATCTGACTTCATAGCCTACACCTGTTGAATATGTCAGGCATTGTGCTGAATGAATGTGTCACATTTACTATGCTTGTGAAAGATTTACTAATATAAGAGTGACTCTTGAAGGAGTCTGGAGGAGAATTTCTGAATGTCGATTTCTGACCTTGGGTCCAAAATCATGATGAAAGTGATGAGAAAGAATATGGCTATCCATGCCAACACTAACAGTCTATATGGCTACTCACACTAACAGCCTATATGGCTACTCACACTAACAGCCTATATGGCTAGTCACACCATTATTAATAGTCAATATGGCCATCTCTACCAACACTAACAGTCTATATGGCCATCTCTACCAACACTAACAGAATATGTGGCCATCTATGCCAACACTAACAGAGTCTATATGGCTATTCACACCAACACTAACAGTCTATATGGTTACTCACACTAATAGCCTATATAGCTATCCACACCAACACTAACAGTCTATATAGCTATCCACACTGACCAATGATGTGGCTATCCGCACCAACAGTGCCAGGCAATAATAGCTGAGCACATGGACACTAAGAGATCATGTAATGATCTTACGAGTTGTCTTTCCCACCCACCCATTTCCAGGCAGCTCTCTGAGTACTTTCACACTGACTTTAACTTATTGCTGCCCTTCTCATATCTCTAGAACGTGCATCAATTTTTTTTCTGCACCATCCTTGCAATTCCAGTAAAATACATATACATTTACAAATTTCAGAGATTCACAGGAGGCAGCAAAGCCCTAAGAGAATCCTGAGACATTAGAGCCTGTCACACGTACCAGACATGATGAGATAGAATGAATTGAGAGAGACTTTCAGGGCACAGTATTGGGATGAGTACAGTGAGCTGCGCCTTTCAGAACATTCTATTTCCAACACCGTGTGCTTTACTTAGGCATTGTTATTCTGAGATGTACTTATGTGTTAAAGGCTTTGTCCTTAGCTCATGGGACTATGGGAGGTAGTGGAACCTGTAAGAACTGGGCTTAGGGTGGGGTGGTTTGCTCATTAGGGATAAGCCCTGGAGAAGGGCATCATGGGATCTTGCCCTCTTTGCTTCCTAGCTGCAATGAGGTGAGTTACTTCTCCCTATGATGGGCTCTCTCCAAATGCATTGCCTTTCTCCAGGCCTAATAGTAACAGAACCAAAAGATACCCCTCACCTCCCTTTTTCATTTGTTGAGATCTAGTCTTCCTACACAGCCCAGCTGATGCACAATGTCACCCTCACTGACCTGGAACTTGCGGTCCTCCTGCCTCAGCCTCCAAAGTGCTGGGGTAGCACGTGTGAGCCACCACAGCTGGCTTTTCCTTTTCACCTCAACACAATGTTGCATGTAGTTTGTTGTGCAACAAAAGCTAACGCGCACGCATGTGTGTGCACATTCACATGGGTGTGTATGCACATGTGTGTGTATTGGTTTTCATGTATGTTTGCATGCATGTGTGTTACTGGATATTTTTCCAATACACACCCTATCTCTCACTGGTAAGGAACTTGCCCAGGAGGCTAGGCTGCTAGCCAATGAGCCCCAGGGATTTCCCCCATCTGTGCTTTCTCATCACAGGGATTACAAGCATGGACCACTATGCCTGCCTTTCTGATGTGGACTTTGAAGGTGGAACTTAGGCTCCTGTGCTTGCACAACCAGTGTGTTGCTCCCTGAGCTATCTCCCCAGTTTTCAGCCTTTTATTTCTTTATGTTCTTGATACTATATAATTTGACTACTGCTCAAAGAAGTAGAGTGTGATTCAGAAAAGGTAATAAATAAGAACAAAATACTGCTTTAATTGTTCTGGAAACACATGATCAGTCCTCAAAAAGGCAGCCTGAAAGGTAAACTAATAAATAGGTTTCTAGTGAAGTGTAAACTAGGACTGGCTTTTATGTTGGGTTGAAATTGGAAACCACACTTCAAAAACTGAAACCTGCAATAAAGCATGGATTAAGGCACATGGTGTATTAGAATAAAAGAACAGTGTATATACAGAACCTAATTCAAGAACATTGCTCCGAGTCGAGGGAGAGGAGGTCTCACCCACTTTCTTCTATGCTCATTAAATGCACTTCTTTAACATCTCAGCTGTTGTAATGGCACCTAGGATTCTAGGATAATTGTTTAAATCCCTAGAAACAATTATTACCTTGAAATTTCTCTACATAACTCAATAAAAGAGTTACTGCATTTCTTTCTCAGCTCCTTCTAAACATTCGCATAGGACTAATTAAATTACAGAACACATTGTCAGTTTCACTAATTTAAAACATAGCAGGAAGGGGGAGAACAAAGGAAGGCAAATCAACAAAGGGGAGGGGAGGAAAGATCACGCTTCCTGTTGTGAGAAGATAGCATGTGGTATCTTGAACAGGAGGCTAATCGGTGTCAGAATTTGTTGAGAGGGTGACACTTCAAAATTCCCCACTGAAATGTGAATCCAGGCATCTTGTGTCTGTTTACTTAAGACTCAGTAAATGGTCTCCCTCTCACTCTGTGGTGTGTGTGTGTGTGTGTGTGTGTGTGTGTGTGTGTGTGTGTGTGTGTGTACATTCGTGTATGTGTGGTGGGAATGAATGGAGGCCAGAGGTCAACACTGGGTGCCTTCTCTAATCAGTTTCTGTCTTAAAGATAGGGTCTTGTATTGTATGTGGAGTTGGCCAACTTGGTTAGCCTGGCTGGCCCGTAAGCGCCATCTCCCCAGCACTGGAGTTAGAAGCACAGCCATGTCCAGACAGTCACACAGGTGGCAGGAACTCAGGTCTTCTCAGGTTTGCAGAGCAAGCGTGTCATCCAGCGAGCTAAGTAACCCGATGCCTCTTAAACTTGGTGAATTAAAATTTCTAGGAGGGATGGCAACCTCCAAAACATTTCCAAAGCCAGCACACATGGCCAGTATGGGTCCTTGTCTGGGGTAGTCATTATTTCATATGAATAACTGCTAAAAGGAGTCAGCGATACAGACAGGTAGAATGGCACAGGAGAACTGGAGAAGCAGGGAATCCCATGAAGGATTTTTCCTATCTGCACTTGGACTAGATAAGAAAAATCAGAAAAATGTTCTCAATTCTGTCACTTTGTACCACATTTGACTCGTGTAACCTAAATTCTGGAAGAAAGTGACAACATAGTTCAGTGGTTATCCAAGTCTACACTGAAGTCTGGCGTGTGTATCTCATGCCATCCTGGTCCTGTAATCACGGACTAGAGTGTATAAATGCCCTTAGCAAGATCACCGATCAACTGTTTCTTTTCGTTTGCTTTCTCCAAGGAATAAAGACTATCACAAGACCTGCCTCGGCAGTTTGTGCTCTGAATTGGAGGCTCTATAGCAAGGGACCTGGCCTGGAGCATCTAGATCTATCTAGGAAGACTGCCAGGTTGGAGAGAAATGACAAAATTTACATCAGGCTTGGGAAGTCAAGTCTTTTGATGGCTCAGTTTTTACCAATTAGGTAGGAACTTCACAGAATGGAGTTTCAAGCACCAATGAAGGATAACTGACTTCCCGCTGCAGCACTTATGTTCAGAAACAACATCTGATTAGAAGCCTTTCTTCAGTGAGTCTAACTGGGCTTTATTTAGCTGGGGCTTCTCCCTTAACTTAAGAGAGTACTTCCTGGAGAGATGGCTCAGGGGTTAAGAGCACTATCTGCTCTTCCAGAGGTCCCAAGTTCAATTCCCAGCAACCACATGGTGGCTCACAAGCCCCTCTATACTGGGATCTGATGCCCACTTCTGGCAGGCAAGGGCATATGCAGATAGAGCACTCATACATAAAATAAATGCAATCTAAAACAGAACAAAACAAAACAAAAAACAAAAACAAAAACGAAACCTTCCCAGCCTCAAACTCTTTATCCAGAGCTCTTACAGGACAGTGAAACAATTGAAAATTGCACGAAAAGTAAACATATTCTCCCATATATTCAGTATTTGTAATTATGCCATTTAATGCTTTGTAAGGTTATAATTTTTACTTGCCATAGCACATTTACCATTTTGACACTGAGTCTCATAAATATGGCCATGGCTGCCAGGTGTGCTGGGGCATTCCTGTAATCCCAGCACTAGGGAGGTAGAGGTAGGAGGATCAGAAGTCCAAGGCTAGCTTCAGCAAGTAGCAAGTATAGAGCTAGCCTATTCTACGTGAGACCCAGAATCAAAGATATAATAAAAAAATGAACAAATCAAAAAGCTGGGGAGTACCAATTTAGTTTAGAAGTCTCAAAATGTATTGTGAAATCGGAGCGTACATGTTCATATTTAAAATGAATTGAGGACAGTTGTGTAACTTCTGGATTTTTAGCTTCAGCAAGTTCTCTCCTCCCAATCTAATTCTGGCCACAGAAACTACACGGCAAAGAGCCGGGCTCATTTTTCATTCCTCTGGCAAATATTTATCAAGGGTCTGTAAATGGCAGCTGGCTTGTTGTGTGTGTGAGCTACACAGCCGTGCAGTAGCAGCACCGAAGGACATGCAGAGGGGAAGGGAAAGGTGAGGGCTGGAAAGATAAGGTCTTTTGCTTCTAATAATGTACAGAGTGGATTTAAATGAACGTTAGAAAGCGTAAGGTGATGAGTAATATCAGAACCAGTACAAGTCCTTCAGAATACTGATCTCACAGATGTAATTTTCAGAGACATGGAAGCTTAGAGGACTTTTATTCCATTCTCGAGAAGCCCTCTCTGACCAGGGGTCTCTATCTCAGGGCCAGGTGGTGGGCTCAGAGCTGCTGGCTTCCTGTGTTCTGCTCTCTAGAATGATCCAGAATCACTGCAGAAACCATCATTCTCTCCTTCTTGCTAGGGATGTATTTTTCTATCTAATGAGGTTTCCCTGGAGAAGAAGATGAGCACAGTAATTGTACAGCTGTATGTTCCTTGACAATGATGAAATGCTCAGAAAAATGACTCGTAAAATCGTTTTGCCATGTGTGCATGCTTACATCAGTGTAGATGGTGTGGGTCAGCCACTCAGGGTGGTGAATGTGAGAAGTAGGAGCTGATGTGGTAGCAATGCAACAAAGTGTCTGATGGTAAAAGGTTTTCTAGGCAGGAGGACCCGCTAAAATAGTGGTTCTCAATCTGTGGGTCATGATCCATTTGGGGGGTCAAATGACCCTTTCACCGGGGTCACATATCAGATATCCTGCATATCAGATATTTACATTATGATTCATAACAGTAGCACAATTACAGCTATGAAGTAGCTATGAAAATAATCTTGTGGTTGGTGGAGTCACCACAACATAAGGAACTGTATTAAGGGTCACGGCATCTAAAGCAATGAAGGATGGTAAAGCATTGTATGCAAGCATGTAACACAGCCCCTCACTGTCATATCAGCTGTTTGTACTATGCTATTACTCTTTCATACAAATGGCACAGCACTAGGTTCATTCACACAGCCCCACCAAAACATGTTACATGGTGACATCACAACGCTATGCCACCCCTATGTGATAAGAATGTTCAGTTCTGTTATAATGTTATGGGACCACCTTTGTGTTAGCCAAAATGCTATTATGTGGGCATGATTGTATAATAAAAACAGCCTATTATATTAAGCAGCTATATTAGAGCTAGGAAAGTGTGGTCAGAGTGGACTTCTATGAAAGCTTTTGAAAGTAGGGCCATTTTAGATGACAAAAAAAGTGAAAAAGGCCGTGGAGAATGAGTGTTGGCTAACTGTGGCGAAGGCTAAGACGGCTGTCCACTAATAGGGTGTGGGCAACACAAGGTCAGAAGGAGTGTGGATTTGGGAGGTTTATAGATGGGTTGGTGAGAATTTTAAGAATCTGCTATCTGATGTCACCTACTTATGCTTCTCAGTCTATGAATAGAAAAGTGAAGCATGGGAGTTTGGAACAGAAGGAAATTAAGTCAAACTGGGAAGTGACCAGGAGAAGCCCAGTTCTGATGAGTCCTAAGGGATGGCCGAAGTGTAGCTGGGGTGTGTTGCTCTCGCAAGCCCATCTGACTGTGACCTCAGAGCCCAGGTTACACATGGCAGGTTCACCCTGAGTCATATTAAGCTTGAAGCATGAGGCCCCAGGTCCCACGCTTCTGGGTTAGGAGATTTGGAGTGGATCCAAAATACACATTTTTAACAAGTTCCCAAGGGATGCCACACTGTAGCCATGTTTGAGAAACACTGTTGTAAATCTCTCTCCTTTATACACATTCCAACCTACAAGTCCCTGGCATTTAGTGAATCGTACTTTTTATAAAAACACATGATGGAAGCAATCAAAATTGACTTTATTGAATCCTTATATTGTTTTCCTGGTTCTCTAAATGTCTAATGTTTTCAATAAATTTGCCACCAAGCATCATTCATAATGTGCCCCAACATAATGTATCCCAACTCTTTGTACTTGGTGTTTGATACAGTCCCCACCCATTTTCATCTGTCACTATTCCTATCAAATGGAATGTTCCATGCATATCTTTACAATAGCCCAAACATTACTCATGATTTAAAGTGCTTCGACATAAGGATTCCTGGAGTCTGGTCTAAACTATTTTGTCTTCCTTCACTGAACAATTATTACACCAAAAATCCTTTCACTCTACTTTGCTTTTTAATAATCCAATCATAATTTCAAGAGTAAGCACTTGATAGGTAGTATTTTATAGAATATACATTTTATTTCTCTCAAAATGTGGAGATATAAAGTGCAGTAGAGACGTTAGAAGTACTTACAGGAATCTTACTGATAGCATGTAATTCCTACTTTGCAATAAAGTTTATTAAATGACTTGCAATTGTCAATGATACATCCCCATTTATTTCTTCAGAGTACAAAAATAATTTTTAAGAAGTCTTGACTCCATCATAAAGATAGTGTGCAAAGGATGCAAAAATGCTGCATGAGTTGACTGTGCTATCTCCTTGTTTGTGACCTCATGTATGCTCTGGCTTATCACTTTCATTTATTAACCATAAAAATAGTGGGATTTTTCTTTATAATAATATGAGCAAATCTTTTTTAATTAATTTATTCATATTACATCTCAATTGTTAGCCCATCCCTTGTATCCTCCTATTCCTCCCTCCCTTCCGCATCCCCCCTACTCCCCTCCCCTATGTCTGTAACTGAGGAGGACCTCCTCCCCCTATGTATGCTCTTAGGGTGTTGAGTCTCTTATTGGTAACTTGCTATCCTTCCTCTGAGTGCCACCAGGCCTCCCATCCAGGGGACATGGTCAGAAATGGGGCACCAGAATCCGTGTGAACTGGTGGAAAGATGAGAAAATCTTGTCCCTAGAGGCATTGTGGGTGTGGCTGCTTTGTCACATGTGTGTCAGTAGGTGGCAGAGAGGAGAGAGGCTATATCTATGCTCAGTGTTCTGACCTTTGTACACCCGAATGATTAGTAGCCTGAGCTTCCCTGAAAAAAATCAAGCCTGAGACCATGACCACCTATCAGATACCCGGCAGGTCCAGGTGGGCTCCCAGGATGGGGAGAGATGTGGAGAAACCTGCCTGTGACCACAGACCCTGGGCAGGAGTGAGCCTAAGATGGATGACCCTTGAAAGGAGACACTTGAGTATGCCAGGTGAAGAGGACGCCCAAGACATGACCACCAGACTAGTGCCATGGATCCCAGACAGAGAGCCATGAGGTGACCATCAGTCCAGTGCCATGCAGGCCTGGGGGCCTGACCATGCTGGAGATGACCACTGCCCGGACACCATAATGAATGAATGCGACATAGCACTTCTGAGGCCACTGATGAGATGACTTCAGACACTCAGAGGCCCCAGGCACCACTAAGAGGAGCAAGTGGGTGGTGGAGAAATGGAAGAGAAAGAGAAACAGAAGGCTGTGGGCACAATGAAAGGAGGTAGAATTGGAGACTCAACGGTAGTGAGGAATAGCCTGATGTGAGTAACTGGTGATGCCATCTGTGACCATGGTGGGGTCCTGGCCTGTGCTACCACCAGGGGCCACATCTGGGTCCGTGGCCCTGAAGTAGCAGGGGTCTGTTACCACCAAAGGCCAGGCAGATGTTCTTATCTGGGATGTCACCAAGGATATGTTGCTGTCTGAGGGCTGTGCAGTATGGCCCCACCCCTCAGCTGGGCATCATGAGAGAGCTGGCCTTTTGGGCATGAGTGCAGGAGAGCTAACCCTGCCCTTAGCCAGTTGTAGTACTCAGGAGAGCAAGTCCTGCATATTGCTCATTGTGGAAATTGTAGGTCAGCCAGTCCCGAGGATAGGAGCATGGGAGAACTGGCCCTACCACTGGTTCCCCTTGCAGTGGCATGGATGAGGGAGAGACACCCTCCTTCCCTCTCACCCCTCACCACCTGTGGTAGGTGGGAGACCTGGGCCTGGGGTCATAAGAGTAGGATGTCTGACCTTGCTCCTCACTAGATGCAGCACTCAGAAGAGCAGGCCCCGCACCTCACCTGGGCTGCAAACAGTAGAACTAGCTCTGGTGACTGGGGTACGGGTGAGCCAGCTCCAAGGGTGTGAGCATGAAAGAGTATCCATGACACTTGTTTCTCACCAATAGCAATGAACATTTGTAAGCAAAGAGGTGAGGACAAAAGGGAATACCGTGGAACAACTGTAACACACTACAATTTCCACAGTGAGCTTTTTTCTTTTCTCTGTTGGAGGGAGGGTGAGAGGGTGGAGTGCAGGCATGAGGGGACAGGGAGATGGATGGGATCGGGATGCATGATGTGAAATTCACAAAGAACCAATAAAAGTTTAAAAATATATGAGAAAATAACTTTTTCTGCTTTGGTTACCTTGAAAAGTATCAAATAAACTGTTAAAGGCTTCTGCTGAGTAAAAATTTAATATTTATATGATGTCTTCCTCCTCATATCCATGCTAAAGCCAAACCCAGAATTGCTTTCTATTTTTCCTGTTTGCTTTTCTTCTGAAAGTTAAATTGCTCAAAATATATTTTCGCTGCAGCTATGTTCACACCCACATGGCTTTGGCTTCCTCATTACAGCGTGAGGGCTGTAAACGCTCTGACACACCTCACCTAGGACAGCACTGCTTCCTGAATTGCAAACTAATGAAGGCATGCCTTATTACCTTCTAGCAAAAATCAAAACAAAAGAAAAGCTGAAAAACAAATAGGATTTTCAGTCAAATGCTGGCAAGGAAACAAAAAAAAAATGAGAACTAAACTTGTGTTTTTATGTTTTTACTTTGTATATATATCCTTAAAATAATGTTTGTTTATTTGGATTACAAATGGAACCAACAACAAAGCAATAAAGGCTTTCCTCCATTCTTTTGTGGTTGTTTTGGTTTGTTTTGTTTTTTTGTTTTGTTTCGTTTTTGTATCTTTGGAAATTTAGTTTAAAATAGCTGGTTGATAAAATGTCCTA
>OU015749.1:23199579-23248604 GCA_907169655.1 Acomys percivali | reverse complement strand
AACATATGCGGCACAAGCCTCCTCCCAAGAGGCACTGTTCTAACTCTATCCCACTTGTACCCTGTGCTTCAGTGCTAACTCTCAGGATCTTAAAAGTCTAATCTGGATTGTTCTGGTGTCTTTGGCTGTGTGATGCTTCTCCATGGGCAAAGGCCATCAGAGAAAGGAGAAAAGATTTGGTAAAAAAGTACTTGAACCTTCAAGTCCCCAAGACACAGTGTACTGAAGGGAAAGCCAGGAAGAGCATGCCAATCGATCTACTTTTTTTCTTTCATAAATTAAATAGGCCTTATGGTTTCTTAGTGTTAGAGGCTGAATTCAGATTTAAGTTATCTCTCCTGAAAATCCAATTCCGTGTATAAGAAGGAGTCCTGAGAGTCAACCCAGACTAAAGGTAGTATTTCTATGGCAGAGCCAGTGAGGTCTTGTGTCTTTTCCATAATTTTTCCATGCATTTGGGGCTCTGGGTGAGCTATGGACATCAGTAAGAGAGTAGGCAACAGAGACAGAAATGCTGAATCCTTAAGGCAAGAGGCGTTGGTCTTTGTTGCTTAGCTTATATTCAAAGTCGACAAAGTCACCTTGTATAATCAAACCTACAAATTCCCCCAGAATGCTCTGCTCAAAGGAGCATGATTTTCTTTTCCTTATGTTGAAAAAATGAATCTAGATATGAAAATGAAGTGCCTGTGATGTTCGCAATGGCTATGATGTTCAGGATATGTTGTCCCTCAGCACAGGCTGTGTTGGCCCTTAAGTCCCTGACAGGGTTCTCCTGGGGCCTGGTTTTCCTCCTTCCCCTCTAGCTCTGTGTCCTTGCCCATATTGATCCAGCGATTTAACCCTCAGCTTAATTTTCCCGCACTCAATTTCTGTGGCTTACTAGAAACCCCAGCCTGACATTTTGAAATCATGTGTCACCCTTACAATCTCAAAGGTGAGGTATCAATTTACAGATGATAAAACTAATTCTCAGATGTTAAAATAGTCTGTTTTTGACTGCATAAGTAGATAACAGAAGAAGTAAAAATTAAATGTGGAATTATCAAGGTTTATGTCAGTTTTCTCCCTCTTATTGTTATAAAATCCTATATGAATTTTACAGCCTTACCCTTGTATTCTGCTTTTCCTGTATTGCCTAAATTAAGTTGTTCATCCAAAATTTAGCAGTTAGCCTTCCTAGAAAACTGTGAACTCTCTAAAAGTAAGACTGGCCGTTTCAGCTCTGTGCACTTGCTCTAGTGTTATGACAAAACACCCCAAACAAAACCAGACTCAAATCCAGTCTGAAAGCATCTGTGGAAGCTCCACTCAACCAAAACCACCCAACCTTCAATAAATACAGTGTGTCCTCCACCTAACAAATACAGTGCATCAAATATAGGTGTCATCCTCCTAACAAATACAGTGCATCAAATACAGTGTGTCCTCCACCCAACAAATACAGTGCATGAAATACAGTGTGTCCTTCACCTAACAAATACAGGGCATCAAATACAGTGTGTCCTTCACCCAACAGATACAGTGCATCAACTGTCGTGCATCCACCATGGGAAAAATACAGTGCATCACTGCAAATGGGAGATGTGGTTAGAGACATCTGAGAAGAGAGAACCTCAGCTGAGGGACTGTTTCCATCAGACCAGCTTATGGGCATGCCTGAACAGACACTGTCTTGGTGGATGATTGATGTGGGAGAACCACATCTACTGTAGACAGCACCAACCCTGGGCAGATGGGCCTGGGTTATATAAAATAAGCAGCTGCATGTTGTCTGGGGAAGCAAGACAGTAAGTAGCATTTCTCTGTTCCTACCTGAATTCTTGTATCATCCTCCTCTCCAGTAAATAGCACCGAGGAGGAGCGGTAAGCAAATAACCACCCCGACCCTCACGTTGGTTTTGTTTGTGGTGTTTTGTCATAACACTAGAGCAAGTGCACAGAGCTGGAATGGCCAGTCCTACTCTTTGTTCACATTTTCTAGGAAGGCTAACTGCTCAGTTTATGGATGAACAACTTAAATTTAGGCAATAAAGAAAAAACAGAATACAAGAGTAAGGCTATAAAATTCATACAGGATTAGAGTAATTTTGCTCATTAAATTAGGAAAAAAAATTCTACCAGGGTTAAACCTTTAGCAAAATAATTCTTCATCACTGCCATGATTTCTGAGACTCACAGAGGAAATCGCTTCAAATCCAGTCTTTAAAATAAACAAAAGATGATTAAAGAAACCAGTTTCCCACATTCTAATTATTTCATATGCCCTCAAGATTACTGCTGTATCAGAACCAGTTAATATGCTCTTTAAATTAGCTCCCATTTGTTGCTTTAAGGAATTTTAAATGAGACTTCATATTGTCACAATAAAGAAAAGTCAGCTAGTACTTTCCATTAATAGATAGCAACTATGGAAATAAACACAGTAGAACAGAATGGCGGCTCTTAAGGACATGGCACTGCAGTGAGTGTCTCCAAGCCTCTGGCTTGGTCTGTCTCTTCCAAAAGAGGGTTAACAATGGTGTGATGGTTTTTCAGAAAAAAAAAAAAACCTAGATGTTTCAAATTAATCTTTCACCTGGAAATAATGAGTAAGATTGAATGGGAACCTGAACAGAAGTAATCTTCTCACACTATGATTTGATGGTATCTAACATGATCCTCATATTGTATCAGATATCTTTCTACAGGCCACAGTTTTATGTGTTCCAAGTACTTGGGTCACCCTGAGGTATCACATGGTTGAGCTGAAAACTATGAATGAACTGTGGGAAACTGTTTAGAGATCTACAACTGATTTTTCATCATTGATTTATCCATACATTCATACATTCATTCGTTTGTCTGCCAATGAGTTAAGCACTTCTAAGATGTAAGTCACAGGGCTGCCTGGGGCTCAACGGCTGGACTGTTACTCACTTCAAGAGGAAGATAAAGTATGATGAGTATTACCATTAAATTAAAAAGTGATAAACTGTAAAAATATTATAAACAGACTGTAAGTGCTAGTCTAGTAGCAATTGATATACTGATCAAGTGATGAATAAGCAATTCTTCCAGGACTCTAGAAGGTAGACAACCATTGTCAATTGCCATGGCTTTCTTGCATTTTTTATTTGTTTTGTTTTGTTTGGTTTGGTGATCATCAGCTGACAAATAGCAATTTTATGGAAACCTGGAGGGCATTATAGTGCACAGTGCGCTGACATGGTAAACCGTGAATGAGGAAGAGCACACAGATTGCCTATTCCTTTCCTTTTGTAACACAAATAGGCCTATGACTTCTTGGTGTTCAAAGCCAAATTCACATATATGTTTGCTCTCATGACACTCAGTGCCATATTGTTTCTAAACACACTGTAAATATATAAAAGGAACCCTGAGAGGCATGGATGATGTGGCTCACTCTCACCAATTAGCCAGAAAGGAAGGAAGGGAGAGAGACAGAGAGAAGCAGGAAGAGAGGAAGGTTGGAGGGAGGGTTGGTCTTGGGTGCCAGACAGGATAATTATCGTAGTTTCAAAAACACTGTAAGGAGAGAGATTAGCGGAAAAAAAAACTAATAATAACACATATTACTGAAAGCAAACCTTTCATGAGCCACAGTGGAACACCTCGACTAAGAAATATTTGTGGCCAGGTGGGTAGACAGCAGAACGCTCTATGGCCATCAGAAACACCTCAAGCTCACCAGTACCAGGGCCTTTGGTGCCATCCATTCTGCATCATTTCCCCTCCTTTCTCCTTTGGCACAACCTCACAGAAGCTTTCTTTAAACTTGCAGATAAGAGGTAAGGGAAAGCCTGCAATTTCTGGCCACCCCTAGCACTGTGGACAGGCAGTTTATTTTATTGTCCTATTTCCATAATTAGGTTGCCCTGCACTAAGTGTAAGGAAACTTAGAGCATTCTGAATTTTTCAAGGTTGATAAACCCTGTAGGAATGGTAAAACAATATTTAAATACTTTTTTATTCCTTTAAATAAAAGTGCATCATTTTCCATCTTCCTTTTCCTCTCTCAAACCCCTCTAAACAGCCCCCCACTCTCTCTAAAATTCATGGCCCCTTTTTCTTTGTTACATGCATAATATATGTATTTATTACATATTTTAATGTATCATGTATATATGAGAATATTCACATATGGACATATTGTGTATATGTAATATATGAAAATATGAACATGTATGTAATATATTCCTAAGTATATAAATACAACCTGCTTAGTCTGCATACTGTTACTAGTCTATGTGTAATTTTGACTTGAAGAAGGATGACACCAGTTGACATACTGACATGCAGGGCCCCACTTGTCATGGGCCCTAACCCTAGACAAATGACTACAGGCAACTAAGAAATGATGAGAGCAGGAGAATTAGTCTTCCCCAGGGAAGAGCCTCCCAATTTGTTATTCAAAACTATTTTTTTAAATAGCTTTATCTTGGAATGCCAGCAGTTTTACCCTGGGGCATTGAATTTAGGAAGGGAAGAACATCTTTACAAATTGAGCATGCTGTTGACTTCTATACAGGATTGATAGTAACCGTGATATCAGCTGTTTTTCCATCCCATCTTAGCTGGCAAATACTGTTGACATCCCAACAGTGTTTTTTCCCCAGAATAATTTCATCCTATAACAGAAACACAGGTTCTTAAAGCATCTTGTTCAAAGAGTTCAGTCCTACTAAAGATTCCTGAAGAATGTAATATATTTCTAGAAGGTGTCTTAATTAGGTTCCCATTGCTGTGATAAATGCATGACCAAAAACATCTTGGGAAGAAAAGGATTTATGTCATTTTACGTTTCGAGTAAACACTCCATCACTAAGGGAAGGCAGGCCAGGAACTCAAACTGATCAAGAACTCAGAAAAAAAGGAACTGAAAAGGAGGCCACGGAGGAATGCTGCTTACTGGCATGCTCCTCGTGGCTTGTTCTGCCTGCTTTCTTATACAAGTCAGCGCCACCTGCTCAGCAACTGCCCACAGTGGGCTGGGCTCTTCTACATCAACTACCCCTTAAGAAAATGAGCCCACAGATTTGCTTATGGCCTAGTCTAATTAATAGATGAAATTCTTGAGTGGAGGTTCCTCTTCCCAGATCACTCCAGCTGTTGTCAAGTGGAGGAATAAACTAACCAGGACATGTGGACCATATATGTATCTATTATCTTGCTATTTACATCTTGAATAGTGGCCAGCTCAGTTAACAATTACTTGTTAAACCAAACAAGTTGTCCTCTCTGTGGGAATGAAGACTGGAGGAAAATGACCTACCTGTGAAGTTTGAGAGTCACAGTTCCATAAACAGTGGCGAACCCAAGAAGACGGACCCATCTTAGGAGAATACAACGGAATGCACTTGGCTCAAAGTATAGAATAACAACCTGTGGGATGAGACAGAAAGAGACCTTCAGCATCAACTGCTGTTCCACAACACCCAGCACTTCATAATTGGATGCTTAATGGTAATTGATTTTTGACATAAGTATGTGCTCACTGAAATACTTTCTTAAAATGCATCCTTAATGTTCCATATGTTCACCCACAGGCTATGGGGGCCGATAAGAAGCAGGAGAGGGACGTGTGTGCCAAAGATAACCCAGGAGCTTCAATGGCATATGAGCATCTTCAGTGGGCCCAAGAACAAGTGGCCAATGCTATGAGACAGTGAAAAAAGAAATGTTCAAGACACTCCACTGCCTATCATACACTGTTCATGTAATTTTCAGCAAGATCTCATAGAAAAATTGCCCTGCCTCTGCCAGGGATGCTTGGATTGTTCTAAAGGATGAATGATATATTAAGAGCAGAGATTTGAAATTACCTGCTAGATCAACAGGCATGCATTTATTATGCTGAAGTCAGGGCCCTCTTAACAGACACTCGAGTGGTGGCCCAAAGCCTGAATGTTATCTTTGGCTTTTTAAACTAGAAACTTGTCTACTGTGGGCACCTAACATTTCTTCCCTCTCCCCTGTGTTTCAAGAATGACATCAGCTATAAGGCCTTTCTTGTGTTTTTAGGGTAAAACTGTTTGAGAAACAGAATTAATACTGTAGGGAATTGGAAAAGAGCAAGACAAAAGTCTCAAGGAGACATGTTTCAAAGGTAAAAGTAGGCACATACCCAAGACATCACTGTATTGCGTGTTCTGGAAGTCAAATGATAACTTTTGACTCTATTTTTCCACTTATACAAAATGTATTATTAATTTTCTAACTCTCTCTCTCTCTCTCTCTCTCTCTCTCTCTCTCTCTCTCTCTCTGTGTGTGTGTGTGTGTGTGTGTGTGTGTGTGTGTGTGTGTAGAGTTAATATACACATAAAGGTTTGCCTTTATGATCTATAAGAAAAAGATTTGAACTCAGAAAAAAACATATAAACACAAAACTAGTTAAAATTTTGTAAATTGGTCTATAAATTTTAGCTCACTTATGTTAGAAGTATTTTTTGCACATGAAAGCTATATTAATTCAAAGCAAGTGTTATTGTTTAGTAAATGCTTGAAGCTGAATGAGGAAGAGAGGATTTGAGTGAGGGAAGAAATTTTGATACATGGCTAGGGGCTTTGTGAGTCACCAGGGTTTATCCTCACTGCAAAAAAAAATTGGCAAGTTGGAGACTAGAGACACCAGAATAGAAAAAGGAAAGCACATAAGTCTCAACTATTAGCATTAGAAATGTATTTTGAATTATTCTGGCAGTGTGGATTCCTGGGATACACAGCTCTGAGTCAGGAGATAGCTCTCCACTGGAGAGAAAGATCTGGGGGCCAAGGAACAGAGGGGCAAGTAGTTAAATGTCACCTGGAGCAAAGAGTATCCAGCAAACACTGGCTAATGTGAGTAGGAAAGTTACTTTATTCATTCTTCATTGTAAAAGTAACAGTTTTTCAAGGCATTATAACTACACCCATTGTTTCCACTGATGACTTTCTGCCCCTCCAGCCACTCCTCCCTTTGAGTTTCTATCTTCAACTTTTGGCTGTGTAGGTTTCCCACTATGTCTTATATTTTAATCTCTAAGCCAAAAGTAGAATTATAGAAGGGCATGGGTCTCGGTATGCCCATGTACTTTACAAATAGAAAATTCTTTAAATATTTTCTTAACAATCTATTTAAAGTTTTAAAAAAATGTTGTTCTGAAAATAAACCATTTGAAAGCCCCTATTTTTAATCACAAGAATATATATTCTATGTTTTATAGATAGATAAGGTAAAATGGTTAGGTAAAGTCTTCAAATCCTCACAGACCTACAGAATATGGCATTTAAGAAGCTTTCATTATCTTAAAGATTCTTTGAGAACAAGACAGGCTAACTCCTGGCAACACCCAGCCTACCTCAAAGAAGATGGTGAGCATCAAAGATCCTCTTTATGGCTTCAAATGTGGCAAACAAGCCACTGGGAAAAACATCCTCATTTCTACCACAGACATAATTCTGCCTAAAAATGGAGGCAGAATCAATGACCAAACTCTGCCAACACAGGGTAAGGAAGTCTTCAATAGTTCCTGTCTCACAAATATGTCTGTCAGCTATATTGGGCCAGAAGGCTGAAGATGATGCTCCAATGTTATAGAGTTTTGAGTGACTCTTCAGGCAGTAAACTGTCTCAGTCATTTTTTTTCTTCTCATTTTGAAAACTACTAACCTGTACTTCCGGTTCACTCAAGTAATTAAATTTCATTCCTTCTCAAGACTCTGATGGGGTTGAAGACCAGATAGATTAGTCTTACAATTAACTTAAGCTGTTTAGGGGTTAAAATGGTTTTAGGTTAAGATAGAGGTTTTGAGTTGGCAGAGATGAGATATGATAGATATTGATTCTCATTCAGAATTTTAGACTCACCAAGATAGGAAAGATGGTTTCTACAAGGTTGCCAAATGCAATTAGCCAAAACACCTTGAATGTAACATTCATATGATCCCTGATTATTTCATGGTTCTTCTTCCTGTATGTAATTTTTCTGCTTATGTGTAATAATATAAATGTATATGCCAAAAAATAAAAAATAAAATAGAATCTGGTAAAAAAAAAAGCCACTTAAAATAAAAAGAAAACCCCAATTAGAACTTACCAATAATTGTTATTTTAATTGACATATTTAATATTTATTTACCCAGAATTTAAGAAGCCATAAAAGCAAATTAGATGTGGAAGAAGTTACAAATGCACAGAAGAGATGTTAAATGTAAATGATAAATATAATGACATATTCATTTGAGATATTTCATGGGAGTTATCTAGACACTAAATTGAGCATGTTTTATATACTTATGCTCATTATATTCCCACAATGATTTTTTACTGTAAGGTCTTTTAGAGAGGAGAAGTAAGTGTGGTGTGAAGGAACCAGCCCCCTTAAGAACCCCCATTAAGGCCAAAGCATGTAAATTTCTAGAGGGTCCAGCTTGAACCAAGGACAGACAGTATCAGATCACTGTGGGGGGGGGGCAGGGAGAGGAAAAACTTTGGTGAATCCAACTTTACTCAAGGTCTCAGTCTGTGCTCAGGGTCCAGCTGGACTCAAGGACAACCAGATGTGTTTAAATTTTCCACTACCCTTCCCCAACTAAAAAAGTTCCTAAGCGTCCCCTGTGACTGCTTCAACCAATCTTTTCCATAGGTTAACTTGCCCCTCCACCCATTATCCAACCACAAAACGCCAAGACTTGTAACTCCTTGCTTGCAGCTTTTCTGCCCAAATGCCAACCAATCACATACTGTAAAACTCATTTCCTTGTCTAAAACTTATAAAAGGCCCATGCCTCTGCTTCTCAGGGTCTGCAGCTTGAAAGAGCTGGGCAGACCCCATCGCTATGGCTCAATAAATTCCTATGCGTTTGCATCGACAACAGACTCGTGCCACTCAGTGGCAACTCCGGGAATAGACTAGAGATCTCTCTAGAGGTCTCAGTCTTACAGGTGAATTTAAGTAACGAGTCCCAAGTCTCATAGTTGGAAGGTTTGGTGATAGGCTCTGAATGTAGGCACTCTGTTCAGAGTTCATGTTTACAAGAGCTGTGCTGACTGGCATCTCTAAACTCTCTTTTACTGGGAAGGGCTTGGTAACATCAACCTGTGACCTAAAGCACAGGGAGGACTTAGAGGAAAAGAAGAAATTTTAGTGGAATTGGATTTATTCCCGCTGGGAGGGTGGACATCTGAGTGAGGACCTAAGGAGAAACAGGTGTAAGTGTGCAGGCTAAAGCCCAGCACGGAGGGAGGCAAGACGGAAGGTGTTGTGGAAAAGTCTGTAGTTTACGGCCACAGAGAGGAACTATAAAGAGAACCACGGATGACGAAGCTCGGAAACTGGAGTAGGGTGGGGCAAGTGTGCTGCAAGCGTGCTGCAAGCTTTGAACAACACTGTGAGGAAATCAGAATTATTCTATGAGCATCCCATTAAAATTCGTTATGCTTGGTCTGAAATAGTTGCTAAGGAACTCAGCTAGCAACGGACTGTTATAGGATTGGCCAGACTACAGAACCGGAGGAAGCTGAAGGTAAGAAGATTGGCTGGACTGGAGAGCAAGCTGGAATGCCTCATCGTGGACAGACATTTTTCTTTGTTTAATTCCTCATCTTTCGTTGTAGGTCCCCAACACCTGGCGTGATGTTCCTGCTTGCACCACCATCCTCCTGAGGACTTCAGTGGCTCTCAGACTCTTAGGAGAAACTTCAGTTTCTTTCAGATGGTTGGCAAAGGTCAGCACCATGGATCCCCACTAACCTCTGCTGTGCCATCATCATGTTGGTCCCACCCAAGCTTGCAGATCCTTACATGTGTGGCATTTTTTAGATGTTCCTTACACAGCCCCATGGCTCACCTGCACTTGGGCTTCTTCTGTCTACCACTTTTGGCTTTGGCCAAAATAGTCCTTCCTGAAGGAGGAATAGGGCTTCCTCTGGGGTATCTCAAGGCCTCTACTTGTTCTTCATCTCTCTCCCCTAGGAGAGGCAGGTGCTGTGACAGCCATGTTCATCTTTTGTGACACTGAGACTGAATCCTGGCATACCAGAAAGGCCTCAGTCAGAGCATGTTGAATGGAATAAAGCAAATGAAGCTTTAGGGGATGGGGGCATGCCACTTAATGTAATCAATATCAAGAGACTGATATTTCAGTTATTTGTGTAGATGAAAGAATACCTGACTGAAGGAAACACTAAGCATCTGATTATTCCTTAAGGCAAAAGAAAATAAATATTAAAGGCATATGAAGACTTTAGGCCTAGGTGACTGAGAGTGGGATGGTTGTGTTTGGAATTAAGCAGGAAAAGAGGGGGGGAGGATGCATAAGGATGGAGTAAGTTATGAGACTTCAACCTAGACACTTCCTTGTCACATCCCTCATGACTCAGCTCAGGCTTGGTGTCCATGACACTTCCCACTCCTCCCACGCAACATCAGAGTTCCATCTTATCAGAACATTATTTACTCTTGTTGAATGCTAAGCTTCCTTCATTCACTCAACAGCTCTGTTTTGAAGTAATTATTTCGGTAACTCAGTTATTTAACATCTCTTCTATTCTGGAACATAATATATACAACAATGTTTAGCTATGTCATTCAAAATTGCAAGCAATTCTCCGGCATACTACCTGCCAGTAACTGGTAGCAGATTAATCCATTATGTATGATGTATGTTATATATATATCACATGATGTATATATTATATATAAATGATATTGAGAAAAGAAAGAAGTAGTAGAGTATTAAATACGATCTTGTTCTTCAATAAGTTGGGAATAAATTGCCTATAGGACAATTCAGATTTAAATCTTGCTAGTTAGTATACTATATAATGAGAAAATAAACACCAAATGGGTCTCTAATGTTTTGTTGTCTTATGGAATGAAAAATTTTACATACAAATGTCTAATTTGACAAAGTGATTATGAACCACACAGCCCTTTTCCAACTACAAGTTAATAACATTCAATAACAGACTTCTGTAGGGAAATTAATCCACTAAGCTGAACAACTTATGAATGATGATCCTGCTGACATAAAACAGACAGCTGCTATGTTCACAGTAAAAATAATGATAGTAACTGAACCGACATGGCTTCAGCATCCCCTCCAAAATTCATTTTGAAAGTATTGCCATTGTAAAAATACTAAGAGTGGGACCTTCAGGAAATCACTAGGCTATGAGAATCTTGACCTTGTAAATGAATTAAGGTCATACATCCTCAGTGGGGTTGTTTCTTGAATATACTCCTGATAAAAGGGTGAGCTAGGCCTGTTTTTTCTCTGTATCTTACAAGTGCTTGCTCTTCTATTATGGTCCCTGCTTAGCACCTTTCTCAGGATTGGTTAATGATTCTTCCCACCACCCACCAGACTAAGCTGAGTTTTGTGTTATCTCATGCATTTGTTCTCAGTGGACGCCAGTCCTCTCACTGGGTACTTGTGCTTCCCAGCATCCAAATATGTGAGCAGAATAAACTACTCTTGTTTATAATGGGCCAGCTTCTGGGTCTCTCTTCTGATAGCAGAAAATGGATGTATACATTCTACATATTGATCTCTATGTTAGACACATCACCCATATTTTGTGTCCAATTACACATTATCCTCCTCATTATTAGGGAGGAGAGACTAAATGACAATGATGGTGATAACTAATTTGCTTAGTCATCAGGGAAATGTAAATCAAAATAATTTTGAGATTCCATATTACACCTATCAGAATGACTAAGATCAAAACTCAAGTGACAGCACATTTTGGCAAGGATGTGGAGAAAGGGGAACACTCCTCCATTGCTAGTGGGAGTGCAAACTTGTACAACCACTTGGGAAATCAATATTGTGCTTTCTCAGAAAATTGGGAATAGCGTTATCTCAAGACCTAGTCATACCACTCCTGGGCATATACCTGAAAGGTGCTCCACCACAGAACAAGGACATTTGCTCAACTATGTTCATAACAGCCTTATTCATAATAGCCAGAATCTGGAAACAACCTAGATGTCCCTCAACTGAAGAGTGGATAAAGAAACTGTGGTGCATCTACACAATGGAATACTTCTCTGCTATTAAAAACAAAGAAATCTTGAATTTTGCAGGCAAATGGATGGAACTAGAGATTATCATCCTAAGTGAAGTAAAACAGACCCAGAAAGTCAGACATGGTTTATACTCACTTATAAGAGGATATAGCCCAACATAGATGTCCTCTGAGAGCCCCCGCTCAGCACGGGATCAGGACAGACGCTGGGAATCGCTGATATATGCTATCAGAATGATCACTTTTAGAATCAGAATCACAGCAAGTTCCTTTATTGGAAGAGTTGCTGAAGGCAGAATTCCAAAGTACTACTACATGGAAAAACTATCTCCACTCTTTTTCCAATGCTAGAGGACAATGAAAGCTGAAAAGATACATTGAATGTGGGGAGCAGGAAGGACGTGTCCCAGTCCATCTATTAAGTAATCAAGTACTGAAGAATGTACATAACTTCTGAATAAGTGAGCACAGTGTAGAAATTATGAACAATGTAAAGTAGATTATCCTAGGCTGAGGAGGCTTAAGTGAGAGAAAAGGAGACATACTCAAGGTCAGAAGCACATGATGGGATCTCAAAGCCTTAGTAGTGATTTACCTTCTGTTCTGTAAGGTGTGTCAAATTAGGACTTACCATCTAAAAATAGGCTATACCTTCAATGGTGTCTGACCGTGAGACCCAAAGGTTTTACTAAACAAGATAAACATCTTCAAACTCCTTGGTCACATCCAACTCTACTGATGTGTTTTTACACCAGCCACTGTGAGGACTTTCCAGCACTTACCATCCTCACCAACTTCTCCTCTCCCAAGCCTCTCAAGAACCAGAGTGCCAAGAGGTAGAGGCTACTGTGTACCCTCAGCTGGGAAAGAGCACAGCAAAGAGAGGGGAGCCATGTGCTAGGGTGAGGGGAGAAAATACAGGCTCCTTCCTGGCCTCAGTTTCCCCAATTTTCTATAGGGATAGTTCTTTATGGAAGCAGCTCAACCTAACAAACAAATGACATTTTTGTCTTGAGCTTTCACAGCCTCAGATCCCAGGTTCAAAAGAAATGATTTAGTTAAAAGCAAGTTATGGTGCACAGTTTCTGAAAGATGGTCACATCGTCCTTCCCGATCATGTCCTCCCAATATAAGTGAATAAAGAAAAGCCTTCTGGAGTTATATTTAGTGGAAAAATAGCCAGCAAATAATATGCATGAACTACTTGACATGTTACTAGATATGTTTAGAATTTGTGTGTACCTGCACATACACATCTATGTATAGAAATGGAAGTATATCAGACTATTACCATAAATATAATGCCCTTTACTTATTCCAGAAAACAAGACAAAAAATAAGTGGCAGAGATTTTGTGGCTATTCCTCTAAAGAAGTTCACTCAAAGATTATGTATTTCTTAGTTATCAAGAAAGGGTTCATAAAAACCTGCAACTCTAGTCTGCTTCCTAGGTTCCCTCTACATGCTCTTTCATGCTAACTGCCAGTTCCTCTGAGAGAAATACCCTCTAGTGAAGAGGATAGCAAGTCAAAGATCAAGTTTATAATTAACTTTTTAAATGAGAAAACTTGATAAATGCTAAGTTGGGCACTAGTTTAAAATGATTGTAAATGTGTACCAAGAAAGCATTGGAGGCTGACAAGTTGGCTCAGCTGGTAAAGTCACTTTTTGCCAGCTCTGATGACATGAGTTCAATGCCAGGACCCACATGGTGGAAGAGAAAAATCTTCTCCCCAAGGTGTTCTCACCTCCACACTTTAAGCTATGGCGTGTGTATACCTCCACCTCAAATAAGTTAAATATACTCATATACATACACACATACATATATATACACACACTCATACACAGACACATATATACATATACACACATATATATACATACACATATATACTCACATACATATATATGTATACATACACATACATATATGTGTATATGTGTATATGTGTGTATATATATATATGTGTGTGTGTATATATATATATATATATATATATATATAAAAGCAGTACTTCTTGTGTCATATTGCTTTGTTACAGAATTCTTTGTCCTATTGGTCTTTTGTTTATATATTATGGTTTTAGATTATGTGTTTCTGTGAGTTCTCTCTTCCCTCTCTGAGAGATTCTTGTTTCTTTGTTTTTTTTAATTGGTTCTTTTGGTTTGTTTGGGTTTTGTTGTTTACTTGTTTTTAAAAAGAGAGAAAGAAAGGGTGTGGAGTTTGGTTGCTGGGGAGGTAGGGAGGATCTGAGAGGCACTGGAGTAGGGAAAACTATAACCAGAATATATTAAATAAGGGAAATGGGAAGGGAGTTCCTTTTAAGGAGGGGGGGTGGAGATAAAAACAGAGGGGGATAAAGAGAAATAGAAGGAGCACTCTTTAGGAAAGGTGGAGTAAATATAGAAGAAGGAGAGAGGAGGGTAAAATCACAATAATTTGTCTGAAAAGCCAAAAGGAATCATTTATTAATTATTTACTTAAACAAACACCTATAATACATACAATTCTGTTTCTAAGTATACATATATAGTTTTAATGGACTTTTCTCATGTGGGCTGATAACAGTCCAAGAGCCAAAGACCATCTAACAACTACCCTAATAACACATGAGATGAGAAGCCCACTGTTGAGTTGTTGCTCAGTGCTGTCCAAGAGACTCTCAAAACATCTGGCTTACTGATGTTGCCCTTGGTTGCCCCCTAGAGGTGAATGTTATATTTATGAAGCCTACATGCACTAAACACAGAGTCCATTGGGCAGGATCTGACCTCAACACCCTGAGGGCTAGCTATCATGGTACCAGACACCACCACGAAAGTTTCCAAAGGATGGAAGCAACCAACAGTCCTACCCAACCATGATGCCTATGAACCCCATCCATGACCAGCCTATCATGATGACTCTAAGGGTGCAGTAGTGGAGTGAATACCTTACCAGAAACCAACAGCTTAAGACCCACTCAACATCTTCTGGGTATATTCCAAAGAGTGGAATAGCTGGGTATTGAGGAAGCCCTATTCCCAGTTTTCTGAGATAGAGCCAGACAGATTTCCAAAGTGGTGGCACTAGTCTGCATTCCCACTAGCAATAAAGGAGTGTTCCTCTTTGTCCATATCCTTGCCAGCATGTGGTATTGCTTGAATTTTTTATCTTAGCCATTCACTATGATGGGCAGATATGGGCCCAGGGGTTCTGCTCAATCTATGGCACCAATACGTGCAGTCATCATCAAACCCCTACCTAGATCTAGCCAAGGGACAGAACATTCTCCACAGTTAAGTGGAGACTGGGCATTGACTTTCACATGAACTCTGGTGCCACATATTTTGCTATGTCTCCTTGATGGGGAGGCCCGATGGCACTCAGAGGAAGGATAGCAGACTACCAAGAAGAGACTTGATACCCTATGAGCATCATATTCAGGGGGAGGAGGTCCCCTTCAGTCACAGTCATAGGGAAGAGGAATGAGGTGAAAGCGGGAGGGAGGGAAGAATGGGAGGATGCATGGGATGGGATAGCAAATGAGATGTATTATGAAGGATTTCATTTTTCAATAAAAAAAAGAAAATGACCTAAGAAAATCAAAAAGAAAAAAAATACCCACTGAACAAGAGGGAGATCACGCCTCACACAGCAAACCTAGGCTAACTAACTCCTCGGTGCTAGTGAAGTCATGGTTAGTGAACAAGAAGCTACAACCACTAACTTACCAAACTAGCATAATTCCTAACAACAATCTATAAACATTTGTCCTTATAGTCACAGATAGGTATAGTCTTTACCCCTCATTAAGACAAAAAATTTCTCTTTGCAGGAAACAGAGGCCATTCCACAAAACCACAGACAATCAAAATACAGAGTTGTGGAACCCAGTGCCAATGGAAAGATCTACAAAACACTCCCACATGTTCAGGGAACATTGTGGAAGAGGGAACAAAGAGTGTGTGAGAGCCAGAGGGAATTTTCTGTGACAGTGTGGGAATGTTATAAGCTATACCTAAGTCTCATCAGTGTAATCTCCCAAATGTGAGGTGAACAAGGAAGATGCCAATAGACACAACAAAGTGTATAGGAACAAGCTCACAAAGCCTCAGTTCTAAACAGAGAACTGTAAGCAACTGAGGAAAATCAGGAGTAGAAGAGGTAGTCCTCTCGGGGAAGAGCTCACCAACTGGTTGTCCAGTGACAAATGATCATCCCTGAAAACATACATACAAATAACATTGCACGGCCAATCAAATTATACTTAGAAATATATAAACATATACATATATGAACGCAATAACAATGATCTGAGGAAAGGTGATGAATCTGAAAGTGAGTATGGAGAAGTATATGGAAGGACTTGGGGAGAGGAAAAGGAAGGGAGAAGTGGAATTATCATCTCAAAAGTAAAATAAAAAATAATATATTGTATGAATTTTTCAGTAAGAAAAGAAAGAACTACGTTATAACAATACAAATTCACAGCAATTGCATGTGTGAATATATGTCTATATATCTCTTACAAGGTTACAATGTTGACAGTAATACACTGGTCATATTATGTTATGCCTTCACACATCAGTGGTGTATGTATGACCAGAGAAAAAGTTCATCTTAAACAACTAACCAATATTGATTGTCAATGGTCAATAGATGTTAAATGCTGTGTTTATATTGCTGAACAAGTGTAAGATCTCAAGTTTTAGGAATGAAATTATCTTATATTTCATGAAATATATCTTACAATTGATCTTATATCTATTTCAGTCACATATTAAGGTTGAAATAGATAAATAACTTTTGAGTCATTAGAAAGAAGAGAAATAGTCTGTGCAATAGGACAACTCCTGGGAGTGGGCTTGTGTGGTCTGTGCACTGTGAAACCAATATGGATGCTTTGAGTAGCTGCCAATACAACTTTGCCAGAGAACAATAAAATAGGCTGAGGAAAGGTGCATTCTGGGAAAATAAAAGCAATGCCCTTGCCTGTGCCCTGTATCTCTGCTGTAAGAGGACTATGAGCCATACTTTGAAATATTCCTGTCCCTGAGAACCACCTGGAAAGGTCTCATTAAAATGCTTCAGCAGACTTGGGATGAGGCAAAAAACTGCCTTGTTGCTGTTCACTTGTTTGTTTTAGCTAATGCATTTACTCCATGTTGCCATTAAATCCTTGCACTAATGGGAACATAGCTTTAAACTTTTAAATCTTCTCTTAAAGTGACTCAAAAATATGATTTCTCTGTCTTCCTAAATACTTTCCAGGCAGGTAAAAATATCTTTCCTCGGAAATGTACAGCTCAGGAACAAAAGAGTCCTGAACCCCATCAGAGCTTTCCTGGTTTAGTTTCCTCTGTCTTTATCAGGGACTGAAGCGTCACAGGGGCGCTGACTACTGTGCTGCTGGAAGACCATTACACACCTGAAGACGGTGCACTGCTCTGTCCAGAATACAAAACATCCCTAATACATCTCTAAGAGAGTTGTTTGGATTGCTGCCACAACAATATGCCTGGTTTAGCACTAAACAAAAACACAATACACACAAGTTAACTACCTCAAGGAATCAGAAGGGGTTTAAGAAAACAAGAGGTATTTTTAAGTTCACTTTCAGAGTCATACAAATGTACAGGTTGGAAGAGGGAGCTGTGGTGGACTAGACTCCATGACTAGTTAGGCATGACATGGGTCAAAGCTCCTAGGCTTGCCTGGTCTTTTTTTCCTCAGCAGCTTAATGAAGCCTCAGTATTATGGAAGCCTATAATAATCCACAGGTACTGGGCAGTGCCAGCTTTATAACCAACATAGGAGAACCATTCTTGATATGTGCCACATTGTAATTAACAACTGAGTCTTCTACATGGTATGTGTCTTCAAACACCAACAGAGAAGACGCTGAATCCTGTGGAGTGGAATGAGTAGTTAGGTAAAGAGATAGAAACAGACAAGGCAAACAGACTGTGCAGAAGAGCAATTGATAGCATGGACAAAGGCACAGAACTAACATACATTTGCTACGTGTCTGTGTATGATCAGTTACTATAAACTGATCAACTTAAGCAACACTCATTACTTATCTCAGCCTCATCTCCAGCCAGTCAGAATCCAGATCCCAACAGCCTCAGAGTCCTTCACAGGCATGCATCCAAAGCCCACTTGTGGCTAGATTTCCTCTGAAGGCTCAGGAGGACATGGTAATTTCCATACACATGGGACTGTTGCTGGGGCTCAGTTGCTTAGGGCAAGGAGGCTCTCCATCCTTGCTGACCTTAGTGGAGGCTGCTCTCGGTTCTTTGCTAGGCACATCCTTCCAATATGGCACCTTACTTCTAAAAAGCCAGAAAGATGGAAGTTTTATCTTTGGAAACCTAGTGTGGAAATTGTGCTTTCTCAATTCACACTGATGCATTTAACTGACTAGAATCTGGTGTGCCCTGGGTGTCAGACGTGGGGTGAAAAGGTTTAATGTTTGCCCCTGGCTTTCAGGTCTTAATCTCTCCGCTCCTTTCTTTTGGAATAGGATGGTTTACCCTATAGTAAGTAGAAAGTGGATAGCTTGTTCTTTCAAGGATCCATGGCCGAGTTTGTCTAGAGTCACAGGGAAGACTTTGAACTTTGATTTTGAGTGACAGTGGAACCATTAATGCTTCAAAAAACTCCCAAATACTGATTCTAGATGCATTTTGTGCCATAAAATGGCCGTGGGCATTGGAAGGTTGGGGTCAGAATGCTATAGGTTAGATTTGGACTATTTCTCCAGGGGTCCACGTATTACAGGTTTTGTTCCTCTCTTGGTGCTGTTGGTAGGTAGTAGGAACACTAAGAGGCTGGGTGAGAGGGAGGTCTCTAAGAGCCAGGGCACTGACTAGAAGAGTGTACCTCTTCTGTTCTCTTTCAAGTCTAGTTACAAAGTGGATGCCTTCGGTCTGCTACAGGACCTTGTCATGATGTACTGCTTGATCAGAGGTCTAAAAGTCCCAGACCCAAACAACCATGGACTGAAGCTGCCTGAACTATCAGATAAAATAAACTTTTCATGTTTGAGTTGATTGTTTCAGGCATTTTCATGCAGTAATGGGAAGGTAACTGATAGGAAGGTTGTTCTCCTCGCTTTATTTATGGAAATGCAGAGGGGATTTATTTCCACAAGGTCACACAACTAGTAGATAGATGGCAGTGTTGTAATCTCCTTAACCTACTTAAACTCTACAGCCCCTCCATTGAGACCTACTTTAGTTCCTAGCATAACTGTTAACATCTGCTGTTGCTTTTAGTACATCAGAAGCCATTTTTCCTCCAAGTCTCCATTTTGATCATAAAGTAAAATTAAATTCATGTTCTCGGGCTCTACTTGCCTGGAAGCTTGACTAGTTTTTTACTTACAATTCAGTACTTGAACATTCTGCTTGAATTACTGATTATGTTTCACTTAAACAAAACCACAACACCTTACTATGTTCCTTTCTCCCAGAATGATAGAAAAGTCTCCAAGCCTATATCCTAGACAATCAGTTTAAAATGCTTTGCTTAGCTACCTGAATACATTGTACTCAGAACAAAATTGAGTCTTCTTATGTTTAGTTAATCAAAATGATGTAATGCTGCCCTCCCCCTTGCTTCTCACCTGATTACCTGGTTGTTACCTAGTTACATATTTTCTTATTAAAAAAAAAACCTGCCCTAGAAACAGACCAGCAGCACAGTTAGCCTCTTGAGTCTACTGTTTCCCTGGCCCTGGTCAGTCTTGGCATGTCGCATTCTAATAAGCCATCAATAGCTCAGTGAGATTGGTTCTCCAGTATTTCGTATGGTAATTCTTGTATTATAGCAGGTAGAGCTGTGCTTTAAACTCAGTCTAAGTGTGAGACTTCAGCACAGTTTCAGTCTACTTTACTACCTCCCATTACAGAGAAAAAACAGATCCTAAAGTGAGGTGGACTTTAGTGGAAGCTGAGTGTTTTAGAACACCCGATGCCTTAAAAGTCTAACAAAAGTTGTTCAAAGTAGTGAACACAGGACTTGAAAAATCATAATGTTACTCATAGAGAAAATGTATTTTCAAGAGATCAAATGAAAAATAGAACTGAAGATCAAGAATGCAGTTAAAAATGGGTGAATGAATGTTAAAAAACAAACTGAAATAATTCATGAAAAGAACCTGTAAAAAATGATTGATATTCCAGATGCTGAACTTCAGAGTTGGAGACACATACCCACAATTGTCAGAAGACTGAGAAGCCAAGAACCATGCTCAGTGCTCTTCAACTGTGAACCCGAGAACCATCTATGGTGGGTGTTTTTGCTTGGTTGCTTGTTTTCTGTGTGTATGTATGTATGCCTGAGTGAAAATGCATGCACTCTGTATATGCGAGAGCCCATGGAAGCCAGAAGAGGGTATTGGATCCACTAGAATGGAAGTTATGGACAGTTGTGAGCCACATGTGGGTGCTAGAAGCTAAAGGTGAGTCCTCTGCAAGAGCAGCAGGAGCTGTGAGGTGCCAAGCCATCTTTCCAGCCCCTACACAGGTTGTGAAACACAAGGAAGTGTAGGAAACTTTGGATTCACTAGGGCCTGACTGATTAAGTCAATCTCTCCCCAACTTTATTTCTTAAGGATCCAGGGGAATTTTAAGTTCCCAGGGGCTCCAGGCTGCAGGTGCCACTTCATAGAGCAGAAGAAAGTCCTGTGGATTGTACAGACCCAGGCCTTAGAAAGCCTGGGAAGAGAGGAGAAAGACAGAACTACACAAATGCAGATAGCATTCTATTTCTGGAAAACTGCCCTACATACACATCCATTATAAAATATGCAAAGATGTATGTCCAAGAATATTCACAGAAACAGCGTTAGCAAGAGAAAGTATTCTTCACAGATGGAGGACAGATTTAATGGTGTCATCCTTATTACTGCCACACAATAGAGAACTGTGGAACTTAAAATAATTAAGAAGACATGAGTGAGCTGTTCCTGTGAAAACACCCTTAAGAGAAACTGTCATATAATAACAAGTTTCAGACAACAGTCTAACTGTTTGTGGCCTATCAAAAGGAACATTTGGATGCACAGTCAATAAACTACTAAGGGCTATGTGATTGGGGAGTTAAAGAGTCAATGAAGGAGAACTGGATTTCTACTCTTTAAATCATAGGGTTTGGTACTTTTTCTTTTTGGCCATGAGGATATATCCCCTTTAAATAAAGTAATTTTGAGATGCATAAAAAGGTGTTGGGGAGATGGCTTGGACAGGAAAGCACCCATCACTGTCAGGATCTGGGTTCAATGCCCAGCACTCATAAAAAGCTAAGAGTGATAGTGCAGATCTATTATCTAAGCGTTGGGGAGGCAGAGACAGCTTTTCCCTGGGGCTGTCTGGATCAGCCAGTCTAACAAATTAACAAGGTTCAGTGAAAGACTGTGTTCCAAAGGATGAGCCAGAGAGCTATGGAAGAAAGCATCTGATACTCACCATTAGTACACATGCAGGCACACACGTGTTCACATGCCTGCACCCCCACACATGCATCCATGCATGTACATACACACACACACACACACACACACACACATTGCACATGCATGAATGGACTTCCAATTGCTTTATTGTGGTCTTTATAAATATCCTGCTCTTAAGATGACTTATAGATGGCATTTTCTAAGGACTTGGGGTCAGAGAACAAAATAGAAAAATATCAAGTTTAATACCTATGAAGAGACATTTGGTGCTGAGAATAAGATAGAGAAAATGGCCTCAGAGAAGCTAGCACATCTTAAGAACCGAAGATCTCAAATGACAAAAGGCCAACAGAATTCACAGGAAAAGGGTCAACTTGTACCAGGTCAGAAAGTAGAAAATGATGAACAAACACAACATAAAATAAGAGGAGTATATAAAATAGCAGATGATTTAAAATCCAGAACAAAATGCACAAAGCCTGTGGTCAGTTAGTGAGCAGTTTCTGATCTCTAGGCAGACTGGGCCCAGGCAGTGGCCCAAATGCTTAGTGTAGTGTGTGGCTTGTCTTTTCCGCTTGCCTCCAATATCCCATTCATAGGAGGAGAAACAAATAAACAAGCTATCTTCTTGTTCACAGCTCAATGACTTGTATTAATGACTCCTCTCCCCAGCTGGTTGAAAAACTTCAAAACCTAAGATAATAGGCCCCATAAATCATAATAAAAACTAAAGCCTAAAGTTATAACCAAGCAAACCACACTCACAAGTGAGGCTCAGAGCAGCCCTGTACTCAAGTCTCCCTTCGTGCGACATGACCTCCGCAAAGACAATGCTAAGAGCCCTGGAAAGAAATAAGATGCCAGAGACCTGCATAGTCACTCAACTGCTGATTGAACATACTGTAAGTGAAACTGCATCTGGACTCAGGGATGGGGGGAGCAGGGGAGCTCAGCAATAAAAGTCTTGCCTTGGATGCAGAAGGTCCTGGCTTACAGGCCTACCACCCAAGTGTAAAACCAGGAGTCAGCATCTGCACTGAACACGTGGCTGCTTCTCACTCCAGTGCTCATATAACAGGTACTTGCATGGCACTGATATTGCACTAGGCACTACAAACAACAAAGACAGGTGGAGGAAGGATGTACTTCGCGTACAGGCAAAAGGTTGAGTATCTCTGAGGATTGTGCAGGAAGTACGGTGGGACACTGAAAAGACTAAGACCTGCCTAGCAGCTTACTTAATGCATATCTTTTAGCCATTTATTTTTCCCTCTCCTCCCTCACCTGGAAGCCAAAACGGATGGTCTTCCTGGTCCCCTCTCACAGGAAAAACAGACATGGAGACAATATGCTCACTAAAGTAGTCTAATTATCCCCTCACTGCTGGGTTTATCTCTTAGATATTGGTACAAAATCTTTTCCATTCCCACAAAAAGGGTATACTAGGTGATTCTGCTACATTCTTATAAATTCCCTCTCAATAATGAGTAACATAAATAACATCTAAGTCCTCTGAGAAGGAGTTCTCTGGCAGCAGCCTCAGTCTGACTCATTCCTTATCCCGTCTGAGATGATTCGTCCTTCTTACTCAACCGCAAATCAAAGGGGCTTGCCATAGAACTCTGCAGAACACCTCAGGAGACAGTGACAAATGGGTTTCCTCAATACATTTCTAGTCCTCCTGCCATTTGTTGGAGAAGGTTTTTTTTTTTTAACACATGAAGACTGTCCCTGATAGAGACCAACCTGACATGTACATGGTTGTACTGTCTTGTTACATACCCAACTTCTTCTTCTCTTTAATTAAGATACTTAACAGCATAAATGATTTGACCACTAGGACACCTTAACCCATTCAGAGATGAAGCTTTCCTAAATAAGCATCATTTTCACATATGACTTGCCCTATTTTTATTTTACATTTTTTTGGTAATAAAAGTTGTCTGATTGTGAAAATGCAGACTTGGCTTACTGGGAAAACTCAAATTAGTAGGTATTCCAGTTGGATTTCTGTTGCTGTGATAAACAGCATGAATTAAAGCAATGTGGTGGGTAGAGGTTTTTTCAGCTTATGCTTCCAGGTAATGGTCCATCATTGAGGGACATCAGGACAGGAACTCAATACAAGAACTTGAGGCAGGAACCAGGAAGGAATGCTGTTTGTTGGCTCTCTCATTGGCTCATGCCATTGCATATGGATGGTGGTGCCCTGGGTCCTCAGCCTAAGGATTGCTGAGGACCCGATGAATCAGGCAATTAGATACATTGAGACAAACTTTATCCCTCTCTGTTTTGAGATTGATGCAAAAGCCCCACCCCCTCCACGTATAAGTCATCATGTCCCCAAGGTCCCCAAGGCATTCTCCCTCCATGGCAGTCCCGCTTGCTGCCATCTTCCTCCATGAAGTCCTGTTGCTTTCCTCTGCCATGAAGCCTCACTTCCCAGTTCCTCTACACCTTTACTCCACTGTCTCTGGCTGCTTGCTCAGGTATAGATCTTCTGCCATGTCTTAGACTCAAACATCACCTGGAACGTCCTCTCATTGAAATCCTTCTCTCACACAAAAGGTCACTTTCCTCCATTTTTTTTTCAGTTCCTTTATTTCGACTGCCCCATGATTAATTAAATCAAGATATCCAATGCTTTGGTAGATTTCTTTGTCTTTGCACAGTGTTCCCTACTGGATTTCCTTTCTTCCCTGCTTTACTGGATGCCATGGCAGAGATCCCCAAAGCCTCTCTGGCCTCAGGTACCCCATTTATACTTGCAGTTGTATCTTTACTTTTCTTGCCATTTACTGTAGTTTGAATGTGATGTGTCTCCACAGGATCTTGTGTTTGGTCACCAGGCTCCGAGCTAGTGCTGCTGTTTGGATGGTTGTGTGACCTTTAGGACATAGGGGCTTCGGGGCAGATATAGATCAGGAGGGCTGGGCCTTGACAATCATGGCTTAGGCCTGCTTCCAGCTTGAGTTCTGTGCTTCCTACTTATGACACAATGTATGCAGTCACCTGCCTCCACAGCTGCAACCTATTCCCACACAGGGCTGGACAATACAGCCCTGAACCATAATCCCAAGCAAGTCCTCTTTGCATGCTTCTTTAGTTGCTTCTGCCAGGTATTTAGTTTCAGTGTTGAGGTAAGAAGCACAGAGGTCCTGCTGGTAGAGTACCAAGCTGGACAGGAGACAGTCCTGAACCTCCCACACTGGTGCCGTAACTTACATTACGTACGTCCTGTAGCATCAGGTAGACTCCAGTACAAACCCACATTTTGTTCTTGTCCCTGTCAATCATCAGCAAACACCCATTCCATTAGGCTTCCTATGCTTAGAAGATGGATTTGTCCTCTTATTTATATTTATACTACACCACAATCTCAAGTGTTCAGAAAAAAAAAAATGGAAAGACAGCATACATTTTCTTTTTCTTCAGCCATTTGAGAGCAAATAACTATCCACACAGCTCATCCTCCTCAGGTCTTTCATTTCGGGTGGTAAATGAAGCCTCCAAGACTTAGTGTGTCCTAAATATTCAGATTCTTACCATTAGACTCAACTCTTACCACACCCAAGTCACACTCTACCATACCATCTTTGCACTTGCCAGGCTGTCTTTCTTGACAGAGCTTTATTGTTCCATCTGACTCGGATGCTCTTTGATTGATGCTTTTCTTAGTTCTAGACATCATTCAAGAGGAGGTAAAATATCATCTCTAGGCAACAGAGAGGCTTCTAAATCTTTCCCAGAAAAGAGTAGCTTTGTGATCTATGTGGGATTTACTGTAGTGCATTGCTTTAGTCATAACCCGCTGAACTTATCTGGTGTTTCTTGGGATTAATAATTGCACCCACCCTGCATGGCACTGGAGGTTTATTTTTCTGTCTGATTCACAGGCCCTGGAATATAGTACATCATCAATATCTCTTTGCCACATGAGTCTACCCTTGTACTCTGCATAACATCTTTAGAAGTTTATCTATACAAAGTAAGAATCTGATAATATTTACTCCTAATTAGGAAGTTTAGATTGCTTATAACAGCCAATAAGTTGACCTTCTTGTAAGTCTTTACCATCCTTCATTAGCACCATACAACATGCACTCAAGTGCTAGCCACATGAGTTTTTATAGAGTTACAGAACTCTTTGTCCATCTGGGGTAGTTAAGAGAGAACGGTCCCCATAGGTTCAGATATTTGAACACTTGGTCCCCAGTCGGTGATGCTCTTTGAAAAGGCTTAGGAGTTGTGGTCTTGCCTTTTTTTAGTGATGACCAAATATGTTTAATTCAGTTGCTTGCAGGAGCACTTATTAAAGGACATGGGCAATTTAACAGAGATTAAGCCACTGGACTTACTTCAATCTTTGAAAGTAATGGTTTTGTCTTCAAGTAAAAGTCACTAGGATATTTATTTCCAACGGGTAGACTTTTAAGTTATTTTTCTTGCCCATTCCACTAGCTAGGCCTTCTAATATAATTAAAAAATAATAATTTGAAAATATACTCATGCCTTATTTCTGATCTTATAGAAAACCTAAATACATGTTGTGACACTATTTGTTATAACTGTAGATGAGTGTACTCATCAGGCTGAGAAAGTGTCTTCCTAGTCATTTTACTGAGAGTTCCATTTTAATGATGGATGCACATTGCTTTTCTGAACTTATTGGCAGGATTATATGAATTTTCTCCCTTACCCTGTCCCTGCGGCAAATACATCAGTGGTCAAAAGAAATTCCATTCATCTTTAACTTGGCTACAATGTGTGTAATCTCTTTAATGTATTTCTGCATTTAATTTGCGAATACTTTTGGGGGGAATCTGAGTTTCTCTTCATTGGGATTCTCTTGGGTGAGGTAACACAGCATGCGGGGCATCTTGCACAGGGTGTGGTAGTAAGAGCTGGACAGACTCACCCTTGTGCTGGTTTTTAAGAGTTGTGTATGAATGGCATTGTTCCTTATATATGTAACATTGTGACTGAAGACATCTAACACAATTTTCTTCCTGGGAAGTTTTAAAATTACAAGTGCCATTTATGGACTGAGTACCGGTTCAGACTGCCTAGCCCATCTTCTGTAGGCAGGGAGTGCCCTCTCATTCTGACCTTCTCAGAATACTTCCCCTGAGCCCGTGGATGGCAGTCATCTCTTCTCATCTCTGAGGCTGCTCTCACCAGTTTCACCTCACTATGCAAATGGCCACTGTGCAGGTTACTGTAGAGTTATTTTGTGCTTAGGCACAGATGGCCGTATATTGTCCCATGGCTCTCTTTTTCACACAGTTCACTCCCTTTGTTTCCATCTTCTCTAGCAGAGATGAACTCCAGGTTCTGATACCTCAAGATAAACAAGCTGATGTTTTTTTAATTAGATTTTTACCTCCATGCACTGTATAAACTAGGTTTGGTTTTTGTTTTTCAATTTTAATATCTCCAGAAGACCAGTCATTCTATAGTCCTTCATTGCCATAGGCAATCGGTAATGTACTTTTTAAATCTCTATAAGTCAACTGAATCCCTGTAGACCCTCATATCCTCCTGTCCCTTTATTTAGAGGTTAAATATGTTTTACTCCCTGGCTGTGTTTGTCAGTTCACAATATTTCTTATTGTGGTTTTACATATTCTGCAGCTCCTATAATCATTATTTGTTGGAAAGTTAATTCAACATAAGCATCTGTTACTTGGATCGTAAGTACTATATGACCTCGTAAATGGCTTTGTTGCTATGTAATTTGCATGTCATGACACATTTTCTCTTTTTTTCATTTTCATTTCACACATTTTCATTTAAAGTATAAAATTCAATATTTTGCTGTATTCCATTGAGTTGCAGAGGCAACACCACGATCACTTTTCTATTTTAATTGTTTCTAAAGACACTTCAGAAAGAGATGCAGCCATTCCATAATCCTTCATTGCCATAGGCAAACACTTTGTACTTTTTATATCTATAAATCAATTAGAGGGCATTCATGTAATGGAATAATGCAACTCACAGCCTTTTGTAATTGCCTCTTCTGATTTAGAATAATGCTTTCAAGGTTAATTATACGAAAACATGTGTTTACATTTCTCTTGTTTCTGTACCTAGACACGCACTTGCTAAGCTATATGGTAACTCTATGTTTTGCATCATCAGTTTGAGAAATTCCCAACAGTTTTAGGAAGTAACTATTGTACCTCTGTACATCCCCATCAGCAATATGTAAGATCTCAATTTTACTACCCCCTTACCTGTTATGACCCATCTTTTTTTAATGACAGCCATCTTCATGGATGCTAAATAAACTAACTTTGTGGGTTTGGTCTACAGTTCCATCATGAATAATAATGTTGATTACTTGTATTTATTGTCTGATATATATATATATATATATATATATATATATATATTTGCTATTTTTAAGTGGGTTGTTTCTCTTATTACTGAATTGAAAGTGTTCATCATATATTCTAGATATAAGTCCCTTGTCAGACATGATAGGCACGAATTCTCATATACATGGTTTCTTGTCATTTTTTTGTTACTGGTGTGTGTGTGTGTGTGTGTGTGTGTGTGTGCGCGCGCGCGCGCGCGCGCGTGTGTGTGTGTGTGTGTGTGTGTGTGTGTGTCTGTGTCTATGATGTTCATGCAGTTGTCCATAGAGTCCAGAAGAGGATGACAGATACTCTAGAACTGGAGTTACATGCAACTGTGAGCCACCCTGTGTAGGAACCAAGACCTGAATGCTGTTCCTCTGAAAAAGCAGCAAGTGCTCTGGACTACTGAGCCATCTCTCCAGAAGCTCTTTTTGCTGTCTTAATGGTATCATTTGCAACGTGTTTTTTATTCTTCCCATTTTATGAAGTCAAACATGTTTTATCACTTCTGGCTTGAATTTAAAAAGGAAATAATTTCTAAACTCATACTTAGGAAGATTTATATCTACTTTGCCTAATGAGAATTGTATAGCTTTTAACTCTTCCAATTGTCTCAGAGTTTAATGTTTATATACAGTATGTATTAAGTCACTATCTTATAACTAACAATTATATCTTAACTAATAATATCTTATAACTAATAAATATCATTATTCTGGACATGGTTATCTAAACCTTACAGCACCATTTAGTAAATAGATTATTCCTTTCCCATTAAATTATCCTTGTACCCTTAAGAATCAATTGTAAATGTCAGGGTTTCTCTGGGAGCTCTTCAATTTCATTCAGTTGACCTATTGTCTACCACTGTGCCAACATCACTTTCCTGGGTGGAATCGTCCCGTAGTGAGGTTAACAGCAGTTAATGTCAATCTTCCAAATTTATTCTTCTTTTAAGAAATAGCTTAGGTATTTTAGTGTAGATGTAGACATAGTGTAGATGTAGTTGTAGTGTAGACCTTCACGCACATTGTAGGATTCACTTGTGAATACTAACAGAAAGAACACAGAGCTTGCATATGCTTGTACCAAATCTTTAGGTCAGCCTGGATATTAAAACTCAAGTTTGACAGCATGGGCTACAATAGGACAACTCTGTGGTATCCTTCAATGATTTACAGTGTGTATTTTGAAAGTATGAGTTTTTAAACCCTTTGGCTAAATTTGTTTGTAAATAGTTTAATATGTTAAATGCAAATGTTTTATTGATTTCCTTTGAGGACTATCCATAGCTGGTTCATGGAAATAAACATGACTTCTATTCTAACCGCATGCCTTGAATGCTTGCTGACCAGACTTATGATTTCTCATGGTGGTTTTTTTCCTCACAAAGTCCTTCTTAAGTGTCTCCTTGTGTAACATCATCTTATCTGTGGATAAAATAGTTTTAATTCTTGCTTTCTAAAAAACAAAACAAAACAAAATAAATAAAAACAGGACCTTTTTTTTTTTCTTCCAAGTTTTCTTGCCTACCTGCCCTGGCTAAAGCTTCTAGCACAATTTTGAGCATAAGCGCGATTGGTTAATGCTATCGTGCACTCCTGATCACGGGGTACAGTCTATGGGTATCTGCCAGCTCTGCTGGTTGATATGACTTCTTGGCTGCTCTTCTGTTTAGCTGTTCTCATTCATCACCAGAAGTACTGAAATCTGAAACCTCCACATGTAAAATCAAGTTGGATATGATTTCCAAAAGCAAACAAATTGAGATTGTGAGGAATCCTGCTCCCGATGAAAACCTTGGCAACTTATTTCAGGCATACATAACTGCAGGCAATAAGAAAGGCTTTGCTTGCCAGGGCTTGCGGGGCAACGGGCTACTCCAAGCCTTCCCGGTGCGCAGTCCTGATGCACCGCAGACACTGCAAAGTTCCTTACCCACTGGCAACTGCTCTTTTAGCCCCATGTGCGCTGTTGTTGTAGATGTCTCCTTCTCGAGGTTTCCTGCTCAGAAGAACATGAAGGCCTTTCCTCATTGCCAGCTCAGTAGCCATTACTAGCCCATTTCCGGCCCTTCTTTCACCACTGAGCCCTCAGAGCTCCAAGGGGTCTTTTGTTCAGTCTCCCCTACGCTGTGAGTCAATCTCCAGTGCTCCTGTTGATCCATCTGATCTCGATGCTTTGTGTCATCTATGAGGGGAAACTGTGGGACACCATTACTTCCCTGGGACTCGCTTCCGCTTAGTTCCTGATCACACTAAGTGCTTCAAGCCCTGGTTGTGATTTTGGCTCCTTGACTTAGTCATCCACTCTGATGCTTGGCGGCTTCGCCTACTCCAGTTCAAACTCCACTTCTGGTGCTACGCTTTACTAGCACTTACATTTTTATTATTTTTATTTCTTGCGGTCTAAAAACAGATAGAAATTGACTGAAAATAATAAGCTTTACCATTTTCACACTCTATATGAATTCATAAATAGACATTAATTTTTATCATTATTATCTCCCATTTGAAAATAAAATTTAAAACTTTATACATATTAAGTGGACGCTTCGTATTTCCCTTCGTAATCCTCTACCTTCTCCAAACGAATTGGATGTACACTATCCAGTGCGTTTTCTACTTTCGTCCCATTTGTATGCACCCATCAATAATAGATAGCCTTACTTTGTGAGTTTTAATTTTTTATGTAAGGACTAAGTGTAGTGGTACACAGCTGAGTTTCAGGCACTGTGCAGGGTGATGCAGGCGATTGTTTGAGAGCAGCTTGGGCAATATAGCGAGAACTTGTCTTAAAACAGACACTGCATTTAACTGGTATGTGTTCACTGAACTGCTGCTACTCACAGGTCTGTTTTTTATAGTGAATTACACAAAACAGAATTTAACCTAGATGTCTTTTTTTTTTTTTTTTATCATTCATTTCCTCCCAACATCCTCGTCTCATGCCTAAAACAAAAGAGAGCCTGATGGATGCCGGTCTAACTGTAAGCAGGGCTCCAAAGAAGGGGATCACAGTTCTGCTGGACTTTTATGAAAAGACAGCCTCAAAAAGAAAACTCAGATCGGTTTCCAGAGTTCCTTCATAGCCGTGGACTTTGTGACGTCCCCTACACGTCTAGCGTTGGGCTCCCACTGCACAGAGGACAACACTAGCAACAGGAACCAGCTGGAAAGTTGGTGGCAGTATTTCCAGCCGTTTCCTAAAGCTTACGAGGCGCTGCAGGATCAGGGAGGGCCTTTCAGAGAAATTTGACCTCTTCGAAGAAGGCATTGAGACTCCATGGACTAAGATACACAACTGGCCAAACCAGCACTAAAACCCAGATCTTCTGACTTCACCACTTTTTACACTAATTACTGGTGATTAAACAGGGCACTGTGGAGACATCCTAGGGATTATTTCCAAGGATCAAAGGAAATATCAAAGAAGTTGGTCTCTGGGTATCTATTTCTGTTCACCCAGGGTGCCTCAAATTTCACTAATCAGGGCCACTGTCTTACACGGCTATTTACCCGTATGGGGGGCAGCAGCTGAGCGAACTTATTTCAGAGGATTGCACATGAGCTGTCCTTTGTGGGATGTTTGCTTCCGTTGCCTTCACAACATCATCAAGACGACACTTTTTTTTTTCCCTGCTTAACATAATTGATGAGGTCAAGCAAATGCTCACATTTTATTGGTCCAAATTACCAACAATATTGTCTTTTTCTCAATTTCCATATTATGCTCAAATAAGTAGTAATATGGAAGGATGTCCTACTTAGTAGAAGTTGTGAGACTAACATGTTACTATATGATCTTTTATCTCCTTTGGGTCATTAATAAATATGTTTGGGTTGTTAGTCTATTTTGTTTATCGCTATCAGAACTCAGATATTAATTAATAAGATTATTTACCACATCTAGAGCCTAATTTTGAGCACTGTAATGATATTGGAGGAGGAAAATAGTCACAAGTGTGTCACCTCCTCTACTTGCCTGACAGGAGAATTCTGGTGACACTTGATGAATGTTGCTATTATCTTAAAAGCTGACCACATAAAGTTTCACCAATAAAGGAACCTCATTTAAAGACGTTCAGCGCATCAGAAATTTTAGCCACAACCTATAGGATATAATTTTAGTTTATTTAACTGTTCCTTATTAAGCATGCAAACCAACTGTCCTTAGTAATAACATGCAAACAAGAATCCTAAGTTTCTGAAATTATAAATATATGGAAACATTTTCAAGTCAAAGAAATTTCCCTGTTTGCCATAAACAGAAAATAACTGATGGCTGGACAGTTTAACCCTGAGTGGGCCATCATGTCAGATAATTATTATATCTTTAGAGTTCCAGAAGACTTTCCATAAGATGATGCATTCTTTCTCTTCCATCATGAATACATAAACTGAAGATTGCTGCAAGCGCATTTCTCAACAGACCCATTGAGCTTTTTTCTCTTGTTGAAATTTAAAAATATAAACATGGCATGAATTTCCTGAATTGTGCAAAATGCATTGCCCACATTTTGAGAACCTCAGTGTGTATTTCCTGTCTCTTAATTTTAAAAGGTGGGGATGCACACTGGGCTTGACAACTTTGTATAATATTTATTAGTCATTTTCATAAAATTTTCACTCTTTCTCTCCTTCTGGGAAAAGATAAGATTTTCCTTCTATGTCTTCATAGGTTAGGAATGATCATGTGACTTTTGGTCAGAGCTTTAAGAGCCACTGTGCATTTTGGCACATTCTCTTTTCCGTCTGTCCCCATGCTAGCAGTGAATGATGACCATAACTATGAGGGTCAGATTACAGGTGACTCTTGATTGCCATGAACCATGGACCCGAAACACTCGTTCTCACTTTTAACAATGAAGAGTATAGAGTTGCTCATTACCACATCATGCTCCGCCTGTGTGATATGCTGATAAAATAGACATTTAGGGAAATTTCATGAAATCCATGTTCAAGATAACACCTGCACACTGGGTCTCAAGCGAGCACATTTATACTACCACGTAAGCATCAAAAGTGAAGGTGCAGGAAATCTTAGGCACCAACACTTGCAGCTATTCCTGAAAGTCAGGAAAAGGCTCCTGAGAGTACTTCATGCTTGCAATGTTCACACAGCGCTAGCTAGTTTGGTGAATGGCTTTTAGTGGAAGGTTATTAGTTCTCACTGATGACTACTTCAGGAAATGCCCTAGAAAGTCATTGTGGGCTTTGAAAGCTCAATAGATCTGTCTCTGTGAGACTCTACGGGACTCAGTATGGAGCACGCCTATGCTAAACAGGTGGTTTTCACCTCAGGCAGAGTCCAAGTCATGTGACCATGTTTCTCACTCTGTGTCAGTTATTAGCAAGCTCCAAGTGTTGTTTATGATCATGGTCATGTTATGAAACCACAAAACCATTTATGATATAGCTAAGAAACCACCTAGTTGCTATCATTTTTTCTTTTTTTTTTTTTTTTTTTTTTGGCTGCAAAACCTTCTCTTTGTTTTGATTTCTAAATTAAATTGCTATGTTTTAATTTATAAACAATTTTTGCTACTTCATTTTTCTATAGCTAGCTCCACAAACTCCATTAAAGTGGTGTGTGTGTGTGTGTGTGTGTGTGTGTGTGTGTGTGTCTGTGTGTGTATGTGTGTGTTGGGAATGAGTGTACATTTTAGAAGAGATGTATGTAAGTTTTTCAAAATCCTATTTTATGAGCTTTACATCATAAAAACAGGATCAGTCATGAGTATGGTTCTTTCATTGTTATTTGGCATATTTGGGGGATATCAGTCTGTCTATATTTTAAAACTTCATATCAAGGGAAAAGTATGTTGAAAGTGTTTTAACTTATATATATATCCTATAGGCTTCAAATGTTTTAAAGTATAACATAGGATGTTTCAAAAATCACCTCCTTCTTTCCTTATATGTACAAATGTTTAACTCTCTTGCAGTTTACATAGATAAGGAAGTGAGTGACAGAAACCTACCCTTCCGGATGAGGGATCAGCTGAGATGGCCACCTACTTTCTGAAGGATAGCCTCAGATGGTCTCTGTGGTTGTTAGTGAACCTTCATAGAAAGTCACTCTTGGTGCTGGTATGACAGAGAGTGTAATTATGTTAATGTCATTACTGCTGTGCACATTTCCTGTAGCTCCTCTTCAGTGCTTACTCTTAGAAATATGTAAGTCATGAAACAAAAGTTGTCCTGTGCCTGGCTGTGGTGGGGAAGGAGCTCTTACGACACCATCTTGTGGTACATGGAGAACCCAGCATCAGACTTTCAGGGAGCTACAAAGTAGCTCAACCTTCAAATAAATGTTTTAAACCTTGTGGAACATGAGGACAACTAGATCTGCACTTGTTGTAGAGGAATGTAGACTCCAGTGGAGACATAAGGTTCAGCTAGAATCGTTTCAAAACATTTGCAATGGGATTTCGGTTGAGAACTATGAACAGGGAAGTGGGTTGGAGGAAGAAGATGCCCCCAGTGAGATGCAGCTTGGAATAAGCCTTATGTTACCTATGAACTCGGTTGAAGAGGGAAGGGTTTGCCTGAGGCTGGGACCGCACTGTGAGTTTAGAAGAACACAAATACCACCTTTCCACTGATGCACCTGAAAATGGGAAGAGAGAGGTTGAGCTATTGTGGGTGATGGGCACCACAGCAAGAGAGCCAACCTTTTATCCCTCAGTTACTACGAAATCCTAGGAAGTTTCAGGCAACAAAATAGCATATGTACATTTAAACCTTTGAGCACTTAGCCTGGTGATGATGTGAATAGAAGTAAAAAAGTATTAAAGAAACCCAGCTGTGGGAGATGCCTAGGGACCTGAAGAATCAGAAGATGGAGACACAGAGGGGAGCACCTAAACTTGGAGCTGGGGAGCCAGAGAAGAGAGGAAAGGAGAGGGTTTCTGGAAGGAAACGGTTGTAGTTGAAGCATAATCCCAGAGGATGGATCCCTCATTTACTTAGAGACTGTCTAGAATTCTCTTCCATTCGGGATAAGATTTACTCCACAGGGTTATACCATCACTCTCAAGTCCAGTTGAATGGGAAAGGGCCCTGAGAACTAATCTCCTATTGCTCTTTTTTCTTTATAGAAAAGATACGGATGGTGTAGAGTTGTCACTGTCACCATCGCAATAGGAGAGAATGTTTAGAGACTATCTGTGTGAGTTAGGCATGGCTTTAAAGTTTACATGTGTGATGCATACTCTTGGTTGATGGCTTGATCAGGCTGAGTCCTAGTAGTAAACACATACCTCTGGATGTGTCTGTGATGGCATTTTATGAGAGTTGTATTTTCATTCTCTCATTCTTTTATTTTTTTTAATTCTTTATTATTTTTTTCAGATTACATCTCAATTGTTATCCTATGACTTGTATCCTCCCATTCCTCCCTCCCTCCCACTTTCACCCTATTCTCCTCCCCTAGGTCTATGACAGAGGGGCACCTCCTCCCCCACTATATGGTCATAGGCTATCAAGTCTCATCTTGGTAGCCTGCTTATTCTTTCTCTGAGTGCCACCAGGCATCCCCACCAAGGGGAAGTGGTCAAATATGGGACACCAGAGTTCATGTCAGAGTCAGTCCCCGCTCTCCACACAACTGTGGAGATCATCCTGTCCACTGGCTAGATCATTCTCTCATTCTTATTCTCTCCCCCGCTTCCCCCTCTTCCCACTCCATTCCACTCTGCCCTGGCTTCCATGATATGAGAAGCCTTGCCTTACTCAAAGGGATGGACTAAAGTCTTAAAAATTCATGAATCAACATTAATGTGACAATCATGAAACTCTATAGAAAATATGTTCATATTTCATCTTGATTGTAACTCAAATGGGTAATACTACCTTTTTCTTCCATTTAACAGACAGGGGACTGAGGCACATAAAGGTAAATAATTTTCCTAAGATTGCACAGCTAGTAAACAATGGGAGTGATAGTAATACCTGGGATTTAATGCTCTCATCTCATGGAAGATGCAAAATGAATGCTAGACTCTCCAATTGAGGACATGTGAAAAAAAAAAAAAAAGATTCACAATGAAAGATAAAAGCCCATCTATCTGAATTAGTTTCGCTATGACAAATGGCTTGAGTGGGTAGGGGGGAAAAAGGCACATTCCTGCAGGAAGAACAAGGTCCTCAGTGATGGCAGTCACTCTGAGATGAAGACCCCTCTCAGGGGGCCTCAGTGGCTATTGGAGAGTTACTTTGGTCAGACTTGGATCTGTAAGTGACACGGTATCTAAGACATCTCTCAGAGGCTAGATTACTAACATGTCACCATGTGGCACCTGATCACCCCTAGAGTGTAAGCAGGCTATGCTGATGTTAGCACCTGTGCTTTGACTGCAGGTGAAAGCAGTATATCCTTTGGAGCTAATGAGAACCAATGTGGCTTAAGTGGGAGAGCCCATGAATTGTAGAAAAAGAAAAAGGTACTTGGTCAGCTGTTCTGTCTCACTGGTTTATTTGGTCTGTCATTCACTCATATTTATCCAATAAATATTTGAATGCATGTGACAGGCACTCTGCTAGACAAGGACAGTACATTGGTAAATAAAAATGCATTCTGAACTCATGGAAATGAACTCAGGTGAAGAAGAAATAAAACAGCATAAATTATAAATCGTACATATGACCAAGAAAAACAGAAAAATAACAATGAGTATGGGTCCTGAGGAGAGCATAGAATGCCCCTCTGGGGATGTGGCATGAAGGCAGGTCAGAAAACTTGTCTTTGTTATGTTATAAGCTGTTTGGCACACCCAACCAAAGGCTAGAATCTCATGTGTGTGCGATGGAAGATTAAGTATGTTCTGAGGAACTAGAGAGGTGTTGGAAATACCCAGAGATATGCAGCCAATACTGACACAGGAAAGAATGTGAAGCTGTAAAACTAACTAACTTCCTTTGTCTGTGCTCACTGCATTTCTGTGGACTTCTAGTTTCCCTACTCACAACAGTGCGGAGTCTTGAAGATAGATAGACAGGTTGAGATGTCTTTGTTAATCTGACACAAGACTGAGTCAGATTTTGATTTCATAAATTTTTTTTTTTTAGATTTTATCCACAACTGTAAGGTTATAGTCATGAGTTCAGAATAAGGACTTTAAAAATCACCCTAAACACTCGTACACACACACACACACACACACACACACACACACACACACACACCATATACATGTACATAAATAAAAGCAAACCAGTCAGTTTGTAGATAACAGTGTCATAGATGAATTGAAAGAAAGAAAGAATAGAACACTAGGGAGGGATCTCACTGTGGACGTGTTCTGCAGTTTTGAGTCATGTGCCCTTGTCGATGAAGGAAGGATCTGGTTCCCTTAATGCCTATGTTTATCATTTCCACTATGTTATAGTTCGGCTGCTATGTTCCCTCCAAAAACCCATGCTTCAGACGCTTTCTACATTAATTTATTTTCACAGGTGTGACCAAAGTCTCTGACATAAATAATCTTTTTAAAGAAGCATTTATTTTGGCTCGCATCTAGGAAGAGTTCATTGAGCTCATGGGTGATCGGCCGCATGTTTTTGGCTGCACACCAACGTGGCAGGTGTCAATAGCAATGGAATCCCCTCACTTCATGTGGAACACCCTTACTGCATGTGGACAGGAGTCAGGGAAAGAGACACAAGGAAACCAAGAACAAGATATACTCAAAGACCCACCTCCAGCGGCCTGCTTCTTGGAGCTCAACCCACCTCCTACTGTTTTGATCAGCAAGAACAAACATTCAAATTATGAATCTCTGAGGAACATTACAATTCAACATAGCACACGGTGCACACTGTGTTGCTACTGAGAGATGGTGGGACCTTCCGGAGGTAGGGCCTTGTGAGACGTCCTTAGGTCAATGGAGGTCTGTGCTAAAAGGAAGCTGCCCGTCCTCTGACTGCCTTCTGGTTCTTGTGTGCTGGCTTAGGATTAGATTTATTTCCTGTTCTTCCAGAGCTACAGAGATGATTGATAATGGACTGGAACTTTCAAGATGAATCTTTTCTCTTGATAAATTAATAATAAACTATATATTATAATAGAGACAAAATACTAGCCCATTATATAAATAGACACAGGAAGGATCTGACAAATACCACATGTGAAGGGTGCATGTGTTGGGGAATGATGAACATGCACTGAAAGCATTGTCTTGTTTGAAATTTATCTACAGTCCAGAAGAGGTGGCCTTGCCTGACCTTGGAATCTGCCACTTCTCAGTCTTTCTGTTTGCATCTGTACTTTTGAAGGAGAACCCCACGGTGCATACAACATACCACCTGCATATGTTCTCATTTTAGTGGTTGCAGACAGAACATGTGTGGTCAAAAAATGAAAAATAAAAAACAAGCAAAACCATAAGTAACTGTCTAAGCCAGGCATGGTGGCACATGCCTGTCATCTTAGCACTTGGGAGGCTGAGGCAGGATCATGCATTCCAGGCAGCCTGAGCTTCCCAGTGAGATCATTGCTCATTCGGAGCATAAGTCAGTTTTTGTTCAATGTCAACACTGAGGTCGCACCTTGACCTTGACTCACAGTGCCAGTGCTGTGGCTCCTCTACAATCATGGTTCTAATTACAGCGTCACTCAAGACATCACCATAGCTTCTGGTTACTTCATCCATTTTATTTAGGACAATCTACAGAAAGCACTGACACATTGTAAGTACTGCAATATAATCTGGGGAGGGTCACTCTTTTTAGAAAGACTGTGGCTACATCGCTTTAATCTGCTCTGCAGTCAGCCTTGAAAAAAAATGACTGGCATGAGGTTATATAAGCCCATCTCTGTCTCAGAGGTAGCTTAAAATAGTATCAGACTCAGACATTCCTGGTTTGGGACTGTCCCTGGCCTAGGCTGGAGAGAGAAAGAGGCAGAAGAGAAGGGGAGAGAGGGGAAGAGAGAGAGAGAGAGAGAGAGAGAGAGAGAGACAGACAGACAGACAGACAGACAGACAGACAGACAGACAGACAAAGACAGAGAGATAGAGAGACAGAGAGACAAAGACAGAGACAGAAAGACAGATAAACAGGGGTGGGGGGAAGAAACCAGCACCAATAAGCTTCCAAGCCACAGCGTGTGTTCTGTGGAAAACTAGCAGATTTCTCCAGAGACCTCCAGATCTGAGGCACAATCCCTGGTACTGACTGCATGCCAGGGAAAGTTGAATAGTGGGAGAGTACGGACAGGAAATAAGTAATGGACACTGGAGATGGGAATTGGGGCTCACACTGTGGCCCCGCTGTTCATGATGGATGCAAATTGGTCTCTCCTGCCCAATTCTGGCTGGGCCTCCTACTACCTGGTGAGTGCTTTCTGGCCTGGAACTTAGGATCCTCCTGCCTCAGCCTCCTGAATGCTAGGACCACAGGCATACGCCACCATGCCCTGCTTAGTTTCTTTTACCATATGATTCTGTCTACAGCCATTGACGTGGTAACTATGACATCTCCAGAGCAGTCCTTGGGCTATGAATAAGGCTTATGAGATTTTTCAAGCCTAACTTTCCTGGCTGCTTGAGCTCCTGAGTACTGTTTCCAAAGTCATTCTGCATGGTGTCACCCAGTCCTCATCAGCTCCTAAATGACCTTCTGAGCTCTGTATTTTCACCCAACAGTCTGTATATGACTGCTATCTGCCAGGCAGACAATGTTCTAATGAAAATATGGAGGGAAAATTAGCAAACCATACACAAAGATAGAATTTCAAAAGTTCACAAAGATTAAATTATATATATATATATAAAACAATGGAAGGGAGAGTCTGTCAGGCAGCCAAGAAGTATCCCTCTAAAGGCAGCAGAGCTATGCTGTGACTGAAGGTGGAGAAGCAAGCAGCAGGTGTGCCCTCTGTGGTGATTGTGGTGCCTGTCCTTCCAAAGAGTCCTGTTGCTCTGAGCTGCTCCTGCAATTACTCAGCAATTCCCTTCCTAGGGCATCCTCTAGGTTTCTGTTCATGTGAGATATGGGAGAACTTCTTCTGCCCACCAAGCCTTGGTCTGGTCTGCGGCCTTGCACTTTCCTGTACCCCATTCTGGCTTCCACTTCCTACCAGAAATGATCTCCATGAAGCATCCATTCGTACACTAGACAGATGCCAATGGCATTGCGTAAGTTTCAATGGTCTTGCCCATTTTTCCTCAGCATGGTGTGTTTGATGCCAAACACAGCTGGCGCCCTCCAAGCAAACAGTTTGCAGAGGAATAAAATATCTAAATGATTCCTAAATTAATTTGATTGCACAGAGCAGTCTGCTGGCCCCCTCCCTATTCTCCTACCTTGCCACAGTTTAATTTATGTGCCAATGAGCTGCCACATGCAATGATGTTGTGAGCCCTGTTTTGTTATCAGTCATGTCACACTGCACCAAGGTTTAAGCTCATGCCTTGGCTTCAATATAAATTCAGCCACTTGTATTGGTTGGTTAACAGGGGAAGCAGAGCACCTCCCAGCCTTCCTGGTTCAATTCCAAATGAGTACAATGTGTCTACTTAGTTACTATTGATTAGGTCAAATCACTGCGTGAAGGTTACATGTGTCACATTCTAAAGTCATGTTGCGTTCTATAGCAACCTAATAAGGCCTTATTAGACTCTGGGGGCGGGGTATTTATTGGACTTTTTTCTTCGGGATTTAAAGGTGAGAAGGATCCAGCGACTACATTCACATTTCCTGTTTCTTCTACCACGAAAGCCGGCAGCGTTCCCAGGTGTTTTGAGAAAGCCAAAGTAGCTCATTAATTTAAAAGCAAATGTCATTCCCAAAGCCAACATAGGCCTCACTCCAATGCTTCCTTCCATATTTATCCACAGCACATAGAAATTCTAATTTGTTAAATGCAGGTTTCCACCGAGGTCCTCGGCTCTCAGCAAACCAAATGAGATGAAAGCAAAATGGTTGTCACAGACCAGAAGCTCAATGATTAGCAGGGCTAAGGGCAAGAATTCAAACACCTGCTTCTCTCTCGCATCTTCCTTTGACAACATGAGACTAGTCATCAAGTTAGTGTGCAGCTGAAAGGACATTCACAAATGCTGGATCTGAGAAGAATTTATTCGTACTGCTTTTTTTTTTTTTTTTTTTTTTTTTACAAAAAAGGGAACCAGAGTTGATCACATGCTGAAAATCAAACTGTGTAAAGGGAATTTAAAGTCGATGGGCTTTAGTTTGAACTTATAACAAATTCTCTCTCTCTCTCTCTCTTTTTGTTTTTCGAGACAGGGTCTCTTTGTGTTAGCCTTGGCTGTCCTGGACTCACTTTGTAGACCAGGCTGGCCTCGAACTCACAGCGATCCGCCCACCTCTGCCTCCCGAGTGCTGGGATTAAAGGCGTGCGCCACCCTCAACTGAGTCTGTCTGCTTTGCTCTTGCCCCTTATACCCCTGTCTCACCAACCTCCCAGCCTTCTGGGTTTTATTTTTCCAACATTTAGCATCCCCGGGAAAGCATCATATTCAGAGCATCATATTCAGATGTCTAGAGATGGTCATCGTTTCTTTGAGGGCTTTAGGATGCCTGGCAGCCACAGGGCGGGAGCATGGCTGAGGGCTGCGCCTCCTTTGGTCCTCAGAGCCAAATGAAGCCTGCAGAGGCTTCACATTTGAAGTGCACATAGTGGAATTCCCAGGAATTTGATTAACGAGAGAGAGAGAGAGAGAGAGAGAGAGAGAGAGAGAGAGAGAGAGAGCATTCTATGAGGTTATTTTCCTTTTAGACCAAACATTAACTTAGTAGCAAACTGACAAAAACTGACATCTTTTCTTTTTCCAAGACTCTTCGCTTTTAGGAAAAATTTGGAAGAATAGTATTTCAGAAATTATATTTTACAATGTCAAGTCTCGAGTTAGCAGGAGAAGTTCATGAAGGAGATCCTACCATGCCTGAAATGCCACAGGCTTACTGTTCCTTACCCAGGGTGCCACTCCACTGTGTTAGGATTCCCTGTGAATGTTCCGCCTACCACTCAGAGGAAGCAACCCAGCGACGTCTCTGTATTGCTATAACACAGAAAACCTCCGCCTTTAGGAAGCCCTGGCTGCCTCTTGCTGTTTTTACATGTTTCGTGTCTTCTTTTCTTGCTCCTGTAGTCTGAAAAACTTACCCAATTTGATGTTTTTAGGATGCTGCAGTGAAAGAGAGGCCGCTTGCGTGCAGCCTATAGTGTCGTAGTAGAGGAGAAAAACTGTAACTAATGAACTCTGGGAAATGTCAGGCAATGGTGGCTGCTATAAAGAATATCGAACAGGGAGGCTCTGGCGAGTGAAGGTAGCATAAAAAGACTGTTCTGTAGTCACGTGATGCCAGCCGGAAGGAGGAGGAGCTTGTGAGAACATCTTCCGCAAGGATGTGTAAAGAACGCCTTGCAAGGCAGCAGTCAACTTCGCCATGTTTACGGATGCTAAATGTTGGAAAAATAAAGCCCAGAAGGCTGGGAGGGAGGTAAGACAGGGGTATGAGGGGTGAAAGCAAAGCTGATGGACTCAGTGGAGGAGGGCCTTGGAGGCTGTCACAGTTCAGAATTTGCTCTAAGTTCAAACTGAAGCCTCTGAGCCCACCCTTGTTCGCCCACTTGCTCTCACGCTTGCTTTACAGAGTCTTTCTATGCATCTCTCTAGGTTGGCCTGGGATTCACTCTGTATCCCAGACTGCCTCAAACTCATTGCAATCCTCCTGTTTTCATTCAGCCTTCCAAGTGCTGGAATTAAGTGTGAAACCACACCTGGGTTAAAATGGTTCTTTCTTGGTGATACATTCAAGAGGAAATGAAAATGTTTCTTTCACTGTGATTATTCAATTAAAGGTAAGAAATTATTTCTTCATTTTTCAGATTTTTCTTTAAAATGTTTTATTTAAGTAATTTATTCAGATTACGTCTCATTTGTTATCCCCTCACTTGTATCTTCCAGTTCCCCATACCTCCCTCTTTCATCCTATTCCCCTCCTCTAGGTCTGTGACAGAAGGGGACCTTGATCACGGCCTATCAGGTCTCTTCCTGGTAGCTTGCTTACTCTTCCTCTCAGTGTCACCAGGTCTCCCCAACAAGGGGAAGTGGTCAAATAGGGGGCACCAGAGTTCATTTTTCTGACTTTTAATGATATACTTGTCCATTTTCTTACCCTGTTTCGATTCTGATCTTCATGAGGGCAGGTGTCATTTCTTAGTGCCCTGGCAGGGTACTTGCTGTGTGCAGCACACAGCATATATTGTTTACTTAACAGATAGTTCATAAGCGGATGAAAAAAATAAAATGGTAGAATAACTGGGAAAGCGCCACTTAGTGTTAATGCACTCAGCTCTTGAATGTTTTATGTATCGCAGGGTAAGTATATGTGCTTACTAACAGTGAACCAAGATATTACTTGATAACACTTCCTTTTTTAAAAAAAAAAAAAAAAAAAAAAAAAAACAAAGCTAGTTATCCCTAGTATCACTGGCTCACCAACATCCACTTTAGGGGCAAATACATTTGGAAATGCAGTTTAAACAAGATTGAATTGTGGCCTTTGCACTCCAACATATGTTTCACTCTCCATTTGTGCCAGGAGTGTAATTCTTCTTGTTTATTTGGTCAGAGAACAACTTAACCAAAGGTCTTCTGGAACCATCACCTCATAGAACCCAGTTTGGGAACCATTGGCTTCCACAAGCCACAGCAAAACCCCTTAGGCTGATGTTCAAGGACCTTAAAGATCCACGTGTCTCTCCTATGGCCTTAGTTCTTGGGTCTACCTAATACATACCACATACGCTGTATCTATCTCTACTCCAAACTCAGACTTGATCTTTTCAAAACCCCCCTGCTGTCTTCCAGTCTGCAGGGCTCTGGCTCTCAGACTCCTGCCTCTTCTACAGGCAGCTGGTGAGGAACTGCCTATGGCTGGAGTAGCCGTTTCCCATCTAATGCTACTTCTCAGCTGTAAACAATGTGTAATCCCTAGACTTCGATTCCACAAGGTCCAGAACTCCCCTCTTTTTGAGCGGTCTTACCACAGTGCCCTCTGTAGAGTGAATGTTGAGCGCCAGTTAATTGTTTCTTTTTTTTTTTAATTCATTAATTTATTCATATTACATCTCAATTGTTAGCCCATCCCTTGTATCCTTCCGTTCCTCGCTCCCTCCCGTTTTCCCTTTACTCCCCTCCCCTATGACTGTGACTGAGGGGGACCTCCTCCCCCTGTATATGCTCATAGGGTATCAAGTCTCTTCTTGGTAGCCTGCTATCGTTCCTCTGAGTGCCACCAGGCCTCCTCATCCAGGGGATGTGGTCAAATATGAGGCACCAGAGTTCCTGTGAAAGTCAGACCCGACTCTCCACTCAGTTGTGGAGAATGTCCTGTCTATTGGCTAGATCTGGGTAGGGGTTCGAAGTTTACTGCACGTATTGTCCTTGGCTGGTGCCATACATAGTTTTGAGCAGGACACCTGGGCCCAGATCTACCCATCATAATGTTTCTTGAATGTAAGCTCTCACCTCCCTTGGAACACAACCTTTAGCACAACTACTTCTCCTGTCAACAACCCTTTCCTGCTTCTGAGACACTTCCTAACTTTTCCAATCACCATATTTTCTAGCTAACCAGGAAAGCAAGAACAGCCTCCACTCAGGAACATTTGGAAGCAATTTGAACGCTGACTTGAACTTACCTTTAACCGTGTTAAGCACACAGTTAGTTAAAGAAGTAAAAAGTCTGTTTTACTTTTTCAGAGTTAGATCCAACAGAGCCTTGCATCACTAAGACCTATCACAACATTGTAAAGAGGACCATACCTGCAAAGTCTCTCTCCATATCTCACATTATATAAGATGGTGGTATTCCAGAAATAGTCTTTGCATAGTTGATATTCAGAAATAACTGGGGTGGTGTATGGATTTGTGACAGCTAAGGGTGTTCATTTGCTAGCTTCAAAGTGAAGGAGACATCTTTTGGGGTACTCACATTAATGGCACCTCTAAGCAACCTTTTCTGCCACCTTTGTGACACAAGGGGAGCATTGCAGAAGTATCCCTTTTTGCTGTTGTAACTTTGGAAACATTACCCTATGACTTTGAGGTAAGCTGGACCCAAAATGTGCCTGCCAGTTTTCCTTCTAGATCCTTGGTCTTTGTTTTTGTTGTTGTTGTTTTGTTTTGTTTTTCAGTTTTTCGAAACATCGTTTCTCTGTGTAGCATTGGCTGTCCTGGACTTGATTTGTAGACCAGGCTGGCCTCGAACTCACAGCAATATGCCTCTCTCTGCCTTCTGAGTGCTGGGATTACAGGTGTGTGCCACCTTGATCTTAAACTGAACATGTTGACGGATGTACTCTAAGATATTTTCTTACATGCATGGTACATACTCACTTACAAGTGGACATTTGCACATCATAGATGAGAGACTCCACCCAGCAGGGGATTGGGACAGATACTGAGACTCCAAGCCAGCTGGACTCTTGATTAAGAGCTGTGAGTTGTATGGAAAAGTTGGGAGATAGAAGGATTCAGTGGGGTTGTTAGGCAGGGTTGTCAGGAGCTCCACAAGGAGACTATCAAGGCCTGTGGATATGGATGGGGGTTGGGGGTGGGGATGGGAGGTGGGGGTAGGACTGTAAAGACTGATACACCAACCAAGGACATTGCAAGCAGAGAACCTAGACCCCCCTGTTCAGATGTAGCCAATGGACAGCTCACTCTCTAAAAGGGGAAGGAGGTGGCCACTGCCTCTGACAGGAACTATGGTGCCTACAATTGGATCATTGCCCTTGGCGGAGAGGCCCTTTGGGAACACAGAAGAAAGTGATGCAGGCTATCCAGATGAGACCTGATAGGCTGTGGTCAGATGGTGGAGAAGGAAGACCCCACCTGTCAGATGTCTAGGAAGGGGAATAGGGCAGAAAAAGGAGGGAGGCTGGGAACAGGAAGATAAGAGCAGAGTGAGGGGATTACAATTGAGATGTAATGTAAATAAATTATAATTGATAATTTTTTTAAAAGGTGGCTTCTTACATGAATATGTACATGCTCCACAAACAAGCTCTGAATGTCTCTTTTGTCTAGAAAGGCATTGCTTTGGGTATAACTCCTGGGCCTGCCTCACCTGTCGCAGGCAATAAATCGTTGGCCTTTCGGCCATGTTTCCTTTTGGAGCTGCATTCACTAAGATGAGAACCTACTTCATTTCATTTCAAGGCTTCCCATAATCTATTTCATTGAACTGCAATCACTGGAAACCAGAAGATGAAGTGCTTGATGATGCAAAGAAAGTTCAAGTGGCTAAGGAGATGACAGGTGCAATGCTGGGGATGACAGCTGTAACGCTGGAGCTACTTCCAGGTCAATAAAGTGTTAGGTGTTTTTAAACCAGCGGGCTCTCAATCACAAGTGATTGTCATCCCTCAAGGAATACTTGAAGTACACAGGGACATCTTCAGCTGTCACAAATGAGACCAGGATGCTATTGGCATGCAATTGGCTGGGACCAAATATGCTAAATATCCTCAGTGCACTGGGCAGACCTCCAACAGACTGAGCCAGCCCAGAATGCCAGCAGTGCTGGACAGAGAAAGAGTTCTCCAAGACAAACAGTGGAAGCTAATGGAGCAGACATAATCCCCTGGCTGGTGAAGAAAGGAAACTTGGTTAATAAAATGCATATTAGTAATTTTATGATGCACACTGGTGATAACTTTAAAGACTTCCGTGTTCTCTAATAAATGCAAACCAAAGCTGTGGAAACATTTAATAGAAAATTTACTGAAAGCATATGACTCACTGTTGGGCGATTGCTCTAAGTGACAGGACAGCACACAACATTAAGAAAGATATTAACATAGCAGAAAGGAATGATAGCTTCCTATAGTCTCTAGGGTGGCAAGAACAGAAGCGTCGCTTGTGCAAATGCAGGTTCTTATCTGAGAAACAATAATCACATGGACCTCACTGCATCTGGCCTGCTTCTCACGTGCCTACACAGCATCACTGTAGATTATGTACATCTCTAAACAACACAAACTCCTCCTTTTCTTTGCTTATCTATGAATCTGCTACAATGGCACTGGCTTCAGGAGCCCCGGTTTCCAGCATTTTGTAGTGGGCTCATCTTTCCAAGGACTTCTGACAAATGCAACCATAGTGGATTTGTATTTTTTGAGTAGCAATATGTTCAGTTTGGGGTGAACATATATATTCATCTGTAAGTTGTTTACTGCTCAGAGCCTTTGGGAGTCACTATCTACGCTGTAATAACTGTCTTTGGGTAAAGAGAAAACCAGGAGGAGAGGCACGTGTCTCTAATCTCAGCACCTAGGAAGCTGAGGCAAAGCAATTCCTTTGTTTGAGGCTAGGCTGGGTCAAAGCCAGCCTGAGAGGCACAGTGATTCATCTCAGTATAAAAGGAGAGGGGTGGCAGGGATGCTGAGGGGAAGAAGGGGAACAAAGGGAGGGAAGAAGAAAACCTTTCTTTGGATTCTGAGGTTTAAAAAAGAAAATGAACATTTATTTTCTTTCTCTTCCTGAGATATTTAGATACTTTCCCACAAAATTTCATTATAAATCTTCCTGAATGCATCATATATATGTCACCTTCTCAAAAATACATATTTAAGGATAGCATTTTTTGTGTGTCAGGTACCTTATGAATTTTCATGAACACACATATTAAATGTAATGTACTTTGATTGGCATAAGTGCCATCGATTTTCACTGCAAAATGGCTCTATACAGCAAATTCCAGGTTCCTTTGCATTCCCACACCTCACAGCTAATGGGGAGGTACAGAAGACCCATTTAAAGTCCCACATCCTTGGCTGCTCTCAAGGATGGGCACCTCACTCCTCTCCATGCCCCCCTCTTTGTCTTTACATATTTCTTCAGAAGTTTGCAAGTTTGATTTTCAAACATACTTTTATAGTTTCTGCCTTCCACATACATCAGAGAATCTTCAAGGTCACAGTCTTTGTGACACAAAAGTCTACATTTACTCCTGCCAACTTAATGTCTCATGTTCATATTCGTGTCATTTTTCAGACAGGGTCTCCTTTAGCCGTGGGTGGCCTCAAACTTTATTGCTTATGAAACCAAGGATGACTTGAAGGCTGCCTTTTCCAATTACAGCTGTACAATCCCACACTCACCTCTTCTATCTCTAAGTAATGCACAATTCTGTGCACACATGAGTGTGCATGTGTGATAAAGACCTGGTGCTATGTTTATCACATATAAGTTCTTATCGCCTCGTCATTCATTGAAGGGTTTATCCTTCCTTGGTCCACGGTTTTATGTTACTTTGCGCACACAGCAAGGTTCGATGAGGTGTGTGTTATAGAAAGTGATGGAAGAGGAGACAACTGAAGACAGACCGGCAGAGAAGGAACATGATGTCTAAGCATAGATGTCAAGTATAATGTATCATCCTGCAGGTGATGGGGTGAGGATGTGCCCTTGCTAGGGTGCAGAGCAGGGACAAGAACCACCAATATGTGAGACTTGCCTTCTTTGAAGCCTTGTGGCTTCACTCAGCACTCTGTACTCATGAGACAATCTGTGCAGGTTCTCCAGGAATGCAAATCTTCAACAATGCTTTAAACCCTTGTACACCCTCCGTGCAGTGTGAAAGTTTACCATCTCCTGGGTGTGGACTGAATGCGGATAACAGGTGCCTATAATTGGTGAGAAGAATCACTTGCTGAGGCCAGTCCAGGCCCACTCACAGGAGATGCCCACAGCGTCCCAGGAGAGCTCCTGGAGGAAACTTTCTTAAACGGCTTAGATAGCTCCAGTTTCTAGATATTTTAGCCAGTATTTACCTTGTTCCAAATTAGAAAAAAAAAAAAAAAAAAAAAAAAAACCACTTGGAAGAAAGCATTTTTACTTATTTTTTTCTTCTGATTACTATTTACATATCAGGCAAAACACAAGTTTTAGTCCAGCTCTTTCTTTCAGGTATTTTGTTATTTATTTTAGAATCCAATTTTCAGAACTATTATCTTTTTGAGGAATATAAAAGCATAGCCCATGTCAAAAGGAATGAGCTCCAAGTAAAACAATGGATTTCCCTCTTTTATCCCACCAGCTTTAGCATGCTATACTTAGTGTGCCTACACTATACCTTAAAATAACTTCCAAAGAGGTTTTGAAATTAGTGCACCCTAAAAAGAACTGTGCTGTCATGGTGGGGACAGGTGTGTGGGGGG
>OU015749.1:23186673-23199569 GCA_907169655.1 Acomys percivali | reverse complement strand
ACACACACACACACACACACACACACACACACCTGAATAAACCAAACAAAACATGCCAGAGTAATAGTGGGCACCGGGGAGTCGGGGGTGGGGGGTGGGGGGCAAGAGGGATGTCTCAGGGAATAGAAGTCGCTGTCATGTCATTGTCAGTCATGTCATTGTGAAATACAACTTGCTTTAGGCTGTTTGTTCCCGTGTTTTCCTTCTTTAGAGGAAGAATGTCTGGCTTTTTAAAGCTTCTACTCTCCAGTGTCACAGCACATACCCCACCCTAACACTACCTCCTAGCAGTTATTTTATGACCTGTATTTCTAGATTTTAAATAATCATCATGATATTCTTTTAAATTATCTTTCTTTTGTGTCTAGACAGAGTTTCTGTCTGTAGACCAGGCTAGCCTGAACATGGCAAAATTACAGTGATCTTCCTGCCTCAGCCTCCCAAGTGCTAAGACAGCAGGCATGAGGCACCCAACCCAGGCCTTCTTTTGTTTAGTTCAACTGAAGGGGCATACAGAAGACTTCCTGAAATAAAAAGCCATTTCATCAGAGAAAAGATAATTTCCCTCCTCCAGAAGAAAAAATAAGGAAAAAACCTGTTGTCTTCAAAATAATTTTTCTACTGTGGGACAAGGTAAATACTGACTAAAATAAATAGAAACTGGATCAATCTGAAGCTATTTAAAGAAATTTTGTTCAGGGAGCTGTGGGCATCTCTTATGAGTGGGGCTGGCCTGGTCTTCAGAGAAATAACCCAACTATAAAACTCAAGGAATAAGAAATTCTTGTTTCCTGGTGTTTTATCTGTATTGTATTTTACACACACATATCTCACGATAGATTGAAATAAACTAAACATGTGAAGAAACGACCACTCTTCCACACGTACTTTGGAAAGCACTAGGGTTTTCAAAGAGGCTCCTCAGCATCTCCGTGGAGCTTCTTGGCAATACAAATGCCACCGTTCTGTCCTGGACCTATGGAGGCAGAAGGTGAGGGATGAGGCCAGACACCTGTGCTCACATGACATGATGGCTAAAGATGGAGACTTGCTGCCTAGGACATACTACTTAAATAAACCACTCATAGCACGTGGAAGTTGTTCTAAGCAGTTCTCTAAGCACTGTGCGTGCGTGTAACCATTCAATATCATAGTATGTTTATCATTCCATTTTACAGGTCACGAATGCATGGGAGTTCCATGCAGGTACCACAGGCCATACCTTTAGGTTCTGCACTATGAAGCCCAATATTGATCAGTTAGCAATGACAGGTGTTCACTGGCTAAAATGTTAAGCCTCTCATAAAACAACTGCTTTAACACAGGCATCTCAAGAACTTCTTTAGCACCACTCTGGTTTACTCACATCTACTTCATGTCTGATTCTGGAAGAGCCTTTGGCAGCCAACATTGATGTCTTTTGCCCTGCTACAGTCTGCATGGTTGGCTGACAATTCAAATTCTTTATTTACAAGTTCTCAGAGATGTATATCTTGATTTATTTATTTATTTAATATGTATAGTAGAATGTGCCTACATGTGTTTCTATGTGTGTGTGCCTGGTGCTCACAGACACTAGTTGAGGGTGTTGAACCCTGCGGAACTGGAGTTATAGATGGTTATGAGCTGCCATATGGGTGCTGGGAATCAAACCTAGGTTTTCTGGAGAGCAGCCAGTATTCTTCACCTCTAAGTAATCTCTCTAGCCCCTACATTGAATTATTAATGTATGCCAGACACCATGCTGCACATCAGGGAGCACAAGTAAGTAAGAAATAATCCAGCACAAACCAATGTGGATATAGAATATACGATACAACAAGGAAGATACCCAACAAATGTCAGCTAGCGTTGCCATTAATTAACTCAAGAGAGACGGGAGAACGGGACCATGACATCACACAGTGTGGTTGCTGTAGTTGAACAACAAGAACTGTGAAACTATCCTGTGCTTTCCACCCAAGTCTCTGGCAGCACTAACAGGGAGATTAACACACACACACACACACACACACACACACACACACACACACACACACACACACCCCTAATCTTCTCCTTCCTTCCTTCCTTCCTTCTCATCTTTGGACATAGGATTCATCGTTTAATGCTTTTATAGTCACCATAAGACTTTTTGTAGAATTAAATCATGAGTTCATCTCTCACAAACAGAAAGGAGCAGAAATAAATCTGTTTTCCTTAAGGAAGAACTGAGAAGACATCTAAAGCTAAATGTTCTACTTCTCCAAAGCCAACACTGCCAGGGTGAAAGTGATGCCATTTACAAGGTACCTAAAGCAGGAGGGTGTTTGACTTCCAGTACTCAGCTCCTGCAGTTGATAAACAGTATAGCAAAAGCAAGGGGAATGAGAAGGCCAAAGGTCCCCAAGTGAAGAAACGGGGGGGAAATGCTAATATTTTCTAGTATCCTACCAAGAGATACAAGAGGTTTTTTTTTTTTTTACAGCCAGAAAATGTTTTGTTAAAATTCTATGTGGACTCATGTCATAGACCAATTCAACTTTAATGCTAAGGATATCTGTCCACACCGCTCAGAATAACTAGCTAACCGTTCACTATTTGCTTTAAGAATCAGTACCCAGAGTAACTGAGTAAATGTTACCATGAATGCTTCTAAAGCTGCCATGGGCTTTGGTGGCCTTGTCTGATGGGGCTGGATGAGAACTGAGGGACTGCTAATGTAACTTATCTGTGAGGCCCTCTCGTGCCCCAGTTCTCGGTAACATTTCTGGAAAATGCTGTTTCTGCTTGCTATCTTCCAGTTATCCCTTCATCACTCTTGTCAATCATGTCGGCCATCTGCTCCCATCAGGATCATCATAACACTGGAATGCAGTGACGATTCCCAGGCTGCATCTTGAGAGATGAACTGGCAACACAGGAGCTGGCCCCTCCCCCTTTTTGAATCCCAGTATATACTTCCAGTCAGTCAGGTGACTTCCCTATCAGCTCAGCACAGCTCCTTTCTTTGGATCCTGTTCATCTAGACGTCAGCATCATTAAAGCAGCCAACTCATCATTTCCAAGAAAAAAAATCAATTGAGAGACGGAGGAAAAAGTATTCATTGTGATGCAGTAAATTTATGTTCCACTTACCTACCGACCCCTCAGTTTAAGGACATCACTCTTAGATAAAAATTGTCTCCCTTTGGTGACACATTTTCCCTTCCTGGGTTTTGTGTGTGTTCTTCTCTTTTTTCCTTCTCATATACCCTGCTTGTTGGCCATACTGAGACTGGTAAAGTGGACAAGACCATGCGGCAACAGCAGCAGCAGCAGTACCACCACCACCACCACCACTGATACACCACTACCACCACCACCACCACCACTGATACACCACTACCACCATCACCACCACCACCATCACCACCACTACCATCACCACCACCACTACCACCACCACCACCACGATCACCACTACTACCATCACCACCACCACTACCACCACTACCACCACCACCACCATCACCACTACCACCATCACCACCACCACCACTACCTCCACCACCACCACCACCATCACCACCACCACCTCCACTACCACCACGTTTCTCCACGTTTTGGGAAGCATAGCAAGAAGCAGATACTGACTACAGAAATACAAGTATGATTAGAGTCAACAAATTTTGATTAGGATGGTACATAGTCATGTCTACATTAGAATTGGCCATATTTTTATGATCTTATATTAGTCTAAGAGGCTATGAAAAATGCCAAATGTTGGATGTCTGTCCAACAAAAGAAGCACAAATCAATAGACAAAAAAATTGTTTATATCTCACAGCTCCAGGATCAAGGCAGTGGCAGAGTCCGTGTCGGCTGTGGATCTGCTTAATTGTAGGTAACCTTACTTTACCCTCACAGGGTGAAAGAGGTGATGGGCTGTTTGGGAGATCATTTTGTAAGGTCACCAACCACATTCACAGAGATTACACACATATAACCACAAACAACTTATCCTAGAAATTGTAATGTAATATAAATAGCCTTTCACATATTACAACTCACGTTTTTAGATGAAAGCATTAGTGAAATCAGCATAGAAGTTGAGACACTTCTGGATGCATCCCTTCCTCTGAGAATCCTCAAGGCTCCTCTCTAAGGGACCTATCTATCAAATCCTCGCTCAGCCACTTTACCTAGCTCTGCATCTTCTGAGGTTGGGTTTTGCAGTGTAATTCCACAGAAGTGTTCTGCCTTTATGTTTCCTCTTTTCCAGTTTTCTCTAAATAATACATCTACTTTACTGGCTTGTGACAGTTTAGAGACACTGTGTAGACCTTGACACTTAATGTGGAATTTATCTTGTAATCATGTATAAGCTATATACTTATAAATATTGATAAGGTATCTACAATGGTTTTGGCTTTTCTTCTTATATCAATGTCATTGAAGAGGAAACCAGTGACGGGTGCTCATGTTGCTTTGTCTACAGTTGTTTTCTTAATCATCCACCAACATGGCCAAGTGTTTCAGGATGACTAATAGCACATTTTCTGTATTAGGGCCACAGAGATGTACCTGGACACCATTGTATGAGCATTGTATGACTAATAGAAGATTTCCTTGAGACAGTTAAAATTCTCAAAAATCAGATACTGACATAGGATAGCTAAAGCTGAAATCTAATTTAATTAAGCTTTACATTACATTAATTAAAATAACATATTAGACTTCAGTAATGAAAAATGACTTCAACAGTTTGGATCAGCACAGGAATAATAAAGAGAACAGGAAGTGCCCCTGCCATGTATTACCCATGAGCAAAAGCCTTAATCTACAGACTGTAGTACATGAATTGAAAACAGATCCTTTGTTCTTATGATTTGTTACTAAGACCTAAAATGTCAGGCTACACCAGAACTGAAACAGAGCTGCAGATCCTGTTTCTTCGGTTTGAATTAAAACAATCTGACTATGGAATTCTCTCGTAGCCAGAGCATCTTCTGATTTGTTCTCATGAAGGCAATCTTAGGATTGCCTTGTGCCAAACTGTGACACGTCTGCCTTACACCATCCCAGCTTCTGTCTCTATTTATTCCAATTCCAGACTCTCTTCAATTGTGTTAGTTTACCCTCCTGTCCCTATCACAGTTTTTTAAATTAGCCTTTTCTTGTTTGTTTCAAAGTAACTAATTCTTTAACTTCACTTAATAAGAAGTTGACATTGAAGAAATATTTTGAAAGTCAAGGGAGTTCCCCTGGAGATTAGTGGGCTGAGTGCACCCTAGGATCCAGCCCACACCAACGTCACAGGGTGTACAAGCTCACTGTGGAAGAGGCACATGGGGTGCACAAGTTCAGGGTTAAGAGGTGATGAATACAAGGGCACAGAGTGTAGGTGCCTATCCTGTTTGAGAACAGAACACTGGTGATCCAAATAGAGTAAGGAGGTAGCTGTGATATGGTTTAGGCAGCAGGAATATGTCTGTGTTTAGAAGAGATTCTAAGAGGCCAAGAGTAGTAATAGTGAGACTGGTTCGAAGCTTTCTGTTGCAACCTAAATCATCTTGATGGAGGAGATTCAGACTAGGATGACAATGGGGCCATAACAAAGTTAGGTTCTCCATATCTCTGACGGATTTTTAGAAAAGGAAACCCACACTTCACATCCACTGAGATGGCTATTACACATCAAAACAATGGAAAATGAGAAGGAAGGGTGTGGGTAAAGTGAAGCATTGCTAGTGGGAATACAAAATGGTGCACTCACTTTGAGAAACAGTTTAATTAGTCTCAAAAACTAAAGATAGAAATACCATAGAGCATAAAAATTACCTTCCTAGGCATATACCCAGACACTGAAAGAGAAGTAAAGACCAAAACATGTACTTATAACAATGTGCTTATCAAAGCATGAATGGAGTCCCTACAATTCTGTGCCACTGTCTCAGCATGCGGTTTTAATAGGTTTAATTTTATATACCCTATATAGACACAAGGCTCACCTCAACACAGTTTCCAGCTATCTGCCTTTCTGTGTTCCTCAGCATGGTCAACCCAAAGGCTTGCTTCTGGTAGCTACTTCCCCATATAGCAGATAGATGAATCTACTGGTCTCATCCCACATGGGATGCACAGAACCTAGAAATGGCATGGGGCTTCAAAGTCCACTGTCAACCACAAAATGACAGCATAGGATGCAACCTACATAGTCTAAGCCACCAAGGAAAACCACTAACAGGGAAGCCAGCTAGAGGAGAGCCAGAATGCCAGTATGTGCCACTGCCTGGGGTCGTTCATCTTCAACATCCCCACCTGTAGGCTCCACATGCTGCCCCTTTGTTGTTGCTTCCAGTCCTCATCAATTTTAAGGATTTATTTATTCCTGAAATATTTAAAATTACATCCAACTTTATGTTTCACTTTTCCCCTTCTTCAGAAACTTCAATTTATCTGCATGTCCTCCTCCCTCTCTCTGTGGTCCTTCTGATATGCATAGCTGTCCTCAAGTGAAGTGTTGTTTCCTGTTGTGGCTCCTTCCAGTCCTTGCTCTGTCACCTCCACTCTCAGTCTGGCATATTCTGTTTGCACTGGTTCGCACACTTGAATATCAGTTTAAGTGTTCTGGTTTCATTTTCATTCCTTTCTTTACTCTTGTTTTCCTGGAACAATTTTATCTCTTTCTCTATTTTTCTTCTTTTCCTTGAGCTTCTTCATTAGAAGAAATGTATTTTCTTTCTTGTATTTGAGGCAATGAGAATTAAACCCTCTTTGTATTTTTCATTTTGTTCTAAGTTGTGATAAGTACTGTATTTCACAAAACCAAAAAACAAATGTATTTATAACAGGTAATATAATCAAATTCATGTTTATCCTATCAATGATGATAACACTGTTGTTTTTCATTGAAAACTAAAGGTTCCAATTTTCAACTGTTTAAGGTCCTTTTAGTGTATTAAACCTTTCAGTTAAAAGATTGTGATGGGATAATTTCTAACCCATCCAGGACACAAACTGGTAGCCAGCACCATAAAACACATAGCCCAGGGTCTCTGTGCATTATATGTGGCTAACTACTCCCATGATAGCTTCTCCATGTGTTGTACAGGGACATGAACACAAGCCAGGTGGATAAATGGAATTGCAGTTTGGGAACACCTGTAGCCATTTCTTCTTATGTTCACCCATGGAAGAGAACACAATGTTCTGACATGAGATTGCTCAAACTGCCTCAAAGCTTCAAGGTGTTCCTGACCTCGGATAAGGCTTTGCTCTTAGTACTCCAGCCAGTGTCTCTGAGTTAAGTCTAATTTTGGGAAGTGAAGAGACCCCTAGACCCCATGCTTTCAAGCTACTATGCCTTTGATAACTATCCTGGCTCCCCTTTCCCCCCATTACTTTCTATACTTGCCATGGAAAATATATTATATATTATAATTATTATATATTATATGGGTTCTTCAGAGGAACAGATCCAATGGGATATATATATATATATATATATATATATATATATATATATATATATGAATTTATTAATTCAGCTCTAAAATAGTTACAACAGCTAAAAAACATCGAAGAAGCTGAGGGGCCAGTGTTACTCAGCCTTTGAGGCTGGGTGTCTCAGCAGTCAGAGGAGTCCCTTGATAGCTGTCTATCACTGGTGGTTACAACCCATAGCTACTCACTCCGCAAAGCAGGATGTCTCTGTGGTCCCAAATCTGGTAACATAAGCCTGGAAGACTTCCTGGAGATACTGGTCCCACATCCATGATGCAAGCTAAGGAACACTAACTTGTTCTGCTATCACTGAAGGGATGATGATGATGAGGAGGAGCAGTAGCAACAACAAGGCAAACCAATTAGTGGCAGGATGGGAGGCCAAGGACTGAACAGAGAGCAATCTTCCTTCTGACATACCCAGAAGGTGACACCCACAGTCTGCGTGGGTCCCATGTCAATCAAAGCAATCAGGACAATTCTTCAGGTGAGGCTCCCTACTCAGGTGATTCTAATTTGCAAAAAGTTGACTTTAAATTGTGTTTAGGTCTAGATAGATGTTTTAAGTTGATGGAGATGAGATGTGATAGATATTGATTTACATTCAGAATTTTAGACTCACCAAGATAAGAAAGATGTTTTCTTCAAGGTTGCCAAATACAAACAGCCAAAACACTATGAAAGTAACATTTATATAATTTCTGATTTTTGTGATTCTTCTTTCTGTATGTAGGTTTTATATATGTATAATAATATAAATGTATATATAAAAATAAAAAATAAACCATGAAAGGTATCAATCCAAATGGGTCTAAAGGCCCCAGAGGAGATGGGTTCAGGATCAGCTTAAAAACACTAAGCTGAAAGGAAGTGTCTCAAATGAGGGTGCCGATGATCAAAATACACTGTACTCACACAGGAAATACTCAAAGAATAAATACAATTAAAAATTTAAAACACTAGCCTATCTATAATATTAGCATCTTTTACCCTGTGCTCATCACAGTGGAAGTGAACATTTCAGAACTGGAATGATATTATTCCTTCTTATTTAAAAGAAAAACAAAACAGAACCAGAGACCCTCGAAGAAGAGGCTGGTACCAGGCCTAGAAAAGGATAAACTTATTCTGGAACATTCTGCTGAACAAATGATGGAATCCTAATAAGGATGGATTCTGTCTCCTTTGTTTCTCTTCCTGTAAAGTGTGAAGAGCAACATCTGCTTGCTTGCCTCTGCATGTGGCTGCCAAATAACTCTGGGTCACTTTCCCTATTCTAGAATAAACCAATTTTTAGTTAGGTTTGTGGTGATCCTAGAAGAAATTATGTCATAACTGGCTTATGCTCTGTTCCATTTAAACCTGTCTGACATTAGGCTTAACTGAAAACTGCCACTTTGGGGGTAAAACAATTGAGAATCAGAAACTTATTCAACTATACGGTCTATACAAAGAGGAGGAAGCCCCAAGTGAGTGGATGCATGTTGTTGACATAGGCACAGGATCAAAGAGATGGCAACGTCTTACTCAGGGGAGCAAGTATGAATGGACAATATGTGCAAAAAATGTCCTCCAGTACATTTTCCCCAAGATGTTTTTGGCCTAAAGACTGCTCCCCTAGAGAGTGCTCCTATGAATATTAGCTAAAGCTATCCCCTTGATCAGGCATTATACCATAAGCCCTGCCTCCTTGTTCATTTGTATGTAATCACCCCAGTTCTCTGTTCAATTCTATAGCATTAACAATAAGCTCCTGGAGGCTCTGCAGTTTTCCAGCAGACAACCCAGTCCACCAAACCTCTGCTTCCTACTCATTTAGCTTCCCACACATTTATCTTCCTGTGTGTGTGTTTGTCTTTTCCTCATTTCCCTACCACCACCCATGTCAGGTCTGTCCCCAGAGTTGTGCAGGATGTGGCAGTGGTCCATTTATACTTGGAAGGATTTTTACATTGAGTCTCAACTCAAACCTTTAACCATCAAAACTGGATGATGGCCCCTTTCATCCTTTGTATTGCCCATTTCCACCAGATGAAATAGTGATCACTTACCAACGTCTTCAGTGTGCCAGCCTATGAATACATGCAGGGTTCAGTGTGTCTTTATGGGAGAAGAGTGGGACAAATGGATGGCTTCTGGGAATCATGACGTGACTCCAACAAGACAAATGAAGAGGTCCACTATCACTCAAGTTTGTGAATGGGTTAAACCATCATGGCAGTCAGTGAAGGAAGAAATCCTTGTATGATCATTCAAAAAGTGTGGCATTAGCAATGCCTTATATAGAACTTAAGATAACATCATATATGAAGATAGAGAAGAAAGTGATAGAAGTGATTGTTAGCAACTAAGCTTCCTAAATTCTGACACTAGCGATGATGAGTTTTTAGGGTTTCCCGAAAACTAGAAAAGTGCTTGAGTTTCTAAGTCTTTGCTCCTGTTGAGTTAATACTGTTTAATACCACCATATTTTGCTATATTTTAATAAATATTTTACTATACTAGTACTGATTTCGTTCAGAATATTTTTTCTTGTTTTATTGCTCTAAAACCTGGGTGTGGGGGCTGCGGATATGGCTCAGTGGTTAAAAGCAAGCCGGCTCTTCCAAAGGTCCTGAGTTCAATTCCCAGCAACCACATGGTGGTTCACAACCACCTGTAATGTGATCTGGTGTCCTCTTCTGGCCTACAGGTATACATGCAGGCAGAACATTGTACACATAATAATTAATTAATTAATTAATTTTTTAAAACCTGGGTGTGTCTTATGGTCCAAAAATTATAGTTAAATAGAGAGTTGTTGAGATTCTATGTATGTGTAGGGTTTTTGTTATTTCTGTTGTTGTTGAGGTCCAGCTTTAGTCCGTGGTAGTCTGATAGGATACAAGGTGTTATTTCAATCTTGTATTTGTTGAGGCTTGCTTTGTGACCTACTATATGGTCAGTTTGGGGGAAAGTTCTATGAGATGCTGATAAGAAGGTATAATCTTTTGTATTTGGGTGAAAAGTTGTGTAAATATCTGTTAGGTTCATTTGATTCATGACATCAGTTAGTGTCATTATTTCTCAGTTTAGCTTCTGTTTTGTTGACCTTTCCTTTGGTGAAAGTAGGGTGTTGAAGTCTCCCACTATTAATGTGTGGGGATCAATGTGTGGTTTAAGCTTTATTAATGTTTCTTTTACAAATGTGTGTACCCTTGTATTTGAGACATAAATGTTGAGAATTTTGTGATGTAATCTTGATAGAGTGTTCCTTTGATGAGTATAAAGTATCCTTCCTCATCTCTTTTGATTAATTTTGGTTGAAAGTCTATTTTATTATATATTAGAGTGGATATTCTAGCTTGCTTCTTGTGTCCATTTGCTTGAAAGACCTTTGAATGAGGCAGACTGTTGGGTTTTGTTTATGCATCTATTATTTTGGTCTGTGTCTTTTTATTGGAGAGTTGAGACCATTGCTATTGAGAGAGATTAGTGTCCAGTGACTGTTAGGTCCTTTTATTTTGCTGTTGTTTGTGGTAGTGTGTTTGTCTGGTTTTTATTTTGCTAATGTGAAGTTTTTTATTTCATCTTTTGGTTGGAGTTTTCCTTCTACTATCTTTTGTAGGGCTGGATTTGTGAATAGCTATTGCTTAAATTTCTTTTTGTCATGGACTATCTTGTTTTCTCCATCTATGGTTGTTGAAAGTTTTGCTGGGTATAGTAGTCTGGTCTGGCATCTGTGGTCTCTAAGGGTTTGCAAGACATCTGCACAGGACTTTTCTGGCTTTTATGGTTTCTGATGAAAATTTGGTTGTGATTCTGATAGCTTTGCCATTGTAAGTTACTTTGCCTTTTTCCTTTGCTGATTTTTAATATTTTCTTTGTTCTGTACATTTTGTGTTTTGATTATTATGTGGCAGAAGGATTTTCTTTTCTGGTCTACTCTATTTGGTCTTCTGTAGGCCTCTTGTATGTTTATATGCATCTTTTTCTTTAAATTGGGGAAATTTCCTTCTATGATTTTTTAAAAAATTATTTTCTGGGCCTTCAAGCTAGGCATCTTGTCTTTCCTCAATTCCTATTATTCTTAGGTTTCATCTTTTCATGGTGTCCTTGACTTCTTGATGTTTTGTGTCAGGAATTTTTTTAATTTAACATTTTAATTGATGGTTGCATCAAATCCCTCCATTGTGTCTTCTACACTTGAGATTCTTTCCTCTATCTTTTGTATTCTGTTATTGATCTTTGCAGTTCCTATTTTCTTTTCTAAGTTCTCTCTTTCTAGGCTTTCCTCAGTTTGGGCTTTTTTTTTTTTTTTTCCATTTTCATCCTCAGATCTTGAACCATTTTATTGATTTCCTTCACCAGATTTTTTTGTCTTTTCCTGAATTTCTTCCAGTGATTTCTTCATTTCCTCACTATAGGCCTTTGTAAGGTCCTCAATCTGTTTGGCTGTATTTTCCTGTATTTGTTTACATATTTTATTCATTTCTTCCATTATCATCCTCATTATGAAGGATTTGAGGTCATTCTCTTGTATTTGAAGGATCTGAGGTCATTCTCTTGTATTTCAGTTGTGTTTGAGTTTCCAAGGCTGATTTCTTTGGGATAACTGGGCTCTGGAGAGGCCATATTATTTTGGGTTTTGTTGTTTGTATTTTTACACTGGCCTTCAGTTGTCTTGCTGTCTCTGGCATTGGGTGGTAGTTTCTGGTGTCCTTCACTGTCTGTTGAGAGCCTCTTGTAAGTGAGTAGCTACAGGTTGAGACTGCTCACTTGTGGGGATCAGGGAACCCTTCTGTGGATCAGATGGGTGACCTGGATTCAGTTCCACCCATGTACCACACTGTATGGTCTCCTCTGGGCTAGAGGGCTCAGATACTGGGGTCCTGGGGCTCACTGCTTGCTTAGAGACAGAGATGGAGGGTGTTGTGTGCCTGCAGGCATGCAGCTAAAGTTTAGGGACTGTTCCTATGCCTGCTTGAACCCAGGGACTCCCCGTAGATTGGCCTGGTGTCCTGAAGTCAGATCCACATCATGGGGTCTCCTATGGCCTAGCTGACCCACATGCTTGTGCCCTGCAGCTCACTGAGTGCCGGTGCAGTGTGCTGGCAGGTGGTATGTGGATGGCTTTGGAGCCAGGAGCCTTGTGTGGATTGGCTGCGTGGTCGGAAGTCAGATCCACCCATGCTCCACACCCTGGGCTCTCCCCTAAGCTAGAAGACCCAGGTGCTTGTGTGTTGCAGCACACATTTCAGTCTGAGTCTGAACCGTAGAGTGCTGATGCAACTTGCAGACAGACTTGCATTCAGACTCTGGGAGGAATCCAGGGACTCCTCCATGGACTAGTTGGATGGTCCGATGTCAGACCCATCCATGCTCCACACAGTGTGGACCTGACCCCTCTCACTCAGGTTCCTCCAGCTCTGGTGCTCTGTAGCTTCCAA
>OU015749.1:23164616-23186663 GCA_907169655.1 Acomys percivali | reverse complement strand
AACAGCCCAGCCCTATGGTAACACAGAAGAGCAGGGAACAGCCCAGCTGCCTCCTATGGAATAGCCCAGCCCTATGTGTAACACAGAAGAGCAGGGAACAGCCCAGCTGCCTCCTATGGAACAGCCCAGGCCTAAAAACAACTTATTTTATCCAAGTATACTTTTAAAAGCTGTAATTCCCAGCACATTTCACTAGCAGCTGGAGCTCAGAAAGTAGGCAAGATATTTAAAAGCAGGAGAGGTTTGGGTCACATTTACACCAGTTAGAGCTTTTGACCACACAGGCTGAATACCCCCAACCCCAACCTGGTTTCTGAATTCAGAGCCTCAGAGGGTTTGCTTTTCAGATTAGGGGTGCTCAATTGGTCCAGCCTTTCACAATATTCCAAAATGCTCTAATATCTAAACATTTCTAGTCCTCTTTCAGATAAGGAACTCCGAACTTCCAATTTGCCTTATCTGATTAACATTGAATTCAATACCCACAAAACTCTATCTAAAAGTTATAAACTTTGTCTCTACAAGTTCTAAACAACCTAAGCTATCCTGCCCCAGTGACAAGATCATTCTTGTCAAGACTGTTTCATACATGTGCATACAGTCCCATAAAGAACTTCACTAACAACCACCAAAATAGCATCCCCTGATCTATTACGTAAAGTAAAATTATTCTCCTTTCTAGGATGTATCAATAATGTATTTTAATATCCATCATCTCCCAAATCTTACACTGTACTCCTTAGTTCAATACGCCTTATAGAATTTGATTCCTTCTGTCCTCAGAACATGGATGATATCATCGTTAGCTTCAGTTACCAATTTAACACAGCTGGAAAGAGGAAACTTTAGTTTAAAAAAAAAATAACTTCTTCAGATTGTCTGTGAGGACACTGTCTTGACTGTGAATTGATGTAGGAGGGTCCATACCACTGTGGGTGGTACCATCCCTAGGCAAATGGGTCTGGGCTGTAGATGAAAGGTAACAGTACAGGCCATAGGAAACAAGCCAGTAAGCCACATTCTTCTATGGTCTCTGCTTTGGTTCCTACTTCCAGGTTCCTGCCTGGAGTTCCTGCCTTGGCTTCCTTTGTTGACAGACTGTAACCTGTAAGCCAAATAAACCATTCCCTCCCCGACATAGTTTCAGTCAAGGTTTTATCACAGTAATAGACACTAACCTAAGGATGGAGATACAGGGCATAAATTTGAATCTCAAAGAGTTACAAAAAGGATGAAGCCAGCAGGGTGAGGCATGCTGCTGACTCTGGTGGAGACAGTTTACATGGTAAATCTCCCTTCTTATGGAGGCTTATGGAGAAGTGCTGCCTTCATATTTTTAGCTATCAAGTATCTCCCCTTTTTTTTTTCTGTATCTAATGTGACCATGGGTAGAAGGCCATTAGATTATTTTCAAACATGCCTCTACCCAATTAAAGCATCCCAAATAACTGTTCAATATTTAGCAGCCAAACATTGTGATTTCAAACCCTCTACTTTTCTGTAACATATCTTCTCTGTAATGGGCTTTACGATTATTCTATAGGTGATGTTCAGAAATATGACCACTTAAATAAGTATGCATCTTATTAGTAAATATGAGCCAGGCTTTTGTTTAATGCCACAGAACGACATTTCAAAGGTTTCTCCTCCTAATTATAGGCAATAAAAACAAATAATAAAGGAGCCATGGTTTGTATTTCCTGCTGCCAGGCAGGAACCTGGAAGTAGCAACCAAAGCAGAGACCATAGAAGAATGTGGCTTACTGTCTTGTTTCCTATGGCCTGTACTGTTACCTTTCATCTACAGCCCAGACCCATTTGCCTAGGGATGGTACCACCCACAGTGGTATGGACCCTGCCTACATCAGACAGTGAGGAGGAAATAGTGCCCTGGTGAGACAGAAGAGGCAGGAAAAACAGGGAAACCGCATCAAAGGCCTCAAAAGCCAGGATAAGTGTTTTAACTTTTCTTCTAAGGGTACTGATGAGACAGCAGTATGGTAACAGCTTAGAGTTGATATTATTAACAACCTGTTAATGACTGGGTAGATAATGGGCTTAAACACAGCAGAGGTCCATGCAAAACAAACAAACAAACCATTAAAAACAGATAATGTAGAATGTATTCACATTATTAAGATAATTCTTAATGTTACTCATGTCACTTCAAATCCTTCACTGAATTCTTAGGCCGTTCTGTGATTCTGGTCAAATACCTCTGGTAGTTCTAAGGGGGGAGATTAAGTAATAGGGTACATGGCATACCCCTTACAGAGGCAGAACATAAGGAATGAAAAATACCTGGTCTGAGTACAGCCTGCCTTTGGATCTATTTCCCAAGTTCTTTATATATTTTGGATATTAGACCTTTGTCAGATGTAGGGTTGGTGAAGATCTTTTCCCAGTCTGTAGGCTGTCACTTTGTTCTATTAACAGTGTTTCCTGCCTTACAGAAGCTTCTCAGCCTCATGAGGTCCCATTTATTAATTGTTGACCTTAAGGCCTGGGCTGTTGGTGTTCTGTTGCCAGTGTGTTCCAGGCTCTTCCCCACTTTTTATTCTAACCGAACTGGGGTGTCTTATATGGCCTCAGTGGGAGGAGGCACGCATACTCCTGCTTGAGGGGCCAGGGTGGATCCCATACCCCTCAGGGTCCTCCCCTTCTCAGAGAAGAAGGAGAGAGAGGAGCGAATGGGGGAGACCAGGAGGTTGGAACTAGGAGAAGAGGAGGGAGGGGCCTGGGATCAGGCTTTAAAGTGATTAAACAAATAAATAAATGTGAAAAAAGGAAAATACCCAATCTTTAAACTCCATGTTGCTTCTTTATTAATTGCTGTACACGCTTCTATGTGAGTTAGAAGCAATGTAGATGATTTCTATAGGAAAGTAAAATATAATTTTCTCAGTTCCTTTGAGGTACTGTGACAAAATGCCTGAGCCTGGATGATTTATAAAGAAACTGTGTTACTTGGGCTAGCTAGTGCCATGTCAACTTGACACAAGCTAGAGTCGTTTGGGAAAAAAGGAACCTCAATCAAGAAAATTCCCTCATTGGTTGACTCATAGGCAAACTTGAGTACTGATTTTTGTGAGAAGGCCCAGTCCACCATGGGTTGTGCCACTCATGGGAAGATAGCCCTGGACAGTATAAGAAAATTTATTGAGAAAACCATTAAGAACAAATCAGTAAACAACATTATTCCATTGCTTCCACATCAGTTCCTGCCTCCAGGTTCCTGCCTTGAACTCCTGCTCTGACATCCTTCCGTGATGGACTGTGATGTAGAAGTGTAAATGATTTAAGCCTTTTCTTCCAAAAAGTACTTTTGTGGGGGTGGGGGGAGGGCAGGGAGGGATGGGGGAGTACCAGACAGGGTTTCTCTGTGTAGCCTTGGCTGTCCTGAAACTCACTCCATAGACCAGGCTGGCCTCAAACTCATAGATCTACCTGCCTCTGCCTCCCAAGTGCTGGGATTAAGGGTGTGTGCCAACAAGCCAAGCCCCAAGTTGCTTTTGATCATGGTGTTTTTCACAGCAGTAGAAATCCCAGCAGTAGAAGACAGAAGGACAAAAGGAACGAAATTTCCTCCATTCTGCTCTTTTAATGTAACTACAGCACAGCCTTTGGGACCAAAGCATCTTCTAGAAAGTTGCACCTCCCAGCACAGTTGCTCTGGGGGTTGCTTCTGACACACAAATCTGGGGAACACATCCAGATCACAGCACTGATTATATCTGGATGCATTTGAATTTTTAAAGAGAATAGAAAATGTAATTCAAGACCTAAATAAATCAAGTACACTTGATCTAAACTGACTGAAAGGAGAGGAATAGAAAAGTAGTGGAGAGGCCATAGCCCATGTCATGCTTGGCTTTCTAATTTGCTGGTAAGGATCTTGGTTTTACCAGGGAACATTTTATAAGTGGTGAGAAGGGTAAGATGGCCAGTCTACGTTTGGTGTTAAAAGTAGCTAATGTTTTGAAAGTAGAGTATAAGGGACAGAAGCCGAGATTCCCATGATAGACTGCCATAACAATACAGGAATGATGGGTCTTGGTTAGGACCAGGGTGGTAGCACCCAGCATGGGGGAGCCTTGTTACATTCCTGTTGTATTTCCAAAGGTCGGCTGGCTAATGTAAGAGAAGAAGAGGTGTTAAGCAGTAACTAGGAGAATTGAGTAGCCTTGGGTGGAGAGCGAAAAGGCTGGATTTTAGGCAACATCAGAACCTCAGCTGAGGAATTTCCTCGGGATCCCAGTGGAGGAGAAAGTAAGCAAGTGAGTATGAGTTTGGAGTTGTTAAGGTGAGAGAGAGACAAGGAATAGAGAGATCCGAGAGAGAACAGCAGGAGGAACAAGAAGGAAAGAACACAATGTAGGGCCAACCCTGCCTTGTCCTCTGGCACCATCTCAGCTTTCAGATCTTGGAGACTCCATTTGATATTGTATTCCCTGGATTTGGTTATGAGTCATTCCAAAGTGCCCCTGTGGCGTGCGGCTGTCACTACTACGAATCTTCATCATGCTTTATCACAGGGATCTGCACTGACTCATTTCTTCCTGTAAGTCATAAGCCTCTTTAGAGAAGAAATTGAGTATTCCCAGAAATTACCTCCATGCTTATCAAACGATAGCTTCAGAACACCAACAGTTGAACTGAATTATTAATTTGAGATTTACCATTACAGACACAGTACTACTGTTATAAAATGAGTCTGCTATGACTAGTACGAGAAGTACCATAATACATTTATTTCATTAAGTTTATTTTTCATAGGGAAATTTCCAGAATTACCTTGTTGGTATGTTTGCTGTTCAGATTTATAGTAGGGAGCAGGAAGGATGAAAGTAATACTTACTTTTATATGTGTTGAACATGTGCACTAAACAAGACCTTCACATGATACCTTACCTAAATATTTGACATTCCTCACAGAATTAGAAGGAAAACACAATTATTTTACAAGGAAAACCCCCCACAAGATTTATAAAGAATTTGTAAGTATCTAAGGTCACTCAAATTGTAGGAGTTAGATTTAAATATGTATCAACACTTTGTTAATAAGATATGCATATAACATATGAAAAATCAAAATAAAACAGGTAACTACTTTTAAAATAGTGGGACATCACTTACCGGAAAGTACAGGAGCAGAGACCCAAAGAGTATTGTTTCCAACAGGATGAGGCCGGAAGCCCTGATGCTCTGAAAGACAGATTGAGAATGTCATTATTAACTTCATTTCCAGGCAGGGAGGGTTTATGCTACTGTAAAATGCCTCAGCCCAGAAAACATTACTCTTCAGGGCAAAGTTAACTAAATAAATATAATCTAGCTAGCGTTCAGGTAGGTGAACAGCTGACACATGAGGGAAGTCTCACTATAAAGTGATGACAGCCCTAACAATGTCATCAGCGACTTCACAAACTCTTATTCTCTGGAACTTGAGTTACAGAATCATCTGAGAAGCCAAGAACACTACCTTGAAGATTGCTACAGTCTGAGAAAGTGTAACCGACACAGATCTGAGGCATAAGCCACCAGTGCCCTTACACATTACGGGGACGCCCGCTGGATCACTGTATGGAATCTCAATGATGCAATATACTCCCCATAACATAGCTTCACTGTGCAAACAATAGGAATCATACAACATACAAAATGTTCCTTGCCTCAAATATTATCTATCCTACAGTCAAAATCCAAAAGACTAAGTTGTTTTTTAGTGGACTTCCTAATATTTAGTTTGTAAGCATGAATGAATTTAATGATCTTATGACTTTTTAAATAATCTACAAAATAGCAAATTCCTATAACAAAATAAGGCTGAGGCAAGAAATAAAGTACCAAATCAACCTTAGCTTATAACAATAAATTTGGCCTCGATGAGCTTAAGTTTCAAGTTAGGATATGTATATTAATTACCAAATCAAACAAAAAAAAAATGACAGTCGCTCTGGAATCCCCATGTTTTCATTAAATGCAACGTAAAATGTGCAAACAAATTACTAGCATACAAATCTCTTTCTTAACAGGAAAGTAATGTGAAGGAAGAAAATTAATTCCGAAACAACCAAAATAGGCTAGGAATCCAAACTATGACAGTACATCATACCTTTTTGAAAATAATCTGATAACTGGATAGCCAGAAAGAAAAAAAAAAGAAGATTCTCATTCTTCTTCCAAAACCTTGTAGAGCATTAAACACACAGAGCTGCTGTATGTAATCCTTCAAAAGACTCGTGACTAACAGTGGTAGAATAGTGCACACTGTGGATCATTCAAGGGGCGTCCTTCCTCATTTATTTTCTGTGGTTCTCAGGACAGAGTCCAAGGCCTGCACATAACAGACAAGCACTGTACCTGCACAATATATCTTCTGCCTCTATGTGGCTTGTTGAGATGGGCCATTGTTTTACCTAACCGATGCTTTAGTGAAAAGGGAGTTTTCTATCAGCGGTGTTTGAGTTTGGGCTGGTAAAATATATAAAACGGCAAGTTACATTTGCAAAGCATACCTACTTCTGGATGTTTTATAGCTTATGTTCTATTTTTTTTAATATGACACTAAGACTAGGACTCCAACCCATTATGCAAAACTTCTTGTAAAATAATCTGTGCAATGTTGACTGACAGAGAAGCAGAGAAAGGAGCTGGAGAGGACAGCAGGAAACAGGCTTGGAAATTAATGTTGCCTCACTGGGATTTCTGAAATAGTTACTTCGGTAGGCACAGTGAACTTCAGTGGCCTTGCCTATAAAAATGAGAATTCTAACACCTTACTAAACCCAGTAAGTTATCAGAGATGATGTTGGACTTGGCACATAACTCTGTATTTAGTTTTTTAAGGCATAAAGTAGCACCCAGCTGATGAAGTGGAAAATTCTAGGTATATATCGATAGCAACAAAAAATTGTTTTATGTTTGGGATGAAAAATGACTTAGGAAGTGACTGAAGAGACAGCTTGGTGGTTAAGAGCACACACTGTTTTTGCACTGGACTTGAGTTTGCTTCCCAATGACCATGCCAAGAAGTTCACAAACATCTGTAAGTCTAGCTCCAGGGGACCTGTCACCCTCTTCTGCACTTATGTGCACAGACATGCACAATTTTAAAATAATACAAAAACAGTAATAAAAATAAAGTCCAAACTTACACCAGAGGATCCAAGAGCCCAGAGATAGGGGAGGCACAAGTTCATCATTTGGTGTGTGATGATGCTGTGATGTGGTGGCTTCTTCCCTTATCAATGGCTTCTGGTTGTTGTAAGAGCAATGGGCTGTATGCCTGTGCTTTAGTCATTACAATGTGCAAACACACCGCAGTGGTATGTTTATGTGTATTCTCACAGCTACCTGTCTCTTTCACACTTTACATTGGAGATGTATATGCCACTTGCTTAGCCTCCATCCTGGATGAACAGGGAAGTCTAGAATTCCAGCTTTTAAGTTGGAATTCTGACAAGTGGCTCTGGAGGAATAGTTCTCAATGTGCACTTTTCCCTTTCAAAATATCCTGTGGAGGATCTAGCTTCAAAATCTAACAGAAGGAGCCAAACACAACGAATAGTTCCTCGGGGCAAAGAAGAGTTGCATGTGACCTAAAATATTCCATCTCACCATTCCCAGTGCCTTGCTGGTACTGTAACTTTTAACTGCACAAAAAAATCATTGCTTTACATTGATACCAAAGATTATATACACAGTTACTATGAGCGATCCACTGGTTAAGTGTAAAAGATGTGAAGAGAGAAGTGCTCAGTGATGGGAAGGGGGAAACTTAAAAAATGGAGGCAGATGATAGAGACAATGAACAAACTGACAGAGGCCAAGAAAAACATTCACCTCCATAACAGTTTTGCTTGAGATACAAATAGTAGGGACAGAACCAATTTTAACTAGAGTTGGGAAATGGGAAATGCAGGGGAGGGGAGTACTTTTTTTTGAAAGATAATCAACAATATATGATATGATGGCATTTATATAAAGCACCGAGCCAGCATACATGTACATCTACATAAATAAAGGTCCAAATTTGGAGTTGTGTACAACCAGTGGCTCACAGACTGTGCACAGCCCAGGATAGCTGTGAATACAGCCCATCCCATTGTAGATAACAATGCCACACCACCCTTGGTCCAGAGGACTCATCCTAACCTGGCAACAATGGTCTCTTCTGAAGAAGAGATTGTATTTAGCATAAGAGAATCAACCTATAAATTTTTTTTTTCATTTAAGGAGATAATAGTCCAAGATTGCTGAGTCATAGCTTTTTTGTAATTAACTGAAGAAAACCTAAAATCTGTTAACTCAACCCTTATAAAATTCTATGATTATGAATTATAACTTGCAACAGCTTAAATAAAACCTTTCTTCTAACTAACATTAATAAATATGATTGCAAAGCTTTGTAATAGAGAGCACTGTCCACCTTCTTCTGCCCTCACCAGGTATGCCTTCCCCGGCTCCCAAACTGTCACAGATAAATTGTGAAGATTTATACGGCAAATTCAAACCTGTGGGTCAAAGAAAAGGCCGATAATATTCTACTAATTTTATCAAATTGCTGGTACACACAAGTGCAGAGGCACTGCAGCTTCCACAGGCACATTTGCCCCCATGCAACAACCCCCAAGGAAGCCCAAGCCACGAGAGTAATAACAGGACAAGAATGCTGAGGGCTGAGCTTTTAAAACTAATTCAAATGGCTTGTTATTATTTCCCTGACTCTACAGGACTGACTCTATTTCATTGGTGTATTTTAAACAGTTTAAGCCTCTAGGGAAATAGCACACATCTCGCTAACACAATGCAGCTATTTTTGATCATTGCCAACATCTTTAACCTTGCAGTGTTTAAACTTTCCTTATATGACAAAAGACATCTCTGAGAAAGAAAACATTTTAAGCAGCTCGATTTCTGAATCTACGATGACATTCTGAGGTAGCAATAGAATTACATTTTCAAAAGGGTGAATCTGCATAGGACTTGGTGAGAAACTAAGGGCCCACAAACCTTTCATTCAAAAAGGGATTCCAGTACAATGGCAGTGCAGACTAATGGGGCCAACCTTCTGTTTAACTCTTCTCTTTCTATAGCAACACATGAAAGATTTTCTTCCAGTCACACTTGACCAGTATGATGCAGTACAGGTTAGAAACACGATGTAAAAAGTAATCCTAAAGACATGCTTAACACTGGCCAGTTTGAGGAAGTTATTGTTTAATAATTTTAGGAAATATATTAATGGATGAAAATAGACTGTCCTGTTTGAGAGAATTCATGAAGTTCCATCATGAGAAGAATATCTGCGATGAGATACTGAAAATTCAGCCAAGGTAGACGTGTGTGTGAAGAAACAGTTGTTCTAAATGTGGTCTGTTAAAATCAAGTTTCCTTTTTCAGAAAAAAAAAAAAAAAAAAAAACCAGCAATAATGAGTAAGAATAGAATGAGAGCCAGGAAAGATGCTCCCAAAGTAAGACGTGAGTAGTTCAGAGAATTCTAAGGGCTGTGGAGAACAGTCTTGTCTACATGGTTTGGGGTGACAATATTGGTTGTTTATTGGCTATGTGACACTAGGCGACACGCTTAATGTCTGAGTTCTGGTCTAGTTTTCATATGACGGAAAACTTCTGGTTAAATTTAAACTTATTTTTGAAAAGTTTATCTGGAAGTACTCAGTATACACATAGTTTAATCATTTTTAAAACAGCATAGTACAGTAAATAAAGAGTAAAAAAGTAGATTGTTTTTACATTCACATGAAACTAGAAATTATGGGTGCCACATCATGAACCATGATTTGGCACATATTTCTGGGCATTTTTACAGGCATTATTATTTTGCAGAGCTAAGCAGTGAGATATTTGACAATTCACTTTGCTTTGTTTCAGAACACCACTTCAAGGCATCCCCAAGCATGTCTGATGTTACCAGAAGCAGAAGAACTCAGACACAGAAGAGTGAGCAGTCTGGGTGATCTTCTGGTCACTCCACCTCTATCTGTGCTGCTCCACCTCAGACAATTAATCTCTTATATAACGCTTGTCAGCCTTCTGCTAGCTGATAGTGGTCCATCTTTCTTGCTAAGATGTTGCCTGAATGTGATCCTCATCTAAGGACCATGTCCTATCTGTTCTCCTGGGCAAGTCTTTAGCTACTTCTCTGTGGTCTGTTTGTTATCTTCAATCCCTCCCCACCCACTATTAAACAAAATAACACAGGTTTCACATAATTGAGGCAAGTTCTCTGAATGTTCAGAAAGTATACAGAAGTAAATGGTAACGGCTGAACTTTCACACGAGGCCATCTTCCTTCAGATATCTTCTCGGACATCCTGAAGATGACACAAAATCCCCAAAATACATTCATTGTGAGTTTAGTTTTATGTGTTTCATTAAAACCCACTTAAATAAATGGTTACTTTTTAAATAAAAAGTGGATCACTGAAACAACAAGATCTCTTTGAAAAATATTCCAATGGGGAAAAACAGAATTAAAATATGAGAGATTATTAAATACTAAAAAAAAAAAATGGAATTAAGACACTGACTGCTTTTTGAAAATATCATTCTTTGCTCTGTTGAGTTGAACTTTGGTATTATTCAGTTTTAAATTCATCTTTTTAAAACATGGGTGAATTATATATAGTAGAAAATTCCAGAGATTTCACAAATTACTGTTTTTTTCACTTAATCATAAGTAGGAAAAGATCTAAGTAGCAATCACTGATTTCTATCTAGTTTAGGGTCATACCACTCTGAACACGCCAATCTTATCTGATTTCTGTGTAATCTCACAGGTATTTTGTGTTTTAGCTTGGTGTGTTCAGAACTAAGGTACTGTTTTCAAATGCTAATGTCCTTACCCATCAACAGTTGGCTGGGCAGCAGTTATCAACAGGAAGTAAATTTAAGACTTGGAATAGAACTTCTCCAAACTGCTAAGTTTGGCTCACACACTGTCTTCTGCAGCACACTGAAGTGAACGTGGTGACGAGAACAGTGGACAAGGATGCGTTTCTTGTTTTCTTGACATTAGGAGGTTGGTTCGCTTCTTATTTTATACAAGTAACATACTTTTTAAATTCTGACAAGACATTTACAAACAAAATCATAGAGATATGATAAGCATTTCAAAGAAACCAACATATGATTAATGAGATGTAATAGAAAATTTTACCTGCAAGAAGAACAAAGCACTTTGAGAAACTGAGAAAGAGTAATGGTGATTTTGTAGCTGACGGGTGAGCCACAAACGTATGTGCTGATGGGTGGGGGAGCCCACTGTACTTCAAATGCCAAAATGATGCTGACAGGAATTCAAAACTCATTTTTTTTTCATTGCATTACCATTACATAATTTCTCCATCGTACTAAAATATGAGTTTATTGAACTTTGACCCTTGTTCTTAAGTTAAAAAAAAAAAAAAAAAAAAGACTTCTAGACCCTGTGGAACAGATTGAAATCTGACTTGCCTCATACTTCGAAGTATTAAGAAGCAAGTGAACATTATAGAACCTGTCAAGGTTTCATACAAATGTGTGTTATATGCTGAACATATGCTCCCCACACACTGACCCTTTTCTTTCTTGCCCTTCCCTCTCCCATCAGACCCCTTGGTTCTTCTAGGTAAGTTTGAACATAAAAACTTGAAGATGTTTGCCAAAAGGCAAAATGAAAACTGGTATGCAGTAATAATTAAAAAAATGATTAATCAATTAATTATCTGTGTCTTGTTTACATTTTCCTTGTCAAGTCTAACTTCTTCCTTCATTAAATTTTTCTATTTCCATCTTTGCACTTCTCGGCAAACTAAATGTTTGTGATTAAATAATTATCTTGATATTTTAAGATTTTTATATCTTACATCATGAATGTGGCTCAGGCAAGATTTCAAATAATTAATTCATAAGTTTTAAGTAGATAATAAGTGCTAACCCTTACATACAAGATTCAAAAAGGTCACACTAACTGATGGGTGTTTTAATTGGTTTCTTTCTTCTCTGTGACAGATCATTTGCCCTAAGATACACTGTTTAATGCATTAGAATCAGACTATCCACTCAAAAAGACACAAGTGGGATAATTGAGGACAGCTAGAAATTTGATGATAGAGAGATTTGATGGCAGATAATTATAAAATGAATGTTAAGAAACAAAAAAATATCCCTCCAAAAATGTTTTCCAATGTAATAAAAAAATTAAGCTATTGTGTTTTAACATCACTGAATTAAATTGGTTCGTTAGAAGCTAGAAGATTAAGTCTGCAAATTGATTATTTAAAATATATATCTTTAGCCACAACTGCTTTCTGAATCTCTAAATTCATATTATCACTCAGCTCTCTAGAGGGACCTCATCTAGAATATGCCAGAAACTCAATTTTCCAGCCATGCTTCTGTTCATGTACTCTCTCTCTTGTTTAAGGACAATAAGTCATTTACCAATACTGTATTCAAGCTATATCTCAAACATACACTTATAGACTATAAATGAAACAAATTAGTTTATTAAATCCACTCATACATTTTTTTCCAGAATTCTCCTAATTTTGCTGGCCAACTTTTTCACTAAATAAATGATCAAGTAAACAAATGATAACACTGAGCAGCTGCACGCAAACTGGCTCACAGTTAGAAAAAAAACTTTTTGTTTTTACATATGACTCTCTTGGTTCTGGTGAGTAAGTTAAATATCCAAAGTGGTAAGATGAGAAAAAGGAGGAGGAGGCAGAGGAGGAGGAGGAGGAGGAGGTGGTGGAAGAGGAGGTGGTGGTGGTGGTGGTGGTGGAGGAGGTGGAGGAGGAGGAGTTAAAAGAAAGAAAGTAGGTAGTAGAAGCAGCTGACATTTTATATCTGATTTAAAGTCACTTCTTGACTCTACAGGGATAAAGATGGGTGAACTGGCTAGCGAGGTGAAGATAGAGCTGGATTGAGCAGAACAGAAGCTATATTTCTGCCTCTCATGTGTATTCTTCCCACTGACTTTACTGTGTCCTTCTTCCTCAGTTGTACCACGGCCAGCAGACAACACCTTCAAACACCGTTTCTGTCATTCCATCAAGGTCTGTCCTCTTCAAGAGGGACATTTATATCACAGAAGTTCTGTTACTCTTTCTAATCTCCAATGTTCAACTTAATATTACCCATGTGTTGTGAAGTAAAAAGATAAAATATACCATATTCTGTAACTAAAGGGTGTTAGTGTTGGTAATAAATTAGTGGTTGTCCTTCCAGGTAGGACTTGGAAGATAAAATAGAGGTACAGAGGTAAAGATCTTTTATTTCTATTTTAATCAATTGTCAATCATTTCTTCATTTCTTCCTCCCTCCCTTCCTTCCTTTCTGTTTAGACTCTTTGGTTTGGTTTGGTTTTTGAGATGGTCCCTCTATGCAGCCTGGCTTTGAACTCACTACCATCCTAGTGCTACCTCCCTAGGACTAGCACTGCAGAGGGGAAGACATCCAGAGTGGAGTTCTTCAAGCTTTACAGATGACATTAGTAGAATGGGCCTTCTTGGTCCAAAATTATTTCCCCTGAAACAAATCCTACATGGAAGTTAACCAATGTGCCTTTATTTAATCAGAAGGTATGATACCATCGTGTGCCATATCATCTCTATTTTCTAGCAAAGATTTTTAAAATCTGAGGTGGGTTTGCATCATGTAGCTCATGTCATTGTAGACCTCACAACTCCCTTACATAGCCCCCCACCCGTCCAAGCACTCGTACTGCAGAGATATACCACCATGCTTGATTTCAATTTCATTTTTAAGAAGCAAATTTTCTTATTTCGGGAAGGATTTTTTTTCCTTTTCGTTTTTTTCCTATGAATTTCATTACAAATAATAAATTCATTACAGTTCAGAACATCAAAACAAAGTAAAAATAACACTGTGCTTCTATATACTAACACTAAGGTATACAAAAGAGAAAGACCAATTCCAATTGCAAAACAGAAAAAAATAATAATATACATACAAGTAAGAAAGAACCAAGGTGGAGACAATCTATACACTGAAATCCATAAAACACAGAATAAGAAAACTTAAGATCACATCCATAAATTTGAAGATACCTCATGCTCATGATTCAGAAGTATTAATAGTATTAAAATCCATCCCTCTGAAAACACTGCACAGACTCACAGTCTCACAGTCTCTAATAAAATATAATAAACATTTTTCACAGAAACAGAACAATCCTAAAATTCATGTGGAATTGCAAAAGGATCCAAACAGTAAAAAGCAATCACAAGCAAAAATTAGGAGTCAATTCCATCATGATCTCTAATTCAAAAACACAGTAAAAAAAAAAAAAAAAAAAAAAAAAAAAAAAAAAACTTTATCAATCTAACCATCATGTTATGGGCATAGAAATAGACAATGAAACCATTTGGAGGGGCTAGAGAGCCTAGGAATGAATCCACACACTTTCACTCAACTGATTTTCAACAAAGGTGTTGAAACACACAATGAGAGAAGGATAGTTTCCTAAACAAGCCAGATCCCAAAAGAGAAGGTGAAATTAAATTAGATCCTTATCTAACCCTGCACACAAAAGTCAACAGAGGATTCACACATCCAGAAGAAGCAACATGGACATTGTGACACTGATCTGGACAAGGGCTTTGGATTATAATGTCCAAAGTATAGTCAACAAATGAAAAAACAGACAAATGTGACGGTAAGAAATGAAAGCTTTTGCAGAGCCAACAAAGCAGACGGAGCCATCAACAGAATGAAAAATATCTAACCTGTCAAATTAGAAAAAAATATCTGAAAGCCATGTCTCATCAGAGATTACTATTCAAAATATATAAAGAAGTCAAATAGTTCAATAATAAGAATAACATGATTGAAAATGGCAAGATATGAGCGTACACTTTTCAAAATAAAACCAATAGCCAACTGTTATTTGAAAATGTCCTTAACTACAGTAATCATCAGAAATATGTAAAAATAAAAATACAAAAGAAAACCCAATGTGATATCTTATATCTATTAGAACGGCTGCTACAAATAAGAGATTTAGCAAGAAATGAATAGAAGCGAGCAAGCCCCTGTGAGCCCTTGCACACTGTTAGTGGCAATGTGTGTGACTGAAACCATGATGGGAAACAGTACAGAAGTTCCACCAAACTACAAACCGAATTGCCATGTGGCCCAGAGACTCCACTTCTGAGTATATCCAAAGAAAAAGACATTTTCAAGTTGATGAGGCAATAGCCGAGATTCAGAATCAACCAAGTAGCCAGCAAGAGCTAAACAGATGAGGGTAAAACTGCTAGAGTGACTGCTAGCGGGCAGAGAATAGAGGAAGCGGCTGATGCTGATCACACTGACAGCCGAGACCAGCAGATTCTGGGACCCTGAAGTACAGCATGGATTGTGTTGGATGTGGACCCATGTGCTCCTTGATCCATACTGAATAGTGTGCGCCGACTCACGGCTTCGTGTGCCTTGAATATACAGAACCCTTCTTGACAATTAAATATCTTAAAATACAGCAAGCCACTGTCACCACATCAGTGCCACAGAAAGTCCCCTAAGCCCTTGCTGAGGGCAAAGCTAACTGAACAGGCATGCCTCTGACTCTCTTCTTTTCTTTGAAGCAAGTTAGTTTAATGAGACCGTTGCCTTGAAAACCAGGCTTCCCCAATTGTGTGAGTATGGCCACAGCATGCAAAGGATGGGTCGTGATTGGCAGGTCCAGAGCAGCAGAGCCTGTCCACTCCAAGCATGCACTCCATTTGCTGCAAGTTTCCTTTGTTTCTGTCTCCCTCACTTTTTTAGACCATAAAGTATATAGATGCATACACTTGGGGGGGGGATGCCTTCAGAGAAAGGATGGGAAAATTCAGAACCAGTGTACAGAGAAATGAATCAACCACTTCTAGTTCACGTATTCAACAGTTTTATCCTGTGGAAAACACATTCTCACTTCAACAGAAGGTTAACAAGGACAGCAACAAGGCGCCTGATGGGGTGTCGACGGTGATAACGATGAAGACCACCCGGGCTCCTGTAGAAGCCCTTTCTCTCCCTCACCGCAACCAATGTGGGCATTCTCATCATCCCCACCCCATAATAAATGCAGAGCCTGAGGTGTAAGGAGGTTAAATATTTGGCCAAGAAATTGACAGAACTCATACGCAGGCTAGACAGCAGCACTGCTCAACTTTGCCCTTGGACTTTCAAAATCCAATTTTGTAAAGCTGTCGTTTAAAACAACATCTGAGAGGTGCTCTTGAAGGCCTTTCGTGACCTCGCTCTGAAACACAAAGGCATGTGAAGTGAGAGACCACCGCCCTGTTGGGAACTGCCAAGTAAAAGCAGAAACAGAAATGAAAGTGTGAAAAATGTGCCACAACTGGAAAAGGTAAATTAAAAGTAAACAACTGTTGTGTCCGCATCTGTAAGGAACTAGTTTCAAGGTCCACCACAGACAACAAAGTCCATGATAGCTAAGTCTTTCATATAAAAGAACGTGACGTTTGCGTAAGCCTAGGCACATGCTTCTGTGTACATGAAAACACTTCTGTTCTACTCACTGCACCCAATACAGAACAATGTAGAGCGCGCCATTTAGATGGTTTAGCGAAATGTAAAATACACTGCTTAGGTGGTGTAGCTATTGCCTCTGAGTTGCAGCACTGCTCCTGGAAGGTGCCTCATAATGAGCAACTTGTAAGGATAAAGGTCGTGATATTGACCAGGCTCAGGAAACTCAGAGAACTACAAGCCTCAAAGGGGCCTTTGTCAAGACTGCACAAACAGTAGACAGTTTGCTGGGAAGAGAATCTCTTTGGTGAAGCTGCCCGAAAATTGAGCAGGGAGTTTCAGGCCTGTAGCTTCTCATGAGCCCTCACTCATTCACGCTGGGGTTGTGTGCTGGAAAGCTTTTATTGCCAACTTTCCACAATTCCAGAGTCACCTGGGAAAAGAATTACCTCAGTCAGCCCATCCTATGTTCACATCTATGAAAGATTTCCTTAGCTGATGATGGAGTTAAGAAGACCTGGCCCACTCTGGGTGGCACCATCCCACCGGGCCTGTGCGGCATGAGAAAAGCTTAGCAAAGCAGTGAGCCGGGAGCAAGCCAGCAACATCACTCCTCCGTGGGCTCTGCTTCAAATTCCCACCCTGCTGCAGTGCCTGCACTGACTGCTCTCGGTGGTGGACTATAACCTGTAAAATAAAACAGACTCTCCCCTCCCCACGTGGCTTTTGGTTCTGGCGTTCATCACAGCAAGAGGAAATTAGGATGGGTGGGGTTCCAGTGATGCCTCTGAGATGTTTGAATGTGCTGTGCTGGTTTGAATGAGAATTTGCTCCATAGGCTTAGACATTACAACAAGTGTTTACCACTTGGTAGCACTGTTTGGGAGGTTTAGGAGCTGTGGCCTTCCTGATGGAAGTATGTCACAGGTTGGGGGGAGGTGAGGGGGGATTGGGTGGGGGTGGGGCACAGACATGATGACTTGGAAAGTTTAAATCCTCATGCAACTTCCAGTTCATTGTCTCTGTTTTGTACCTGTGATTGAAGATGTGATCTCGCAGTTTCCTTCTCCTACTGCCATGCTTGTCACCTGCGGCTGTGCCTCTCTCTGTACCACCGTGATGGATTCTGGCTCTCTTGACCCTAAGCCAAGGTGAGCTCTTTCCCTAAAGCTGCTTCTGGTAGTGCTATTTTATCACAGCATCACAAGGGCCACCAGTACATGCAGGGCCATTTGTTACTCATGTGCCTATCAGTGAAGCAGTTGACACATTGGGCTTAACAAACTAACAGGCCAAATCATTTATTTGGTTTGTTTTAGTGCCCTGACATGAATCAATATTTGTTCATTTCTCCCCAGGAAAAAACAAACAAACAAACAAACTACAAGCTATATAGTTGATGACAAGGGGGAAAATGTATACATTCAGTACAGATACAATGTTTTAAAGTATTGCACACAAATATGATGCTATGAATGACAACTACACATGAGATGAGCCAGTTGTATTTTGCTTTTGATTAAACTGACTGAAAAAAATGTAAAGGCTGATAGTATCAAATACTTGGAAGAAAACTAGGAAATGGAAATTTCACACTGGTTTGGATTTTTGTTTTGTTTTAATGTGTCTATTATTTATACCATGGTCTAAATGTACACCTGCAGGCCAGAAGAGAGCATCAGGTTACATTCTAGATGGTTGTGAGCCACCATGCGGTTGCTGGGAATTGAACTCAGGACCTTTGGAAGAGCAGTCAGTGCTCTTAGCCTTCTGAGCCATCTCTCCAGCCCCTTGTTTTGTTTTCAAGACAGGGTTTCTCTGTGTAACTTTGGCTGTCTTGGACTTGATTTGTAAACAAGGCTGGCCTCAAACTCACAGCAATCCACCTGCCTCTGCCTCCCAAGTGCTGGGATTACAGGCAAGCGTCACCATGCCCAGCTTTCACACTAGTATTTTTAAATCTACTGAAAATTTAATTTAAGGCTAATTCTTAAAAACTGCAAAATGCACTCCAACTGTATTAGATATAACTGTGTGTCTGTTTCTCCCAGCACATTACTATTTAGAAACAGTGTTTTAAACCTATGGTTAAATTCTAACCGTGATCTGGTTAGCAGGGATAAACTTTCTTTTTTCTATCCAGTAGCTTCTTGAATTCAATTGTGATGCAATTTTTTTCTGATATACTGTTAACTGTTTACAGTTCTAAAAGAAAGTCTGTGGCCTTTCAGTTTGTAAGTTACTGTGTTTTCAAATGTTGTGTTTTAAGCCTGAAAAGTGCCAGAACCCTGTGACCACCATTAAAATCAGCAGCAGTTTCTTTAGGGTTAGTCTCCTGTCTCATCTGTTGATTTAAAACATCTCTAGACACTGATGATCTGTTTCATGGCCATTGGGAGAAAATAAATGCTGTCTATGTTGGTTCTTAAATATTCCAATCAACTTACATTGTAATCGATTCCTATTACCTCACGTCGACAGCAACTGGTTCTGGCAGACACATTTTTATAGTAAACCAACACGGCTAGCGAATTGATTTAAGCATGCCATCCACAAGATAATTAAGTAAAATGCTGTCAGTATAACTAATTAAGACAGGGAAAAATTATACATCTAGTCATTAACATGAATGAGCTATATGTCAGAAGACAAGAAGTTCTGAAATCTGAAATAGACATATATTGGAGGCCATGGATAAAGTATGATCTCAAGGTAATATAAAAACGAGTCATTAAAACAGATTGGATTCATTAATGCTAAATCAGTTTTGAACCTGTCTGGCTTATATCCAAAGCATCCTACTTCTCAAGCTCTGCTGTTTGGAAGGCAGTAACTCTCAGCATTTGCCTGCAGTCTGAAAGCACACACTGTGGGGGCTGTTCCCAAACTCACAGACTTCACAAGAAGTTATGGCTTACTGACTCACATAAAGCTGTAAATAGCGCTATTTATTCCAAAGCACTTAGGATTAGTTCTGATACATCAGAATAAATTCATCAGTGCAAGTGGTAGTAGGAGTGAGCTGATTATATTTCTGTATTGTAATACAAATTCCTTTTGTTTGTTTTTCCAAGACAAGGTTTCTCTGTGTAGCCTTGGCTGTCCTGGACTCACTTTGTAGACCAGGCTGGCCTCGAACTCACAGCGATCTGTCTGCTGAGATTAAAGGTGAGTACCACCACGCTTGGCTGAAATACGTCTTTCTTGGTGACACACAGTAGAAGTTCACCTATTTGCTTCATATTCCTTCCCTCGGGTGCCTCTTTCATTGTCTAGCATCAAGGACCAATCCCTTGAATCAACTCAAATCTATCCCTGGTTTTGTACACCAGTCAGCATTTGCCCAACTAGGCCTTCCACAAGTGACTGAACCTTGGCTTGTGTAACCCAAACTCACTTTGTATATCAAAATTGCTCCACCTAATTGCTCTCCACTAATGGCTTCAAACCCCAGATAGAAAAAAAGAAATCTGAAACCTCAGCAGAGTTCTAGTTTCTTTTGACTCTCTCATCACAGCTGCTGGTACAGAGCCATCTCCACTTCCTCTGGTCTTTGGGCACCGTTCTCATTTTTATCCTCCAGGGTTGCTGCCTTCAGTCATGTTTTTCACTGCTTCTCTTGCAAGCATTCTAACAGATCCACAACTGGTCTCTGCAGTTCCGGTTTCACACTTTCTAGGCTACCTTCCACATTCTGCTGGAGAGACTTCTGCAAAATACAATTGCATCATATCCCCTCCCTTCATAGATAGCTCACTGCAGCGCTGTGCTGTATAGGGGTCCAAATTCCATAAGTTAGCATTTAGAACTTTCCGCGTTCTAGCCTCAGCAACCTTCCCCTTCATCAAACACTACAGACGACGTGCTGCGCTCCTTCCAGCCAAGGCACTCTTTGTATAAACTGTGCTCTTTTTAACCAAGACCTTTACAGATGCAGTTCCCTTATCCAGAAACCTCCCACACATCTCTCAGTGCATTCCAACATCACCTTTTCTGGGAAGAAATTCCTGGTGTTCCCACTTAGCATCAAGTTACTTTCTTTATACACTCATTCCTATATACTCCTTCCCCCACCTCCAGGGTCCTACATAGGCCAAGCTGGCCTTGAACTCAATATGTAGCAGGAGCTGGCCTTGAATTCTTTGACACCCTGCCTCCAGCGTCCAAGTGCTTAGATTATAGGCACAAACCAGCATCTATCATTGTTTTCTCACTTGTTATTAATCTCATGTCCACGCTTTTTACTAGTCACCTAGTTCTGCCTTACTAAATGAATGGGTGCATTCCCAGTAAGTCTAAATATGGCTGTATTCTCATTCCACTTCAAGCCTAATCATTACCTATGACAAAGGTACTGCTTTCCTCCACATTATTAGTAACCAACTTGTCGTATGTGAGTAGCTTTTAGAGCTCTTACTTAGACACAAAGCATCGGTGTGCTTTCCACAGTAAACCAGAAACAACTTTCCTGTCACTAATGTCCTCTAGTGAACTCCATCTTAACAGTACACTGCTTTGAAACTCAATGATATTATGAAAGCTCTTACATTTTCCTTCTGCATGTGAGTGAACATGAAAAATCACAATTAAGTCAACTGCTGACACAATTTATAGTCCACCAGTGGGCTGTTTCCCATCATTACATCAAATATACCAAATACACACAGAGAGGGGGGAAGGGGGAATATACAAGTGCTCCTGTATCCATAGCACTCATTTTACTCATCTTTGGGGAGAAGGATGTGTGGACTTGGCACAAACATGGGTTTCTTAACTACCAGAGGTAATTTTTCTTTACCAGATGACACTTTAACTGGGCAGTGTATTGCATCCAGTCAGTGTCTTCTAATGAGTAGACTTCAGAGACGCTACTTACAGTAAACAGTATGGATCTTTCCAACTGAGAAATAACCTTATGCACACTGGGAATAGAGCAGGACTCTGTTAACAAACTCTACAGGAAACTCCTCCCAGACTGTGGGAAGACACAGAAGAGCTGTATCACCAGGACTAAAGCTCAGCATGTGCATTATTGAAAGTTTTAGGTAGTTTGAGATCAGAAAGATGAGGAAGAAAAACAACTGGCTCAGTGGGGCAGTGAGAGAACAGTAGCAGCATTCTGTCTTAGTTAGGGTTCTATTGCTGTGAAGAGACATCATGATCACGGCAACTCTTACAAGGAACAACATTTAATTTGGGCTGTCTGTCAGTTCCAGAGGTTTAGTCCATCATTGTTGTAGCAGGAAGTATGACAGCATGTAATCCAACATGGTGCTGGAAACAGAGCCAAGAGTACTACATCTTGATCCACAGGCAATAGAAGAGGGCTCTGCCTTCTACACTGGGCATAGCTTGAGCCTACATGAGACCTCAAAGCCTGCCTCCACAGTCACTCCAACAAGGCCACACCTATTCCAACAAGGCCACACCTATTCCAACAAGGCCACACCTACTCCAACAAGGCCATACCCATTCCAACAAGGCTACACCTATTCCAACAAGGCCACATCTACTCCAACAAGGCCACATCTACTCCAACA
>OU015749.1:23132619-23160902 GCA_907169655.1 Acomys percivali | reverse complement strand
TCTTCTCTTCTCTTCTCTTCTCTTCTCTTCTCTTCTCTTCTCTTCTCTTCTCTTCTCTTCTCTTCTCTCCTCTCCTCTTCTCTTCTCTTCTCTTCTCTTCTCTTCTCTCTCTGTCTCTCTCTCTCTGTCTCTCTCTCTCTGTCTGTCTCTGTCTCTCTCTCTCTCTGTCTCTGTCTCTCTGTGTCTCTCTGTGTGTCTCTCTCTCTTTCTCTCTCTCTCTCTCTCTCTCTCTCTCTCTCTCTCTCTCTCTCTCTCTCTCTCTCTCTCTCCCTCTCCCTCTCTCTGAGGGGGCATGGCAGGGGCGAGGGAAGCAATGGACTGGGCTAACTGTGGTTGACAAGTGCAGCACTGACGGTCTCCAATCAAACACTCTGAGTTTCCATTTCTCCTCAAGGCATAGAGATGATAAATTTCAAGCTATAAGCTAATGTTTCCCAATCTTTGAACTACATCACAAACACCAGAGAGAACCAAAAAGTTCTATACATGACCTTATTCCGAGAAACTCATTCCTGAGGTTTGAGAACAGGTCTGCTCTTCCTAAAATCAGAATGAATGATCCTTCCAAACTCAAGAACGCAGGAGCTCACAGCATCCTATGAGCAGTGAGGATCAGATAAGCATCTAAACAGGCCTACCAGGACATAGGTGCCAGGAGGACGGGAGCTGTACAGGGAATTCTGAAGCAGAAAGGGAAGTTCCTCACCACAGGGCGCAGTAGGACACAGGCAGGCTTGGTGCTCCTGAGACACTAAGTGCTACCTGAATCTGGCTGGGGCATGCTGGTAGCCAGAGCAGGGCATGCTGGTTTTAGCAGAGCATTTACATACAGTAATTAAGAAAGAGTCCCTAAGCTCAGAGACACAGGCAAATAAGCAGTACCTGTGGGTGCTGGTGGCCTCCACAAAGATTATGTATTCGATTTCTATCGCCACAGGTCAGCAAAGGTCATGTGTTTTTTTTTTTTGTTTGTTTGTTTTTTTTTATTTTAAGCTCTTCTGCTCTTATTATGCACTTGCTTCCTTACCCTTATTTTTTATTAAAGAAAAAAAAAGAGGCCAAACATTTTATAAAGGCGGCTGTGAGCCTATTTTAAATGTGGGTCTGAGAGCTAAAGCTTGGCTGCATTACTGAAATGTCAGAAATAATCCTATCTGTGGAGTGCACTCTGAAGTGGAGCGTGCGCGTCACCTTTCACAGCCCTTGCAAGTGTAGAAAACAGCACTGTGCCTAAGTCTAAGAACGTTTCTGGAGAAAGGATAAAATAGGCTGGGAAGTCATACAAATACATAAATATATTTAAAGATGGTTTAGTTTCTCAAAAATTCTATATTTTTCTATCTCAGCAAAAAAAAAGTGACCTTACTAATTAACAGTATAAAGATAATTTACATTTCAGAGACTTTGCAAGTCACAATTTAAAAAAAAAAAAAAAGACAGTGAGAATTTTCTTCTCTTGAACTTAATCCTTCTTGAATAAGCCAGTACTGCCATGGCAGAGGCATCTCAGACACCACTGGTCGCATGATAGCATGGATCACTGAGGCGGAAGACAGGAAGCAGAGTCCCACTTCTGCAAATCTCCCTGCTAGCCAATGAAGGGTGGCTGGAGAGGCCTTCTGTTTCCTCACTGGCTATTGACATGGAGTCTAGCTCAAAGCAGGGTTGACACTGCGTCTGTATAAACAGACCCCAAAGTCCAGGGCCTCCTGGAGGGCTCATGAGCTCAGCCAGTGTTCAATCCTCTTTTTTCTCTGAGGATGGAGAGTGGGCTACCCAGAAGCTGTGCTCCCGAGGAAAGAGACTCCCTGTGAAGGGCTGACCACGAGGACTTTAGCCTTTCCGGGCCATGCTGTCTTTGTTGGAGCTACTTAGTTCTGGAGTCAGTCAGGGAGAGACATCCTAGAGGAAAACAAGGCTGTGATCCAGTCAAATTTTATGAATGCTGAGATTTAACTGTCAGACCATGAAATATTTATTCTTTGCTAATGGGCAGTAGGCCCTAAACTACTGATTTCTGCTTTACTAGAAATTCAGACTTAAAGAATAACCCCCACATGTACCCATTCCCTCTGTCACACCCTATCCACCCCATCCCCAATGCCTGGTTTCTTCTTTAACTAGATGGGCCAAAGCATGGTTCCTGAGCTCCTAAGACAGGCTCAAGATGCCATGCAACTATACCACACCCACTGATGTCACAGAAAATCTGCTGCCTCTGTTGAATTTGGCGGACACTGTCCGCCGCCCAGTGCCGCAGAGGTGTGGTCAGTACCGCAGAGGCTGGTGAGTGCCGCCCAGTGCCGCAGAGGCATGGTCAGTGCCGCAGAGGCTGGTGAGTGCCGCCCAGTGCCGCAGAGGTGTGGTGAGTGCCACCCAATGCCGCAGAGGCTTGGTGAGTGCCGCCCAGTGCCGCAGAGGCATGCTGAGTGCCGCCCAGTGCCGCAGAGGCGTGGTCAGTGCCGCAGAGGTGTAGTGAGTGCCACCCAATGCCGCAGAGGCTTGGTGATTGTCGCCCAGTGCGGCAGAGGCGTGTTGAGTGCCGCCCAGTGCCGCAGAGGCGTGGTCAGTGCCGCAGTGCCACAGAGGTGTGATCAGAGGATTACAAAGTCACTCTAGATTATCTTTAAGCATGGTTCTCCATTTGTAACTGAAGATGCTAATTACTGTCATCTTCCCTGTGGATTTCTCTAAAGGTAATTAATGGTCACATGCATTAATGCTACAAATGAACTGAGAAGCCTGAATAGATCCTTTTTGTAAGTCTGCCTTAAGAAAAAACAAAAAATATTACTGGGCACACAGTGAAAAGCTATTTACAAATATTCACAACCCCTTAGACAATAACTGCTCAGTCAGCACAAGTGTTTGGCAATATTTTCTATCTTTTTATCTTTCTGTCTTACTCTCAGCAGACCTTTTCTAAAAGACAGTCTCACCATGCAGCCCTGCCTGGCCTGGAACTTACTACGTTAGACCAGGCTGGCCCTGTGACTCTGCCCTTGCCTGTGAGTATGGGATTAAAGGCTCCCAGTGTCACCCCAAGCCATCTCTCAGGAGAACTTTAGCACAAGCTCCGTGCCTGCTGCCTCCATCTGCTCCGCAGTTCCTGTGTGTGTTTGTGGACTTTTCCATTCCTCCTCTGACAGTGCCCATAACCAACCCGAATACTCTCCCCAAGGTTCTCCATTCCAGCCAAGGAAATGGCCCTATGCCAGACCCCAGCCAGACCTGCTTCATCTGGTCTCAACCACAACTTTTCCTTTCTGCCTCATCAGCCTCACTGCTTTTATGGGCACAGATAAAACGCAGACCTTCCTGTCCCTGATGAACACCCTACACTCAAAATTGTCCTCTTCTGTTGCGTTGTTCCCTGTCTTGTGTATTATTTCATCATCCCATGGATTTTTACATGCTTATCCTACCTTTTAAAAATTTATAAATACGTTATGTTTAAAAATAAATGAAGGTTTCTCAGCCTTCAGGCTCTTTCCCCTTCCGCCAAGTGATCACAAATCTGCCTTCCTTAGCAGACAGGGAAAGCTTCTTGAAAGAATATTTTGTGTCTATACCTTGGCCTTCCTGTCTTCAACTCGCCTCTCGCCCTGCTACAATCCAGCTTCTGGGGCTATAACTGCTTGGCAATCACCTAAAAACCTTATCCATACGCCTTAATCATCATACCGAGTAGATGCACTTCTATCTGAAATGCCCTGCAAAGATGAAAGTGTGCAACCTCAATGTTAGGGTTAAGTAGATAATTGTTTTGTTTTGTTTTGTTTTGTTTTTTACTGGTAAATTCAATCGCTATCAAAATTCCAGTAGAATTTTTGTACTGAGTTCAGTCAGCTTTCCATAAATGGTATAAGAAAGACTGAAACTATACAAGATGTTTTTAAGTGTGAGACCCTGTGAAACAGTGGCCATCAGAAGAGTGTGGGGAGGGACGGCTACCAGCGTCTCATGCTTTTTGACTCCCTGCTCCATCCTGCTCTTCCTGGTCCTGCTGTTTCAATCTCAGTCTCCACGCTGCCTTGTCTCTGCCAAAGCCTTCCACTCTGCTTGACTCACAGCTCTCGGTCTCCCACCTCCCCCACTCCTTCTTTTCTTCTATCCACTCCAAAGATTGCCTCAGCTGTCTTCTTAATCTAAATAAGCGTCTTGAATTCTCAGTCAATCATGGTATGAAGGATTATTGTCTACTCATTGCATTATATATTTTGTGGATATAAAGGTGTTAGACAATTTGGGGGCATGTGCCTTCTCTGCTCCCTCTACAATTATTTCATTTTTACATTTAGAATTATTTTTATTGATCATCAATATTAGGCATATCAATAAATCTCTAAAATCAATTGAAATACAATGTCGGTGAAATAATGAGAATTCACTAAAAGCCCTTGACCATTTTTTAAAACATTCACTGCTAAGCTGTCCAGTGAGCCCTGCACCAACAAATCCCTCATTGTGTTCTGTGGCTCAAAGTCCCCATTATTGGCTGTCTCTCTTTCTTTTACACAGGCCTGTCTCCTGGATTCTGCAACACGGCGGCAGGCTGGCTTTCCTCTCCTCTCTTTAGCTGTTCCTCAAATGTTCAAACAGTTCTTACATTCTACCTCACCCCCCAAAGGTGAAGACTCCACTCCTACGCTCCCTCCTTCCCATCTCTGTACACCCTATTGGTAATACCACCTCCTCTTCTTGTAGCTCAGTTTCCCATGCCTTTGTGCTCACGATGTAGTTTATGGCTCCATCTCCAGACCCCCTAGTTGGCTTCCTGTTCACGTACTTACCTAGCAGACAGAGCCACTTTGATTTCTTGTAAGTAGATTAGGTCAGATTTGAAGTTTAAATTTAAGCAGGAATGCTGAATCTCTGCTTGCAGTGCTTGTCAGATCTTAACCAATTGAGCATATCTGAAATGGGACCTCTGCCTTTTTTTCCCCCTCTATAAGCCTTCTTCCGACTCTCTTCCACTGTTGCTCATTTTCCTAATTTTAGTGGGCGGTACTTTGTCCAGTTCTGCAAGCTATAAGTCCAAGGGAGTCACACTTGACTTTCTTTTTTCCTTATCTCCCATTTCAGACTCTTCAGCAACTCCTGAGAATCCTTTCCTCACATGCATCTCAAACATACCCACTCTCTCCCATTCCTGCTGTGATCTCTTGCTTAGATTTTTCAAGGAATTTAACATTTCCCCCATTTTTACACTTATCCTCTGCTAATCTACTGCATAGCCATAGCAACTAGTCTAATAAATAACAATAGAGAGCTATCAATATATCAACATATAGAATCTCAGTAAATGGAATCATCTGTTCTCCTGCTCCAAACCCTTCAGTGTCTTTGACATGCACATCAGGTAATATAGGACTTCTCAGGATGGCCCAGCATGCCTGGCCACCTCCCTGTGATCATCTTGTCCTGTCTTCCTCCCTGCCCCATCTCTCCCTCACCCTCTCCCTGTCTCCTTCTCTCCCTCTTTCTCTCTCTCTCTCTCTCTCTCTCTCTCTCTCTCTCTCTCTCTCTCTCTCTCTCTCTCTCTCTCTCTCTCCTTCAGTCCTCTGCCCTGCAGCTCACAGGACACGTCAGGCTTCTCCGTGCTTTATCCACCTTCGTGGAACACTCATCTCCCATCATTCCACCTATTTTCCTCTGTGCTTCTGCTGTTGTCCCTCCTGGGACCCTAATGCTATGTCAGGAAACAGTGAGTGATAACGTGACTCATGAGCCTGTGTCTGACCTGCCGGGTCCAAATGTGTCACGGCTATAACTCACTTATGCTAACTGCCCTTACAAAGTGTCTGGGTCCACACTGAAATCTTTTAAATTCTTGATATGTACTTGCTTTTAAGAATCTCCCAGGTGGACTGTCTCTGCTGCCTCCTTTTGGTCTGACCATGGAAGTTCATTTACCTGCCCAGGGTAGACTTAGCCATTTGTGTTTGTATGCTACAGCACGTAGCATGTACAGCTACAGCTGAGCATGGCCTTATTAACATTACTGAGCACTTTCTTTTCATCATTAACTATGGGTCGAGTCCCTGACATTTCAGTCTCCCCGTAGCCACAGAAAGTTAAATTTATTGTCATCTCTATGTTACAAAGGAAGACTTTTTTTTTAGGTTTGGTGAATTAAAGAGTTATTGTGTGACAAGCTGGAAAGATGGTTCAGCCGTGGAGAGCACATAGTGCTCTTACAGAGACCAGAGTTCAAGTCTCAGAATCTACACTCACAGCTCACAGCTGCCTATAACTTGAGCTTTGGAGGCTCCGATACTTTCTTGTGGCTTCTTCAGGCAGCTTCACTCATGTGCATATACTCTCACACAGATACATATTCGTAGAAATAGTTAAAAGCAAAACCCTTTCCCCCCCCCCCCAGCAATGGGCAATGAAAGACCTTGTTGGTGGTGGTTGTTATATCTGGAGTGGGCAGAACAGATGACAGACCTTTGTTCATCCTAGCTTCATGCCTGGCTTGGTGGCTTATGCCTAGGGCTCATAACAATCAAATCAGGTCAAATTGAATCAAATCAAATCCAGGCAGCGCAGCACAGGAGAAGGAAGGAAGACAGAGATCTGCAGACCACTGTGCCACCCACAGACCTGCCCTCCAGCACATGGCACAAGTGGGCCATAGACACCCTCTTGCTGCCGTGCCAGGCAGCATGGATGGAACATGATACCCAGCAGCTCACTGGCTGCATGGCCAGCCTACAGTGGGAGCCACCACAATGTGTGAGTGTGTGGTGATCAGATGGGAAAGAAAGAAAAGTGCAGCAGCTTGAGCACTTTGAAGAGAGAGCTGGAGGCTTGAGTGTGGAAAGGCATGGACTGCTATGAGTGGCTAGCCCCTCCACCTCAGCCGCACTGAGGTCCCAGCCCAAGCTGCCGCTGAGGGCCAGGAGGCTATTCAGCAGCAGGAGTCAATGTCCATAGCTCATTTTACCACTAGAAAACTTGGGGATGTCCCTGGTCAGGGAAGCCTCTGGAGACCATATGGATATCCAGGGGTGTGTATAACTGGCCCTGTCCCTCACTCGATGCGGCACTATGAAAAGCTGACCCCATCTCTCACCAGAAGCAGCTCTTCAGAAGAGCATGCCTTTGCCTTTCCTACGCAGCACAGTGGAGCTTGGCCCTGATGACATGAGTGTGGATGAGCCAGCACTGAGCATGTGTGTGGGAAAGCTGACCCTATCACTCATATGCCATGGAGTAGCCTGGGCACAGAGATGATGCCTTACCCACTCTTTGCCAACTCCTGCAGTCAAGAAAGCTGACCACAGGCCATAAGCACAGGAGATCTAGCCCTGCCTCTTGCCAGCTGCAGCACGTGGGAGAGGCGACCCTGCACCTCACCTGGACAGCACATCAGAGGTGACCCTGATCACAAGGCCAAAAGTGGGCTGGCTGGCATGGGAGAGCTGGCCCCACCACTCATCTGCCATGAGGTAGCATGGGTGTGGGGGTGATTTACCGTACCCCCTGCCACTTGTCTGGCTTGAGGTGGCCTGGGTGTAGGGGTGATGCCTTTTTGCTCCATTCCCCACCTGCAGTAGCTGGAAGAGCTGGCCCTGGGGGTGAGGGCTATCCCTGCACCCTCATTGGCTGAAGAACTTGTGAGAATGCACCCTGCACCTTGCCTGAACAGTACAGTGAAACTGGCTCTGATGCTGAAGGCACAGGTGAATCAACTCTGAGGGTATGAGACAGGAGAGGGACCCAGTCCCTTACAGTATGCAGCACTTGGGACAGTGGTTCAGCACTTGGGAGAGTGGGTTCCACAGCCTTGACTGGGCAGTAAAATGAAGCTGGCTCTGAAGACATGGGTACAGGTGAGTCAGCCCTGAGGGCAGGAGAGCAGGAGAGCTGGCCCTGTCATGTTAAGGGTGGCATTGGGTGCTCTAGCCAGAGTAGTGCTTGAGAGCTTACCCTGTTGGTGTGAATAAGGAAAAGACAGTGCACTGACCAGCTCAGCAATCACCAGGCCCAGATCCAGGGCTCCAAAGTGGCCCACCACAAACCCAGTATCATCTGCAAAGAGTGGGAATCTGTGAAAGAGCCAGACGTGCTCATCCAAAGCTGCAGGATCTCCATAATACAGGGCAACAGCCAGATAACCAGAAGAAGTCTGATGAGGATCCAATATCGATGGTGTAACAGAAGCCAGAGACCTCGAACCAGAACAATGACACAGTGCAATGAACATTTGCAAGTGAAGATGTGTTGTCAGAGGGATAGATTGTGGGACACAGTGACATGCTACAGTTTCCATGGGGAGATGTTTTCTATGCTTTGTGAGTCTTATTGTTGTTTATTTATTGGTGTGTTTTATTTTGGTGGAGAGGTTGCAAGAGTGAAAGGCAGATCTGAGGGGATAGGTATATGGGCAGGACTGGGGTACATGATGTGAAACACACAAAATATCAACAAAAAGTTAAAACAAAAAAGTAAACCCCTTTAAAAAACTAGTTATTATTTGAAAGGCCAGGCAGGCCAAAAAACAAAATGAAACAAAAAAATAAAAAACAACTAGAGTCTATGACTTTAATCACTTTTCTCTAACACCTTTCCAAGCCTCCAACAAACTTTATAGCATACACACACACACACACACACACATACAAACACACAATGTATATGTGTATGCATATATTATGAAACATTTTCTTATATTTCATTCTCTATTTGATTGTCAACATATTATCATCAAGCCAGTTCCCAAATCATCTTTCTAAAATTATCTAGATATTCATGAATCCATAACCAATTTTAATCTCTGAACATGGACATGCACTGCTTTATAATTCTGTAGTCTTTTATTTACAAAATGCTCGATAAGCCTTAAAAATGGAGAAGTCCCTGGGAATTTGTAAATAATACAAGTGATTTATCTCTCACAATATATTTCAACTAACAAGCAGTTTGGTATATTAGTGCATTAAATTTTAAAAAGCTATTTTTAGCATACTTAATAAGCAACTGGCTTTATAAATAAACATTACTAAGTACAAATGTCTCGAGAGAACCTGTTAATGGAGTTTTGGTAATCACTAAGAATTTTATATATCTCTTAAGGCATATGCAAATATGTTATAAACACTTTTCTTGTGCTTCATAACTCATGATTAGTACTGCTGTCACCAGATGGGGTATGAGATTTTTTAAATGATATTTTTTTCTTAAGAAGCATACAAAGAAAATGACTCTTTTGGATAAGCTACTTTTACTCTTTTCATAATGTTCACCTGGCCATCAGTCTGATACACACGTACACAAACACACAAACTATTGTACCTTTTTCTCTTAGGTTAAAGCATAAAGTATATACAAACGCAACTGAGTTGAGCCAAGGAAAGACTTGATTTGTTTAGCTCATTAGTATGCTTGTAGCAGGAAGTGGGCATAAAGTTACACAGGACATGTAAACTTTGCTGGGACAGAAGGGAATGACTGAAAAATAATTCACGTATTTAGACTGCTGTATATTAAATGGCTTTGTAAACACATGAGTGACAGCACACATGTTTACAGAGTAATAAAGAGACAGAGCAGACTATAAGTCAAACAAATGAGCATAAACCCCAGATTCTCCAAGCTTGTACCAAGCTCTTCATTGTTCATACTTAGATTCATCTAAACATGAAGTGAGGACAATATCTCATTTAAACTGGCTTCAAGTCATTCACTATCAAATTATATCATCGCAGTTTTATCACATCCTCATTTGGCCTTCTGCATTGTATTTACCACCAGCCCCACCCCCAACTCCCTAAGGGTAAAGATCTCACTTGCCCTGTTTTTACTGTATTCCAAATATGGGTGATCCCAAGCTATCCATTAGGAGATGTTAGGAGGATAAATGATGAATGGAAGGAAGGAAAATAAAGGCAGGAAATGGGGTATTATGAGAGAAAAATAGGAGAGAGAGAAGGCTAAACATTAGGCTGTGCTAAAACATGCTGTCTAGGAATTGGAAGGCCAGCAGTGGCCGGCTGTGTGCAGAAGTGATGCTGTGCTCATAGTAACATTTTACCCATAGTTAGTCTTTTTGACAGGATCAGAAGCTACACATTACATACATGTGTGGGTGTGAATATATTTTAAAACCTTTGTGCACATATATGACTTTTAGGGGAGATTTCTAATAGTTTACTGAAATATGAATTTTTAAGCTACACAAAATTTCAGGCAAAGGTTCTATGGTTTATATAATTGTCACCAATGATTGTCAGCTCAGAGGAGTGTGCTCATAAACAATACAATTCTTTCCATTTGAATTTTGTTGTTGTTTTGGGGGTCTTTTGTTTGTGGTTTGGTTTGGTTGTTTGAGGCAGGGTTTCTTTGTGTACCCTTGGCTGTCCTGGACTCATTTTGTAGACCAGGGTGGCCTCCCCTACATTTGAATTTTGTAACTACTCTGAAAATAAAAATACATTTTTTATGTAATAGTTATGTTTCTCTTAGTATTCTTATACTCGTTATACTGGCTAGGGATTGTTCTTCTTTTTGTTTTCTTTCTTTTCTTTCTTTCTTCTTTTTCTTCTTTTCTTTTCTTTCCTTTTTTTTTTCTTTTTCTTTTTTTTCTTGTACCTAAAAGGTATTTTGGTTTGATTTGTTTGTGGGGGATATTTTTAGATTAAGGTAATAATGCTTTATTGTTATATATGTTTCAAATAATTTTTCTAACTTTTTAAATGTTGTACATATATAAAGAGCCTGGTCAGTAGTAAACGTAGCTTTAAGGAAAGGCGAGTTACAAATGCTCCCATGTGAACCTCTGGATTTGGGCTAAGGGACTAAGCTCCATCCACAGCACATGAAATATTTCTTGTTGACAAAGCACACCAGGAGCACACATTGTAAGAGTCTATGGAACTCGTGGTTTCTGAGCAGGAATGTGGGTAGCATTACAGTTGCCCTATAACATGAATGTGGGTAGTTTGACAGTCACCCTATAATATGAAGATCTTTTATGCCACTCATGTGCTCAGGGTGGTTAGAATGATCAAGTTTCAGAGATTGTACAACAAAAAAAAAGATATCTATATCTCCTCATATATATAAAGAGAGCTAAAAATCATGTTATATTAAAACACTTTAATTCCCAAACCAATAAGTGGAATCATTATTAATTATGTCAATTAATTTCTAATTTAAAAAAGAACTTTTATGGGAATGAGGCAAATATCAACCACCATATACTCACATTTTAAAATGAACTATTTCTTTCTCTGTTATACCAGAACCAGACCTTACTAAAAGTAAATCCTACAGAAAGTAAGTCTAGTGGAAGCCACCCCTCTTTCCAGTGCATCGTATTCCTCTGTAACCTTCACTCAGAAGTAAATCCTACGCGGATGCAGCATTACTAAGCTGTAACCAACCATACTCTGTGTGGAATATCTAATAGGAAAATATGTTACTTGTCACAATATTTGATAAAAATGAAGAAATAATTGAATAATATTTAAAAATTAAGATCTTTTAAAAACTGTTCTAATGTTGCTATTGCTTCAGAAGAATTCACTGGTTTTGAAATCAGTCCTGCTTTAGTGACATTGAATCTTTAAGCAAGGATATGGGCACAGATGTCTGTATTGTTTCCCCCGAGTGTTTCTGTCTAGTAAGAATTCATTAACTCTTTAGGATCCTATCCTGTAAGCCTTACCCAGGAATAGTCTATAATCTCATTTATGTCATTTAAAAGAATAAGATGTTAAAACAGTTGTTGATCCCTGACTGCTAGTGATTTGCTACAGAATTGTGGAGAGCTGTTCTTTTGTTGTTTTGATTTTGATCTGGGTTAATCTTGTTCAAATGAATGTACTTGGAAGCAGAGAGAAGGACAGTCTGTCTGGTCTGTGCTCTGGCCTGTCTTAGGTCTCCAACTTTGACTATTTAGTACTTCAGTTGAAAGCAGAGCTATCACCACCACACTGATTTGGCCTGTGCTTGCTTTGATAGAGCTAGCAGGCTCCTTAATGTGTCATTTCTGTTAATTCACAAAAGCAGTCCACTTTAAATAAAAGAAGCTCAAGTTCCAAGATGCCCCATGTCTAATGCCTCTAAAAAATATTGCACATACACAGACAACTAAGATATGACTTTTGGTGTAAATGATGAAAGTCTAAGATTCTCAAGCTGGTACCAGAGGCAGCAGGGAAAAAAGAAGGTGTCTCTGTAAGCCTGCATCTCCATTGCTTTCTCAGGAGAGCTCCTACAGCTAAAATGGTATGAGTCTCAGGGTCTGGGTCTGCTTATATATGACATGATTCTAGTTCTTAAAAAAAAAGGTTTCTCTTTCCAAATGAAAACTAGGAAAGTAGCAGGCATATTTCTTCAGATATTATGAACTTTTAAATTGTTTCTCTGAGAACTAAGACCATAAACAGCAAGTGTCTGGATTCTAAATATTCTCAATGATTTAACAATTGACAACCAGGAAGGAGCTCCAAAGCTCTCATTGAGAAAGAAAAATGGTTTAAAGTAAACATTCCTAGGAAAAGAACAATAACATAAATAGGTAAATAACACTTAGTTTAGTTTAATTGTACATTTAATAACTCTTTTCAGACAAAAGCCATGTAGAAGTATAATAATGGAGCTGTAGCCAATTAGCATGTAAATAAGCATGCAGCTCAGGTGTGTGCTGCAAAGCCAGGACTGCACTTTCTAACTCTTATTCTTTTCAACTATTAAATGTCACATGTGGATCCACAGGTGAGCAACATATATTAATTGCTAATATTGCAAAGGTCTTAAAATATAATAACGAAATATCAATGCCTAGTTGAGGTCAATTCTACATGGATTGAAGAATTCTGGAGGTAAGTTATATATAAATGCTTTTACAATTCTGGAATGTTGTTATCACTCTGGAAGAAGCCGTAATCTCATTACTGGTCACTTTGCCATAATCTCATTACTGGTCACTCCCCATTCTTCTCTTCTTGTTGCCCCTGACAACCACTAACCTACTTCTGGGCTCAATGAATTGGCTTATGCTGGTATTTTTGATGAACAGAATCTTGCAACATATTTTCTTGTATAGCTGTTTTCCCACTTAGCACCTTCAAGCTTCATTCATATCATTCCATGTGTCAATATATAATCCTTTTCATTGACAAATAGTATTCTATTGTATAGTTATCCACTTGTATTAACTGATAAGCATCTGGGTGGCTTTCACATTTAGTTGTAGATGACATTTTCATGACCATACATTTGCACTTCTGTGTAGATGTGCATTAGTAGGACTGCAATACTGGAGTCATGTTATACAACATTTTCACATTTTGTAGGGATTACCAAGGCACTTCCCAATCTAGGTACACTGTCTCGCATCTGCAATAGAAATAAATGGGGGGTTTTCAACTTCACTTGCTTAATAGAAGTCTTCAAATATTTTACCTAATTTAATGGGTATTATGGACTTGGTTTGCATTGGCTTATCATACATCTTTTTTTTTTTTAGGGTTTTTTTTTCCAAGACAGGATTTCTTTTGCAGCCTTGGCTGTCCTGGACTTACTTTGTAGACCAGGCAGGCCTCAAACTCAGAGACTTGCCTGCCTCTGCCTCCCTGAGTGCTGGGAGTACAGGTGTACACCACTGTCCCCAGATTCATACATCTTTTATGAAGAAATGATTATTCAGATCCTCTCTCCATTTTAAAGTTAATTTTGTCTTTTTATTCTTCATTTATAAGAATTCCTTATATATTTTAGATACTGTGTGTTTTTCAGTTTTCATGAAGCACAAAGTCATCAGTTTATTCTTCTGTCATGTATGGGCTTTATGCCGTATCTTTAAAAAGTTGAGTAACCGAGGCCATGAAAACCTGTACCCGTGTCTTTATCTGAGAAAAGGCTCTTAGCTATGGCTCTTCCATTTATGTTTATGTTAAACTTTGGGTCAGTGTCTGGGTATGATGTATCAGCCCCACTTCAAATAGGAGGAAACCAGTCAAAGAGCCGTTGAGATGGGATTTAATTCTAAGCAATATGACTGACAATTGCCATGCAACAGTCATATTACAACAGAATTTTTTCTTTTTTCAAATAGATGAGATTGGTAAAATGGACATATTTTGTTCTTTTAATTATCAGAAATAGAAGATATAACCAGAAATACCTAAATAAAGTGTTAGTGTTGCCCCATTGGGTTTCTTTACTATGAAAAGAAAGGTTGCCAAGACACACAAAATGCTAGAAGAGTAATTCCAGAGTCCCCATGATATACATATGGAATCTCTACACTGGGAATGTAGCATTACTTTTATAGCTAATCCAGTTTGGTAAGAGAAATCACTGAAGAAAATGCCAGCAAGCATTTCCCTCCTTCTACACAAGGTCTGTGTTCCTTAACTTTATGAACTAAAGCCCCATTTTCATTTGTCTCATTGTACAAAAACTGATTTCAAAATGTAATCATCTTCAAACAGATAACGTTCAAGAAATTCATCAAAATTATGTGTAAAGATATACATTCTCAAGGCAGCTCTGTAAACAAAAAGGCTCTGGCTAGTTGCTGCCCATTTCCTGTGAAGGTCTGGGGAAATCTGAAAGGTTAATAACTGTGTAAAATACCATTGACATGGATTAAGACATTGGTCTAGCCAGAACTATCTAGAGCAAGCTTCTCAGTACCCAGTGATGCATTCAACCCAACATTCATCACTGACTCATTTAACACAGCAATCATTAATGATTAAAATCAATTAAAATTCATAAAGAGCTATGGTATCCACCGAGGAATGAATTTATCACATCAGAGAGATTTTAGAGCAGTTTATTAAATAGACTTTTCAATTCAGGCTCTGCTACTGAGTTGCTTTTTAAAAATGTTACCCAGCAACTCTAGCCTACTATTTTATTAGACATAAAACCAACACAGTTTGTGCAAGAGGAAGATGAATACTAGTTAAATGAGAGCAAATTGCATGTTTGCATTTTCTTTCTGACTCAAGGCTTGGTTTTCAACTGTGTTGTCTGCTAGTAAAAGTAGCTAATAACATCTATAACATTAGTGTAATGGATACAATTAGTTGGAATCGTAACTATGCCTTTAAAAATATTAACTAGTGGCTTTGTAGCAGATTTCATCCAGAAAGGCCTCTTTTCTTTTTAGGTTTCTAGTGGAGATGCATATTTTCAAAAAATGTCTATAATCTATAGCAATCTGCATAATTTTGCCAAGATGAAGAGGTCATTTGAATCTAGGAAGGACAGAAATGTATTGTCTTTTCTAGTTTCAGAAAGGATTTACTGAAAAGCAACAGAAACAAACATTCTAAGACAGTCACTTCATGTGACTGATTTTTGACTACTGGAGAGATCACCCCAGAAAACTCTGCACTGTGTGTTTTAGCATTTCTATCATCCCTAGACAACAATGCAAGGCCACATATAAGGTCATGAGTAGTTATTCTCAGAGTATAATGTGCTAAAAAGGATAGGTTAGTCCTTTGCATCTTTATATACTACTAAGAGAAATAAAACAAAAAAGAAACACAACAGGGCTTTCTAGACATGAAAAATTAAAAGATACGCTGGATGGAGGCAGCAGAAATTCTTCTGGAGAGCAAAGAAGAAAGTCCTCCAGCACAGGGGAGCATTAGACCTCCAGGATAAATAGAAACAACCTTCTATAAAAAGAAGTACTAACTCAAAATACCATTAAACCCTCTTTTCTTGGGAAGGTAATGAATATGATTTTCACACTCTCATCCAATCACATTATAGGGAGAGAAAAGCCTGCTTCCTAGAACAGTAACAGGGATTTGGAAATCCTGCTTCCTTAGAGAGAGAGAAGCAATTGCTCTTAGTGAAAATAAAGGCCACAACCGAGATACCTGGGTTTACCTTTGCTTTGCGAAAGTGGTAGACCACCAGCATGCTGACGAAGTCCAACAGCATACACAGAGCTTGGAAGGAGATGATAGCAAGTCGCAGGTACTGGTCCTCCTGGACAGAGCATGGGCGGTCATCAGCACAGAAGGGGCATCCTTCCCTGCAGGGCAAACAGACGTGGGCTTCTTCTGACACATCCTTTGTGCTTCCTGAAAAATGGTGATCTGGACCCCTTCCTGAAAATTCCAAATAAAGCCACAATGTCATTTGTGCCCCCACGGTAAGTGAGAGAGAAGAGAGATGGGCACTTGTGATTCTTTTTTTTCTATTAATTATAGATTTTTTTCATCAGATTCCCCTGCTGAGAGCTAGAGTTACTTTGCTTTTGGACTCAAAACTCTTTTGATTCCTTTGATTTAAAATTTTTCATTCAGAGTAATTGAGAAAAATAGAAAAAAGATAGAAACAAAAATGTCTCATGGGCAAGGAACAGTCTGCTAAGTCTTTGATGACATCTTCTCCTGCTTATGGCTGCTGATACTCCCTAATGCACGGGCTGACACACTTGTCAAAGAAGTAAAAAGAGGAAGAATGGGAAAGCAGATGTGTTTAATGTATCAAATAAATAGACTCATCGTTTTTGGAACTTCTTGACACAAATCACAAAGAATTTTTAAAAAAAAATGAGACTACTATCACTTTTCCTTAATTCAGCAGGGATCTCATCTACCAAGTTCACTCAGTCTAAATTACATAAAACGGTACTTAGACAATGGTTGTTCGGTGTGTAATTGCCTAACAATGCTTCGTCCTGTAGACTCAATCCATACAACCCCTCACGTAGTCCCCACCTGACACGTCACAAGACATCTCTGTGCAGTCTGGCTACTCTTCCTATTGATATTCTGAGTAATTCTAGATCTGTCTGCCAAGCTTAAGTTTGCGCTGAAGCCCAGTACCCACCATTATCAATTGTTGATTGGAGTGAAAAACGCTGGCAAGAAACGAACCATAACCGTGTTAGAGAAGAAACAACAGAACGCTCTGGAAGTCGATTGAGAAATTTGAAGAAAGGGGAAAGGCCTTGACAAGTAAAACATTTAGGTGTTGCAACAGAAAACTAGAATCTACTGTAAAATGTCTGAATTCTTTGAAATATGACGACCTACCAAGACTATCATAACTAAGGATTTTAAACTTAAGTAACCCTCAAGATGACACCTTCCAAGCTAGTGCTAACTGAAAATAAGCTACCAAGACTTACAGACTAGATGTACAAGAGAGAATATTACTTCAGTAGAAGCCTGTTGAACAAAGCACATAAAGAAAGTCAATAGGACTAAGAATGGTAGGAAATGGACTCTAATTCTGTGTTGTGTTCTCTTCAACACAGGCAAGATTTTTGTTGCAGTTGAAGTCAGAAAAAGAGCCTCTGGAAGTTTAAGAGTGATGTGGGAGATGAAAGATTTGCAAACCCTGGCCAGGGGAACAGCTCAATGCCTCGTTCAGCCATCATCAGAGAACCTTCCTCCCACAGCACATGGGAACAAATACAGAGACCCACAGCCAGACAATACGCACAGAATGAGAGACTTTGGAATACCCACACCTAAACTGGATGTCTCCATCAAATCTCTTCCCTCAGAACTCAGGAAACCCTGGAGGTAGAAAGAATGTAAGAGCCAGAGGGGAAGGCACCAAGGAAGCCAGGGCCTGTAAATCAACATGATCAAAGCACATATGAACTCACGGAGACAGGCAGCATGCACAGGGCCTGCCCAGGCTTGCACCAGATGGGGTCCTGGAGCTGAAAGAAGTGGACACAAGCCTCCACCCTCTCCCCAGAAGAAATCTCCAATAGATTACCACTTGCAAATGAAAATTTAGTTTCCTCCAAGGGAGTCTCACTGGAAAAACAAACTACTTCTAAGGGGAGGCTGCATGCCCAGCAGCAGATGCCATCAGAAAATGAGCTCAATGCCCTCTTTGGAGGTTCTTTGTCTCACAATACCATGCCAGACTTTTAAAATTAATTTTATATCATTTTATTCATATATATATGAATATATATATACCCTACAGGTCCTTTGGATATATATTATGGCAGTTTTAATTTCCATTTCCCGGATGGCTAAGTACATTTTTAACACTTTCAAAAATAGTTATTGGCCATTGATGTTTCCTTTTGAAAACTGCTTATTCAGTTCATTTTCCCATTTGTTAATTGACAGTTTTTATTCTCTTGGTGTTTAATCTGTACAGTTGTTTGTTAGTCCTGGATATTAGCCCCTTACCTGAAGTGTGGCTAGTAAAGATTTTCTCCCATCCTCTGGGCTGTCTGTGTGCTCTGCTCAGTGTTTCCCTTGCTGTGCAGAAATGTTGTGTTTTTATGTAGTTCTACCTGCTGAGTCCTGGGCAGTTAGTTCCTGGCTACTGGTGCTCTGCTCAAAAGTTCTTGCCTACCCTGATTTCTCAAAGGGTTTCTCCTACATTTTCTTCTAAAAGTTTCAGTGTTTCAGGTTTTAAAGTAGAGTCTTTGATCCATTTGGAAAAGGTTTTTATGGAAGGCGAAAGATAAGGATCTCCTGTCATCCTCCTGCAGGTAGAATTCCAGTTTTGTCTGTACCGTCTGCGGAGCAGGTTATCTTTTTCCAATGTATGTTTTTGTCTCTTTCGTCAAAACTCAGGTGTGCAAAGCTTTGTTTATTTCTGGCTTCTCTATTCTGCCCCATTGGTCTACCTGTCTATTTTTATAACAGTGCCAGGCTTCTTTACCCATAAAGCCCTGTAGTGTAATTTGAGATCCAGTGTTGTAATACCCCCAGCATTTTTCTTACTCTTTGGGATTGCTTTGACCATCCATGGTCTCCTGTGGTTCCATATGAATTCTTAATAGTGCTTTCCCTAAACCTGTAAAGTATGATATCAGAATTTTGATAAATAATGGATGGGATTAATTCTGCAAATTAATCTTGGTAGTGTAGTCATTTTCAGGATATTAATTCTGCCAATCCAGGAGTGTGGGGGTTCTTTGCATCATCTGTGGTTTCCTTAGTCTTGAACACTCCGCTATAGAAGCTGTCCTAATTAGGATTTCTATTGCCTCGATGAAAACACATGACCATGGAGCAATTAGGAGAGGAAGCTTATACTTTCAGATCATAATCTACTGTTGGAGAAAGTCAGGGCAGGAACCCAAGCTGATCCAGAACCTGGAGGCAGGAGCTGATGCAGAGGCCATGGAGGGGTGCTGCTTACTGGCCTGTTTCCCACAGCTTGCTCAGCCTGCTTTCTTATAGAAACCAGGACCACCAGCCCAGATTGACCTCACCCACAATGGTTGGGCCCTGCCCCAGTGATCAGTGATGGAGAAAATGCCTACAGCTGGATCTCTTTTGTCTTTATTTTTTCTCCAGAGCTGAGGACTGAACCCAGGGCCTTGTGGTTGCTAAGCAAGCACTCTACCACTGAGCTAAATCCCCAACTCCCTCTATAGCTGGATCTCATGAAGACATTTCCTCAGCTGAGGCTCCTTCCTCTCTGATTACTCTAGCTTATGTCAAATTGACACACAAAACCAGCCAGTACTGGGTCTTTCACTTTTTTAGTTAGGTATGTTCCTAAATACTTAATTTTTAGTTGTTTTACGTGAGCTTTTTTCCCCTAATCTCCTTTTCTTGAGAGTACACTGTTGGTATAATTGACAATTACTATTCTTTATTTAATTGATACTGGACCCTCTTACTTTTCTGTAGGTGTTTATTATGTCCAAGAACTCTCTAGTAGACACAAGTAGGGCCTTTCAAGTAAAGCATTATTTTGTCTTCAAAGAGAGATCGCTTTATTTTTTTCCTTTCCTATTTTATTTCCTCCATGTTTTTCTCTTGTTGAGTTAGTATAGCTAAGACTTAAGAACTAAAGGCAGGGTGGGCATCCCTGCCTAGTTTTTTACTTTAGAGGAAATGCTCTCAGCTCAGCTCCATTTTATATAATGTTGACTATAGGCTTATTGTATAGAGTCTCTATTATTTTGAGGTATAGTCTATCTAGTCCTAAATTCTCCATAGCTTTATCATGAATACAAGTTGAAAATTTTAAATACCTTTGCAGTGTCAATTAAAATAATTATGTAGTTTCTATCCTTAAATGTACTTATATGGTATAAGGGGCATTTTAAGGCAGAATTTGGGAAATATTAAGACAGAAGTATGATGCAGTATAGTTTATTGGTTTACTTGAAAGAAAAACCAGCATAAGATAGTAAGAGCTACCACGGTAGTTTCATGTAGTGTTGTGATTTTCTATAATAACAACACAATGCTGAGAGGACACAGTAGATGCAGGAGAATATGGAGGATTGAACAATGAGACTGTTTAAGGCTTTTATTTCTATGTGATTAAGAAATGTACTCCAAGGATCTGCGCTCTGGCCTGGCCTTCATAGTACCAGAACATGCAGTTCAAGCTTCCAGGAAGCGAAGCAGCCAATGGTCCTGCCAAGCTGTGATGCCTGTGAACCGCAATGATGACCAGCATGGCATAATAGCCCTAAGGGTGCAGTCGTGGCATGTGAATGCCTGGTGGTAACCAATAGCTCTCTAATTAGATTCAAGGTGTGCTCTAACAAAAAGGAGATTATTCTTGGTAGTGGAAACATAGCGAAGTACTTGGGGCTAGCAAAGTCACAGGTCTTGCAAAACCTACAACTACCATTTTTGTAAACCAGCACAAACACTAACTATATTCTAAATATTTATTCTTATATCCACAGATGAGTATGTGTCTCTCTCCTTATCAAAGAAACATCTCTTTGCAATAGCTGAGACCATTGCAGAAAAATACAACTGATCAATCAAACTGCAGAGAACAAATGACCGTGTGGTGCCCAGTTCCAACTGGTAACTCTGTAAGACAGCTCCTGCATCTAAGACTCAGGAATCAGCAAAAGATGGAGCAGAAAGATTGTAGGTGCAAGGACAGGAAGTTTGTTGTGAGGCTGCTAGAAAGCTGCACCCATAATGCCACATCAACATGACTGCCTAAATAAGAAATACCCATAGACATGCTAACATGGAAAGAGAAAATCTCATGGAGCCTCAACCCTAGACAAAGAACTGCAGGCAACCAGGAAACACTCAAAGTTGGAGAGTTGGTCTTCTGTTCATTCTTTGTTCTGCAGATTATAACTCAATTCCTGGAAGGTGAGATGCTCTACTTATGTGCTGATCAAAGTACCACCTGAATTCCATTTTCCCCCTCATATAATACTCAGATAGTAAGGTATTTATGAAAACAGAAATGGTAATAATTATATACAAGACTATCAGTGAAACTCCAAATTACTCTATAATATCTGATACTATAATAAATTGTATTGATCAGAAGACTATTCCAGTATTCCCAGATAAGTATTTTTTTAGAAAATAGATAATCATGCTTCATTCCTTTATGCTAAAGAAAAGCTAAAGATAGGGTCAAAGAAGGCAAAGTGATGTCACTCAAGATCTTCTTTCACAATTTTCTGAACATCATTGATTTATCACAAATCTTTAGGTCAACCCCTGGGTATGTGTCCAAAGGCAATGAAGGTATGATACAATGGAAATACCAATGAGTTCACATTTATTGTGGTGCTATTGAAATCTTAAGAGACCAGGCTAGACCTCCACCAGCAGAATGGATAAATATAATGTGGCCTACATTCATAGTTGAGTATTAATCCATAAGATGATATGTGTCATCTTCAAAAAAAATGGGTAGAGAAAAAAGATCATCACAAGCTAGACTCTGACACGTGTTACATGCTCTCTCTTATTCATGGAGACATTGAGAAGTGAAAAGTGATGAAGTAAAGTAGGAGAAAGAGAAACAGGGATGAAGGGTCGATCAAAGGGATGAAAAAGAGACAGTGGATTTAAATAATGGATATATGCATAGAAATGTCACAGAGATAGCCCACAGATATGCAAAATAAATGAGTTCATTAAAAAGATATTCATATGCATACAAAATCACAAGGTTCTCTAAGGAACATACTGTTTTTAAGCAATGAAAATCAAATCTTTAAAAAGTACCTAAGACAATGCTTTACATGCTCAGTGCTTTCTGTAGGATACAAAGGACAGTTAATCATATAGTCCCCCAAAATTCATCAACTTTGGCTAATGTGTTCTATCTGGGACTAGGGAATACGCCCAGTTTGTTCACGTCATGTGACTATCAACAGATAACCCTGTGCTCATTGTTAGTACTTAAGTTTGTGATCTTTTAGTGTTCTGCATTCTGAGAACAGAGGCCAGGATTCATGTATCCTTCTACATTCAGCACTCAGTGTGAGGTGTTTACACACGCTGGACACTCAGTAAATGCTTACTAATGATGGAAGGGCTCTCTGAAGAGAGTGATTTAACTGATCACTCAGAGTGCCATTCTTCCTACTCTCAAACCACGTACATCTAGGAATTTATTCAAATAATATTCTTCTAGATGCTAGACACAAACTATAAAAATGCATCAAGAAGATATGACTACAGATGACTTTGGTACTTGTAGGCAACTATGTGCGAACCATGCTGGTGCTATTTGACTTGAGGATCTCTGCTCCTCTGTGCACAGAAGGCCAATGTGCTGTGGTGAGGCTCAGACTCCCTTGAGGATGGGACTTGAAACTTCAAAATAAAATGTGTAGGTTCTAAAATAAAATGGCAAATACAGAGCCATGAAAACTATAGAAAGGTGTTTTTGGGAGAAGGTTATTGTTACAGTCATAGGACATTCGGAGAATATAAAATATTCACCTCTAAGCAAGCCTGTCAAAGCAAACTGTCAGTGTGAGAACAGTGTGCAACCTATTTGCTAATTTTAATTTTGTTACCTTGACAACAGAAGAACGTTGAACCACTAGAAATTTATGTATTTCATATATACATAAATATCTATAGTCATGTATTGCTGATACAGACTAATAAACATATAAGTCCTAGACTAATAAGCAAAACATAATACATCTCTTCAATGTGGTTATTAACACGCTAGTCAAAGTGACATCAGATGTGATACCCAAAGGAAACTTCCCACCCTAAAGCCATGGCCATGAAATAGGCCCAAGGCTTCAGGGAACCTGCCCTACTCCATCCCCAGGGGAATTTCAGAAAGTACCCACCCATCACACAACCTAGAGCCCAGAGTTACAACACAGTCTGACTAAGCTCTTATGCTGCCGCCAGAGTACAGAAAGAGCAGATCTGACTTTTCTACCACCCTGCAGTTTCAAAAACAGTTTACCCTGCAAAGCAGTTTCTGGAACCAGCAAAGCCACACGCTCCCTCCCCCACCCTTGACAACAAAGGCTGTTCTCAGACACCACAGTGCATTCTATTGGACACTCAGTTACTGAGCCAGGGTTGAAGGCACCAATTTCTCAAAACAAAACAAAACAAAAGACTGCTTTTGCTGTTTTGAGGCAAACTGAGGCTGTTATTTTCTTCTGCTGACTTTGTTCTCACAACACCAAGTTTTCAGAATGGTCGTAGAAATAGATGCAGTGCAGAAACCACAAACTGGGAAGAATTTAGCAAACTATAAACTTCGGAAGGTACTTTTTAAATTTAAATTTTTTATACATTCCAAAGTTTCTTTGGTAAGTATGTAGCATTTTTGTCATTAAATATTTTGATAATATGACCTTTTGAATCTTGAGAGATGGATTGTTCAGTGTGTAAATTGCTCACTTGGCAAGCATAAAGACCTAAGTTCATATCTTCAGCACCCACATAAATGTCAAGCATGGTAGTATATGCCTGTAACCCCACTGCTGGGAACTTGAGGGATGGGGTAAGACATGGGGGTGCAAGGGACTTACTGTGCAAAGTGCCAAGTTCCTGACTCAGTAAAAGACCTTGTCTCACAAAGGTGGACAGCAATGGAGGAGACACCTTTGTCAACCTCTGTCTTCCACATTTGCATGTACAAGCACATGTGTGCACACACATACATACACAAATACACACCATACATTCAGCACACCACACCCACATAAAGCACTTACCACACATACAATACACCAGATATGTACCACATACACACCACACATACACCAGACCACACCACACATGTTTATCCATCTGTACATGATCACACACACACACACACACACACACACACACACACACACACCACTTTCATTATACACAGTAAATTGACTTTGTCAATTGAAATTTTGTCCTAATCACAAAGAAGTGGTAAATCTACCACTGCTAAAAATCCTTGAAAAATGGCCATCCTCTAAACCGATAATGTTCTGAATCTCAGATTTCAGTAATTTTTAATCATGTTATAATTTAACTTTTACATAAAATTGCTTCAAAGTAATTTCATGTACTTTTACCTAGAGACACACGTTATTTACATCCTTATAATCTCATAATGGAAGCTCAAGGTATTATATATTATGTCTTCTTAGAGGCTCATGGGTTTTCCAATGTAAGCAATGCATCTTTATACAGAAAGAGAAAGCAACTAGGAAAATAGAAAGTGAAAATCAAAAACGATTACAAGATGCAGGGAAAATGGTCGCTGAAGTATTTGTAAACAAGCCTACAGATATTCTGCCTAACGCAATGAGTTGCTGTGGGAACGACTGGTTGTTGCGTTTATTTGAGAAACAACTGTGAACGTAAGTATAACTCCCTAAACAGCAGAGTACTAAAGTAAAATAACATGACCATAAGATAAATGGATTGGGAGGAGGACACGGCCATGTACGCTTTCAGGCAGTGGGCAAGTAGGAAGGTATTTGTATTCTGGAGATGCCTCAGAACATAGAATCACAGGACATAGTGACTTGAAAACCTCTGAGGACAGGAAATCTGCTCTTGTGCTGCGAGGTGGAACAGACACCAGCTCAAGGGGACAATCGTGGGCGGAATAGGAAAGAGAAAGAGAGTGCAAACTTCCAAATAACATTGACAGAAACACTTTTGAGCATTCTGAGTACTGACCACTATGGTTAGACTGTTGTTATTTGTTACCTTATTTTTATCCTTATAAAATTCTCATAAGGCAAGTGACATTTTCACATTTTACATACCATGTAAATGGTTAAATAATTTGGCCAAGCTCACAAGTCAAGTAAATCTTTGAGGTAGGACTCATACCTAGTACCTATCCCAAAGGCTATGTGCTTAATTGTCATCTGACATGACATAGAAGTTCACAGCTCCTATTAGTGACCAGAGCTATCCTGCATGGATGAAAATGTACCCAAACAGCTGATAGCACAGCCACAGAGCTGCAAAGTAAGCACTTGTCTACAGTGGCCCTGGCACCACTGGTCGAGCTGGATCTGATCTAAAAGCCATTTTCCTGTGGCCTGGTTTCCATATCTCCAGAAAACACTATGCAAGGTGCCAAGGGTGGGAAGCAATTAAGCCCAGTTCTACCCAGCTGCAACACCTATGAGCCGTGACAATTAACAGGGTGGCAAGATATGCATAAAAGTGCAATAAATTGCACTCACACGTTGGCGACAACCAAGAGTTGCTCTAAATTAGCTTAAGGCCCACTCAACGGGAGGGAGCTAATGCCTGGCAGTGGAAACCTAGCTCCTTCCTGAGACTAGTGAAAACACAGACCTTACAAAAGACTCTACTACCACATTGCTAGATCATAATCCTTTACTATGTTATAAAGCTTATTATTATAGTCATATGTAAATGCACCTAGCAGCCCTCATCAAAGAAGCCTTTCCTTATGAAACAAGAGGCTCAGCTCTTAGCATTCCTGCATTTTGCCTTAAAACAAAACAAAAACAAAAACCTTTTTTTCCCCTGAGCATCTCATTTTATAGGCTCTAAATGCTTTTTTGTCTGTCTCCTGTACCATGTGCTTTCCAATAGTAGTAGCACTTGAGAGGGTTAAGCGCAGATCGTCATCGTCAGCTGCGGGTCATTGGTAACTTGGGATTTATTTGGAAGGATGTATAAACTGAAGTCGATCCAAGTGACAAGAAGTTCAACCAAAAAGCTGGTAGCACATCTACACAAAACAGAGATGTTGCTGAAGATAGAGTCCATACTAAGGTAAGTAAATTTGGGGATGGGGAGGCGGGAGCACATTTCGTGCTTGCATTTTATCGACCCAGAAGGGATCAGCCTGGATCTGAGCAGACAGCTGTACATCAGGACCTGGGTTTTGGTTTTTTTTTGTTTTTTTGTTTTTGTTTTTTTTTCTGAAATCCTGCCATCTCCAGGTGTCAGCTCCTATTAGCTCACACGACTACCGATTTCCAAAGAGATGCATAAAGCCAGGTCTCAGGGCTGTCAGCCTTGTTTCAAACCACATCATTTGGACACACCACGGGTGGTGTTCACAAGGCCCTGTCTACTGTGTGCTTACATCTAAATAAAGCTTCTTATATCACTTCACATTTTGAAGGTTTTTTTTTTTTAACACATTTGCATTTTCTCCAAGAGATCAGGACCACATTATAGCTTTCCGCTGAAGAGAGCACATAGACTGTGTGTGGAAATGTGGAATCCTTGTCTAGGATTCTACTATAAATTCAGTGAGTGTTATCTTTACAGTGCAGTCTGTCTGCTTTCTGGGGCTCATTCTCTCTATCAGGCAACTAACCAGTTTCCCCTGATGCTTCTGACCTCCTGCATGTTCCTTCTTAGAGCCTTCCCTCATGGCCATCGTTGCTACAGACTTGGTGGCCATATCTTCCTTCTGATAAAACTCATTCTCCAAAGTTCTAACCTAAGTCACTAGTTAACTCAGTACAACACAAAATTTAAAATATAATGCTAATGGTCAATGGCCATAAGGATTGTATATATATATATATATATATATATATATATATATACACACACACACACACATACACACACATACACACACATACATATAGTACTATTGGTTTATATATGGTTTTATATATGTATGTATTATATATATAAATATTTCATTCACCTAACTATATAGAGAGACTCATTATATGCCATCAACTTGGCCAGAGGATTTACATGTTCTCTCATATTTTGGGTTCTCCAATACCTTCTTCACATATGGCCAAAAGTTGGCACAAGTAGCTACACAATCCTTCCCAAATGAATATCATGTCAAGAGAGGTTTTTAAAAAGCCACATTTAGGCAAATACCATGTTTTCATTTCCATAATATGGCATAGACATGTGTATATTCATATAAATGACACAAAAGTAGAACCTCAATCTTCTATTGAGGGGAAGAAGAGGAACTAATGGGAAGAGGGAGAAGCAAAGGGGGTAACACAGGAAAAGATAAACCTCACATTTCTTCTTATGAAGAATCAAGATTTTATATACATATCTATTGCACATAACATTACAGCAAAGGGGGCCCATCTGGGAAGCAGGAGGATCAGAAGGAGAAGAGAGGAGCAAAGGAAGGCAATGGTGACAGTATGTTTATGTGTGTAAGGACCATAATGAAGCCCATCACTTTGTGTGCTGATTTTAGATAATATAATTTTTTAAATATGAAAGAAACTTCTATAATTTTCTGAATTACTGTGATTAAATGATTAATATGACCAGAAATTAAAATGTTACAATGTGAGATCATGTGGTATATTCTAATTCATATTAAGAAGTATAATGAATGCTTGCATAGACCTTGGTTGATAATACCCCATTTCCTGGTCAGAGTGCTAGACTTTTTCTTTAGGAAAGGGAGAGATTAAGTGTTGGATTTTCATGCACTATCACAAGGCCATCAGGAAAGATGCATTTGGTCTAAAAGTACTTTATGAACTGCAAATCATCACAATAACTGGCTTCTGCTCTGTCACTAAGTAAGGTCAGTCATAATTAGGTAGATGCTGGGGTCAAAGCTACAGATCATCTTTCTGAAAACTGTGGCCTCTTCTCTCTGGAAACAGTGTGCACAACATTAAGTTAGACTTAAGAAAAGTCTAACTTAAGAAAAAAATAAAATAAAGTCAGCTTATTCTTAGAGAGTGAGTCCAGCCTATAATTTTAAAAAAATCAGCATTTAAAATAAGGAGAAAAGTAGGAGTGTGCAAATTAAATAAAGCTAAGTTGTTAAAGGGTAGCCAGTTTCTCCTGATGGTGTTATAAGCAAGTGGCACAGTCATTCTCTGACTCCACAATATTTAGATGTTTCATTTCAGTCACACAGTGGGAACTGAGAACAAAACTGGGTAAACCAGATGCAAAATACCAAAGACCTTCACACATTACAAGCATTCTCTGCCCTTTCCCCTTCACTGCTGAATTGTAAGTTGCCTGGACCGCAGACGTGAAGAATGCCACAGCAGCTCTGACATTGTGATGCCTGGCTACTCCAGCATGCGTGCGCATGCACACACACATACACACACACACACACACACACACACACACACACACACACACACACAC
>OU015749.1:23104917-23117361 GCA_907169655.1 Acomys percivali | reverse complement strand
CTTCTCTTCTCTTCTCTTCTCTTCTCTTCTCTTCTCTTCTCTTCTCTGTATCTGATCCTCCAGTCTCATGCCCTGCTCTGTAACAGACTGCCTATATGGTCTCACTCCCTGTCCCCATTCTCAGGGGACTAAACAGATCTTGGTAGAAGACCCTTCTTTCATTTCTCCTATAAATCTCCTTAGCCCTTTAACTTAGCCCATCTCCAAATACACCTCCAAATATATTGAAACATTGGTACCTCCGGTGGCTACACCAAACACAATCCCAGAGAATTCCTATCAACAGCCACTACACTCTCCTAAGAACCGGGGGGTGGGGGGTGGAGGAACAGAACACCTACCCAACAAAGATAAAACAAGATATCAGTACCTAGAATCTTCTCAAACTCAGATGCCTAGACACAGTCAGTAACATCCAGGCCATATGCCTTCAATAGAGCTCAGCAGCCCTACCACAGCAGGCCCTGAGTATTTCAAGACAGCCCATGCACAAGACAAAGACCTTAGCATAGCCTTTATAAATACGATAGAGGTCATAAAGGGGGAATAAATAGATCCCTTAAAACAATCTATGAAAATACAAACACTGGAAGCTAATTAGTAAGAACAAGACCTAAAAGTAAAAACAGAATCAATAAAGAAAACTCAAACTGAGGGAAATCTGGAAATGGAAATTTTAGGTATTCAAACCCAGGAACTCCAAAGGTAAGTGTCACCAATAGAATACAAGAGATGGAAGAGAGAATCTCAAGCATTGAAGACATGATAGAAGAAATGGATACCTTGGTTAAAGAAAAAATTAAATCTAAAATAAATAAAAAAATAAATGCAGACACAAAATATCCAGGAAATCTGGGACACAATGAAAAGACCAAATCTATGAATTGTAATAGAGAGGAAGGAGAAGAAACTCACATCAAAGGCACAGAAAATATTTTCAGCAACATCATTGAAGAAAATTCCCTAACATAAAGAAGGAGTTTCCTAACAAAGTACAAGAAGCATACATAACATCAAATAGACATGACCAGAAAAGAAATTCCTTTGGCACATAGTAATCAAACACTAACTGTACAGAACAAAATTTTAAAAAGTATTAAATGCTTCAAGGGAAAAGACTAAGTAGCATATAAAGTCAGACCTATTTAAATAACACCTGACTTCTCAATGGAGACTCTAAAAACCAGAAAGGCCTGGACACATTGCTGTGGACTCTAAGAGACCACTATACCAGTCAGACAATTATACCCAGAAACACTGTTAATTTCTTCAAATTTAAGCAATATATATACAGCTCAAAAGAAGGTGCTAGAAGGAAAATCAACTTGTAGAGGCTAAACTACATCTGAGAAAACACAAGGAATAAATAATTCCAGACCAGCCAATCAAAATGAAGGACAGAGAACACCACAAGAACAAAATAACATGAGTCAATAAAACAGTGCTCATTGATAACTCTCAACACCAATGTTTCAAATCCCTGATTTAAAAAAAAAAAAGCACAGGCTAACAGAATGAATGAGAAAACAGGATCTCTCCTTCTGTTGCATCCACCAAACAGCCCTTAAAATCAAGGATAGACATCACCTCAGAGTAAGAGGATGGAAAAGCTACTCAAAGCAAACGGGCCTACAAATCAATCCAGTATAACTATTTCAATACCTGACAAAATAGATTTCAAACCAAAACTAATCAGAAGAGATTTAGAATGATACTTTATATTCATCAAAGAAAAAAAAAAAAACACCAAGAAGGCACTGCTGTTCTTAACATCTACGTACCAAATACAAGGGCACCAACATTTGTAAAAGAAACACTATTACAACTTATGTCACATATTGACTCTCACACACTGATGGTAGTGGGAAAGAGCAATATTCCACTCTCATGAATAGACAGGTCATCCAGACAAAACCTAAACAGAGAAAGGCTAGTGTAAACCAAATGGACCTAACAGATACTTACAGAACATTCCACCCAAAACTTTTTCAAACAAATGAGACCATCATCAGACCACCTACCCAGTGGGAAAAGACTTTTAAGAATTCTACATCTGATATAGAGCTAATATCCAAAGTATATAAAGAATTCAAAAACCCTAGATATAAAAAACTCAATTTAAAAATGCAGTATAGATAAAAAAGAAGGAGTCTCAAAAGAGGAAACTTAAATGGCCGAGGAACACTTAGATAAATGTTCAACAGCTTTAGCCATCAGTAAAATGCAAATCAAAACTACTTTGACATTTCATCTTACACTTGTCAGAATGGCTAAAGTCAACAACACAAGTGACAGCTCATGAAAACAAGGATGTGGAGTAAGGGGAACACTCATCTATTGCTGGTAGCACTGCAAACTTGTACAGCCATTATGAAATCAGTGTGACACATCCTCAGGAAGATGGGAATCAATCAACTCCCTGATCCCCACAGGTAAGGGCACCCTACCTATAATCAGACATCAGCTAATCACTCCCAAACAGGGAAGGTCACTACAAACCACCTCCCAACATCAGAGTCACCAAAATGACAAGGGGACAATGAAAGAACGTTAACAAAAACCAAAACAGGATGGCATCACCAGATCCCAGCAATACCAATGAAAACAACCTGGAGAACCCAACAACAATTGATATACAAGAAAAAGACCTCAAGTCCTTAGTAAGTAAGATGATAATGGAAGAAACAAATAAAATCTGTAAACAAATGCAGGAGGAGACAAACAAGAGGGCTGAAGACTTAAAAGAGTCATATAAAGAGGCATTTGAAGAATTTCAGAAAAATACAAATATCCAGATGAAGGAAATCATTAAAACAGTTCAAGACCTGAAGATAAAAATGGAAGCTATCATAAAAGAACACACAGAAGAAAAGCGTGATCGAGAAGCATCAGAAAAGAAAGCAAGCATCTCAGAGATGGCCTTATCTAACAGATTGCAAGAAATGGAAGAATGAATATCGGGACTTGAAGATACAATCGCAGAACTGGAAACATCCATCCAAGAAAATGCTAAATCTGAAAATTTCCTGACACAGAGCATCCGTGAAATAAAAGACAACATGAAAAGACGAAATTTGAGAATAATAGGGATAGAGGAAAGAGAAGGCAACCGACTCCACAGCCCAGAAAATATCTTTAATCGAATAATAGAAGAAAATTTCCCCAATTTGAAGAAGGAGATGCATACAAGCATACAAGAGGCCTACAGAACACCAAATAGAATAGACCTGAAAAGAAAATCTTCCCGCCACATAATAATAACAACACAAAATATACAGAACAAAAAAAATATTAAAAGCGGCAAGAGAAAAAGGCCGAGTAACATATGAAGGCAAACCTATCAGAATTACTCCTGACTTCTCAGAAGAGACCATGAAAGCCAGAAGGGCCTGGACAGAGGTTCTGCAAACCCTAAGAGAACACAGATACCAGGCAAGAATACTTTACCCAGCGTAATTATCAATAACCATTGACGGAGAAAACAAGATATTCCATGACAAAAACAAATTCAAACAGTACCTAGCCACAAATCCAGCTTTACAGAAGTTACTACAAGGAAAATTCCACTCCAAAGGGTCAAACTACAACCAAAACTACATAGGAAATAGGTAACTATACCATCGCAAAATCACAACCTCACAAAATCTTGACTGTTACAAATACCAAAAATGAAGGGACTTAGCAATCACTGGACATTAATATCTCTCAACGTCAATGGTCTCAATTCTCCAATAAAAAGACACAGACTAACTGAGTGGATGCATAAACATGACCCAACATTCTTCTGCATTCAAGAAACACATCTCAACCACAACGACAGACATTGCCTCAGAGTGAAATGTTGGGGAAAAATATACTAAGCAAATGGTCACAAGAAACAAGCTGGGGTAGCCATTCTAATATCTAATAAAATAGACTTTCAACCAAAATTAATCAAAAGGGATGAGGATGGACACTTCGTACTCGTCAAAGGTAAAGTCAATCAAGAAAACATCACAATTTTGAACATCTATGCTCCTAATACAAGGGCTCCCACTTTCGTAAAAGAGTTATTAACAAAGCTTGAACCACTCATCGATACCCACACATTAATAGTGGGAGACTTCAACACCTCACTTTCACTCAAGGATAGGCCCTTGAATCAAAAACTAAGCTGGGAAATAACTTCATTAACCAATGTCATGAATCATATGGATCTAACAAATATCTACAGAACTTTCCACCCAAATGCAAAGGATTATACCTTTTTCTCAGCACCCCATGGAACGTTCTCCAAAACTGATCTCATAGTGGGTCACGAAGCAAACTTCAACAGATACAAGAAGATTGAAATAAAACCTTGATTCTTATCAGATCACCATGGTCTAAGGCTGGACTTCAACAACAACAGAAATAACAAAAAGCATACTAACACGAGGAAACTAAACAACTTTCTCCTTAATGACACATGGGTCATGGAAGAAATAAGGGGAGAAATAAAAGACTTCCTGAAATTCAATGAAAATGATGGAACAACATACCCAAATTTGTGGGACACATTGAAAGCAGTGCTAAGAGGAAAATTCATAGCACTAAGTGCCTTTAAAAAGAAAATGGAAACATCCCACATAAACAACTTAACAACACATCTGGAAGCTTTAGAAAAAAAAAGAAGCAGAAACACCCAAGAGGAGTAGACGCCTAGAAATAATCAAACTCAGGGCTGAAATCAATAAATTAGAAACAAAGAGAACAATCCAAAGAATCAACAAAACCAAGAGCTGGTTCTTTGAGAAAATTAACAAGATAGACAAACCGTTAGCCAATCTAACTAAAAGACAGAGAAACACTATCCAAATTAACAAAATCAGAAATGAAAAGGGAGACATAACAACAGACACTGAAGAAATACAAAGAATCATAAGAACCTACTTTAAAGGCATTTATGCCACAAAATTTGAAAATCTAAGGGAAATGGACAATTTTCTCGACCGATTCCATTTGCCAAAATTGAATCAAGACCAGATAAACTAATTAAATAGCCCTATTTCGCCTACAGAAATAGAAGCAACCATTGATAGTCTCCCAACCAAAAAAAAGCCCAGGGCCAGATGGTTTCAGCGCAGAATTCTACCAGTCCTTCAAAGAGGAGCTAATACTGATAATATTCAAGGTATTCCAAAAGATAGAAATGGACGGAATATTACCAAATTCCTTCCATGAGGCCACAGTCACATTGATACCTAAACCCCACAAAGACACACACACAAAAAAAGAGAATTTCAGACCAATTTCTCTTATGAACATTGATGCAAAAATACTCAACAAAATACTCGCAAAGCGAATACAACAGCATGTCAAAGATATCATTCAAAATGACCAGGTAGGCTTCATTCCAGGCATGCAGGGATAGTTTAACATACGGAAATCCATCAATGTAATCCACCATATAAACAAACTGAAAGAGAAAAACCACATGATCATCTCTTTAGATGCAGAAAAAGCATTTGGCAAAATCCAACACCCATTTATATTTAAAGTTCTGGAGAGATCGGGAATACAAGGCACTTATCTAAACATAATAAAGGCTATATACAGCAAACCAATAGGCAACATTAAATTAAATGGAGAGATACTCAAGGAAATCCCTCTAAAATCGGGGACCAGACAAGGCTGCCCACTTTCCCCATATCTCTTCAACATAGTTCTTGAAGTGCTAGCCAGAGCAATAAGACATCAAAAGGAGATCAAGGGGATCCAAATGGGAAAGGAAGAAGTCAAATTATCCCTATTTGCAGATGATATGATAGTGTATAAAAGTGACCCCCAAAATTCCACCAGAGAACTCCTACAGCTGATAAATACCTTCAGCAAATTGGCAGGATATAAAATAAACTCAAAAAAGTCAGTAGCTTTCCTGTATACAAATGACAAACATGTAGAGGAAGAAATTAGGAAAACTACACCCTTCACGATAGCCACAAGCAATATAAAATATCTAGGAGTAACTCTAACAAAGCAAGTGAAGGACTTATTTGAAAAAAAAAACTCTAAATCTCTGAAGAAAGAGATTGAAAATGACATCAGAAGATGGAGGGATCTCCTTTGTTTGTGGATTGGGAGAATTAACATAGTAAAAATGGCCATCTTACCAAAAGCAATTTACAGATTCAATGCAATCTCTATCAGAATACCTATAAAATATTTTGAAGATATTGAAAGAACAATTCTCAAATTCATATGGAGAAACAAAGACCCCAGAATAGCAAAAACACTCCTATACAATAAAAAATCCTCTAGAGGAATCTCCATACCTGATCTCAAGGTGTACTATAGAGCAACAGTAATTAAAACAGCATGGTACTGGCACAGCAATAGGCTAGTGGATCAATGGAATCGAATTAAGACCCAGAGATGAATCCGCACACATTTGGTCACTTGATTTTAGACAAAGAAGCCAAATCCATTCAATGGAAAAACGACAGCATCTTCAACAAATGGTGCTGGTCTAACTGGAGGTCTACATGTAGAAAAATGCAATTAGACCCCTATTTGTCACCATGAACAAAAATCAAGTCCAAGTGGATTAAAGACCTCAACCTAAAACCAAAGACATTAACCCAATTAGAGGAAAAAGTGGGGAAGAGTCTGGAACACATAGGTACAGGAGACAACTTCCTGAACAGAACACCAACAGCCCAGGCCTTAGCGTCAACAATTAATAAATGGGACCTCATGAGGCTGAGAAGCTTCTATAAGGCAGGTGACACTGTCAAGAGAACAAAGCGACAGCCAACAGACTGGGAAAAGATCTTCACCAACCCTTCATCTGACAAAGGTCTAATATCCAAAATATATAAAGAACTCAAGAAATTAAACACTACCAAACCAAATAACCCAATAGAGAAATAGGGCTCAGAACTAAACAGAGAATTTTCAACAGAGGAATACCAAATGGCAGAGAAACACTTAAAGAAATGCTCGACCTCCTTAGTCATCAGAGAAGTGCAAATCAAAATGACACTGAGATTCCATCTTACACCCATCAGAATGGCTAAGATCAATAACTCAACTGACACCACATGCTGGCAAGGAAGTGGAGAGAGAGGAACACTCCTTCATTGCTGGTGGGAATGCAAACTAGTACAACCACTTTGGAAATCTATCTGGTGCTTTCTCAGAAAAATGCGAATAGGGCTTCCTCAAGACCCAGCTATTCCTCTCCTTGGAATATACCCAGAAGATGCACTACCACACAACAGGGACATATGCTCAACCATGTTCATAGCTGCCTTATTCATAATAGCCAGAACATGGAAACAGCCTACATGTCCCTCAGTAGAAGAATGGATAAAGAAACTGTGGTATATTTACACTATGGAATACTACTCAGCTATTAAAAACAAGGAATTTCCGAAATTTGTGGACAAATGGATTGAACTAGAAATTATCATAATGAATGAGTTCACCCAGAAGCAAAAAGAGTCAAATGGTATATACTCACTTATATCGAGACACTAGGCCAAGGGGTATGCCCCCATGAAAAACTTTACCTACCAGGAAAGTGGGTCAGAGGGGAGGACATCCTATTGAGACTTTAGGGGTGAGAAGCCTGGGAGAATGAGGAAATAGAAGGATCCAGAGGGTCCTGGAAAACTACAGGAGGGTCTGCGCCCTGGGGTCCTCCTCAAACTGTGGCACCCCCAAGGAAAATATAGGCAATAAACTTCGAACCCCTACCCAGTCTAGCCGATGGACAGGACATTCTCCACCGTTAAGTAGAGAAGGAGATCTGATTTTCACACAAACTCTGGTGCCCCATAGTGGACCATGTCCCTTGGATGGGGAGGCCTGGTGGCACTCAGAGGAAAGATAATATGTCACCAAGAAGAGACTCGATACCCTAGGAGCTTATACAGGGGGAGGAGGTCCCCCTCAGTCACAGACATAGGGGAAGGGAGTAGGGGGGAAAGTGGGAGGGAGGAAAGAAAGGGAGGATACAAGGGATGGGCTAACAATTGAGATGTAATATGAATAAATTAATAAAAAAATGTTTAAAAAAATGTAAAAACCGACCAGCCACAAAGCTTCTAATCTATGATGGTTTCTTGCCTGCAAGATATGCTAGTGCAATGGTGACACAAACTTTGTGGGAGTAACCAACCAATATCTGATTTGACTTAAGTCCTATTCCATCACATGGAACACCTTGACACTGCTTAGATGACCAAAAACCTGTAAAACCGAACACTACTGTTCTAAAATAAAATAAAAATTAACAACTAACTGGTTCCTAATGATATTTTATACACATAGTTCAGTGTCTTTCTCAGACATCATCAGAGAATCTTCTTTCTGCAGCAGATGAAAGAAAATACAGAGATCCATAGCCAGACATATGCAGAGATTGCTTGGAACACTCAACTCTAAATGTGATGTCTTCCATCAAATCCCTCATTTCAGGGCTCAGGGAACCTAGCAGATGAGGAGGACATTCTCCACAGCTGAGTGGAAAGTGGGGTCTGACTTTCACAGGAACTCTGGTGCCCCATATTTGACCACATCCCCTGGATGGGGAGACCTGGTGGCACTCAGAGGAAGGATAGCAGTCTACCAAGAAGAGACTTGATACCTTATGAGCATATACAGGGGGAGGAGGTCCCCCTCAGTCACAGTCATAGGGGAGGGGAGTAGGGGGAAAGTGGGATGGAGGGAGGAATGGGAGGATACAAGGGATGGGACAACCATTGAGATGTAATATGAATAAATTAATAAAATATAAAAAAAAAGAGCCAGAGAGAATGGAGGACACCGAGAAAACAAAGCTTTTTCAATCAACAGGATTGATACATATATCAGCTCATTGAGACTGAGGCATCCTGCACAGGGCCTGCACGGATCTTCATGAGATGCGGTCTAGACCTGAAACTCCTTCTCCATCCCTAACTCAGCAGCTGTCTGCAGTTGGTAAATAGAAGGGTGGACAGAGCCCTAACTGGACATCTTTTGCCATCATTTCTCTTTCAAATGAAAACTTAGGTTTTTTTCAAGGGATCTCACTGGGGAAACAAACTATTCTTAACAATAGGCTGCATGCCATGCCCAGCAGTAGAAGGCCACAAGAAAATGAAGTCAACAGCATCTTTGGAGGGTTTTTTTGTCTCATAATGTTGTGTCAGGGCTTTAAAAAAAAATCTTACTTTTAACATTTTTATTACATATATGTGGTATGTGTGTGTGTGTGTATATATATACATATTATATGTAATATATATACTTTCTGTACCACCCTTTGTGTATATATTACGGTTCTAGTTTGCTATTTTATCGGATTCCAGAATGTGCCAACTAGTGGGTCTCTGTGTCTCTATCTGGTTTTTGTACCTTTTCCTGGGTTCTTTTTTTTTATGTTTGTTTGTTTTGTCCTACCCCATGTGTTAGTTTTTATTTTATTTTATTTTATTAAATTTTATTATTGCCCATTTGTTTTCTAATGAGAGACGTAAATGGAATGGATCCAGATTGGGGGGTGGGTGGGGAGGAAGCTGGCGAGAAACTGGAAGCAGCAGAGGAAGGGGTGACTATAATCAGGATGTATTGTGTAGAGGGAGGCTATTTCCAATAAAAGGGGGAAAAAGATGCAGGTGCTGGCAGGAACCTTCCAAATAGAGGTTTAATAGTAAAGGGAATACTCCCAAGAATTGACAATGGGAACGGAAACTATAGCACAGCTGTAAATCAGATGGGGTTAATATCTAGAATATATAAAGAATCCCCTAAATTAAATACCAGCACTCCCACGAAATTACAGATAAATAAAATGGAATGAACAGATGGTTCTCAAAATAATAAATGCAGGTTGGTTAATAAATATTTTTAGCTGTTAAGTATCTCAGCTATCAGGTAAGTGAGAATTAAGCCAGTTTGAGATTCTGTTTCATCCCAATCAGAACAACTACCATATATATATTCCATGACATTACAGGTGGTTGTGGTCACCACTGTGCTTGTAGTATTGTACCAAGGTTACTCAACTGAGGAAGCCATAGCTAGAATCACAGCCTTGCAGCAGTACTGAGAGTGCCAAAATCATTAAATCAAGTTTCAGAAATTAACTTGGAATTCACCACTTGACTCTGTCTTTGTAGGCTCTTTAATATTTCCATGTGTACTCTGAGAACATACTTAATTCTGTCATATGCTTACAATGATAAGTTCGATGTAAGAAAATTGGTGAATTATTAGGAAAGCATTGTGTGTGGCATCTGCAAGGCAAGACAGAAATGTGAGGAAAATTAAGGGGACATTGAAATAAGCCCTTCTCCCTGGGACATAGTTTGCGTTTCCTGCTGGCTAAGAATCAAGAAGCTTCAGTGAGACAGATGAAATCAAATTTGCCCATGGAGATACCACATGTCTTCCCAGAATCTAAATAAAAATGCAGAAAGCAACAGACCATGCTTACCTAGGGCCATGGTACTTACAAGCTTAAGTTTAACCCTAACAGCAGTCCTCTCTCATTCCTATGCCTAAACAGTGCACCTCATCAAACCAGATTACAATTTCACTTGCACAAGGAAATTGTTTAAGACAAAGAAAATAGGTAAAATTGGCATGTATTCTTAATCTCAAATCTTATTTTTTTAATTTGGCTTAATCTTTAAGACTATTGTTTTATGTGTTTTCCGTGTGTGTCAGTATCTATATGTTGTCCCTTCTTAAGTTATTTATTCAAAGGATATAATTTACAGCATGATTTTTTTAAACTGAAAATAGATTTTCTTCCTACAACATATGTGCATTTTACGTGTTTCTTGTGCTTTTTCTTTGGCTATCTTTTTTCTAATTGGTTTCCCTTGTTCTTATTTATTTATTTCTATTTTATCTTATTACATTATTGTTATTTATTTTATCTTTTTAGAAGCCTGATTGTTTCCTAATGTGTGTGGGGGTGGGTGGGTTTGGTTGCATGGAGAAGTGGGGAGAATGGGGAAGAAGTTGGGGGAAACAAACCATCATCAAAATACATTCTATGAAGAAAATCTATTTCAGTTTTTAAAGTCTTGCTGTAAGTTACATCCTTTGAATAAATAATGTAAGAAGGAAAAAAGTCACACACAAACTATAAAGACATTATTTTAGAGCTCGATCTAACAGCCCCATCCTTGCTTAAATCGGAAGCACATCCTTAATACGAACACCGACTCCACTTCATTCTGAATAGTTCTCTGTGTTTTTGGGGTGTAGTCAGTATCTGTGAACTGAGATCCCTAAGCAGTGGAATGCTTCAGACACTGCCTAGGAAGCACAAGGCTTGCTATTTCATCCCCAGCGCCTCATATGCCTGACATCCATGACGGTCTGTGAACTGCTACAGACCCTATGGAAGTTACATGGAGCTTCCACAAAAAAATTCAAATGTAGAGCTAGGTATACAACTCCTGGTTATATGCCCAGTGAACTTTAAGTAAACATACTAGAGATATTTATTTGCACATAAATGTATGTCACAGTACGGGTTGCAATAATCAAGTTATAGAATCATCTTGGGTGTCTGTTGACATGAATGAATGCAGAGACTATGGCATACATATGCAATGGAATTCATTCAGTCATGAAGAAGAATGAGATCATAATAAAGATGACTAGAAATCACTATATTAAGCTAAACAAATCACATTTTCTCTCATTTGTAGATCCTATATTTTACCAAAAGACATAAAATCATTTGTATGCATGACCTGAAAGCAGAAGTGACACTGTCTAGGGAAACAACAGGGAATAGGAGCAAGTAGACGGGGAAGTAGGAAGTGGGATAAATATGCTCAAAGTGCATGACATATTTGTTTTACAATGTCTTCATCAAGGTCATTCTGTACAATGGATATGCACCAGTAAAAGTTATGTGAAAATTCGTGTGTGCTGGAAAAAATGTTCCAGAACTTTAACTATATTTTAGAGCGAGAAACAATAGCAAGGAAAATAAATTCCTTTCTCTACTTATTTTTAATTGCTACTCCAAAGATTCTCTTTTTATGTAAGCAATTTGTAACATACTCTACTGAGTCTTGGAATATTACTGAGCTTGCAATATAATGGCAGTATTAGCTGATTTTGTGACTGTTGGGACAGCCACTATGCATTCCAGATTGGCCTTGACCATGCTATCCCCCTGCCCCAGCCTCATAAGTACTAAGATTATAAGCATGTATAGTCATACTCCTAGCAATAGTAGTTTGTTAACTAACTTTATTGGCTCAACTTTGTCCTCTGGATACCACTGTAATAATATTTACAATACTGTATGACCAGTCAAGCATGGACAGATAGCAAAGAAATATGTGCAGATTTAGCCATCTTGTATCTAGGCTGGAGTAAGGTTGAGCCAACACTGTGTGGTAGTTGTGAGCAGTGGCTATGTGCCCGTGTGTGTGTGTGTGTGTGTGTGTGTGTGTGTGTGTGTGT
>OU015749.1:23084908-23104817 GCA_907169655.1 Acomys percivali | reverse complement strand
TAGCAAAATTGACTGAGTCCAGTAAAAACTAGAAACACAGATTCAAAATGAGAATAGCTACCTTTCTTTTCACTTGCATCCAGTGTCCTTGCTTTACAGGATCTCCTTTGGTCTAGAAATGTCTGAGATCCTGTACTGTCTTCACCTTGTCCAGTACTGTCTGACTTCACCTTTTAGCATAGACCCTGAGTAGGCACTGCCACCCTCCACCAGCTCACCAAGATAGGCCATCTTGAAAACGAAGCTGTTTACTTGCTCCACCACCCACTGCCTTCTGCAGGAGATGCCACACAGACTGGCTTCTCCCTCCTCAGTCTGTCTCAGTGGCAGATTCTCATAGGATGCCAAATTTTCATTTTGAATGTTAGATATCCTAGGTGAGACTATAAGCACAAGGTTAGGGACACAGTTTCGTAGCACACACTAGCTATAACACGTAAGAAGTCCTGAACTCAAGCTCCCAAACTAAAGAAAAGGATCTCAATTTCACTTGGGAAGAGTTGGCTATTTTTATTTAGCATGTTGGCTGAATTCCTATCAAACAGTTATGTTTCCGACTCTGTGAGTTCTGACTCAGACAGAGGCACAGTTTACAGGAACAAAACCCTTATGCCACAGCACAAGGAACCATTGTAGGGAGAGAGAAAGCCCCAGCTGGCTGAAATGGGAGAAACACCATGATGTTTCCCAAGTGGGCAGGGGCCTGCTTCCCTGGGTCCCCATCTCACTGTGCCACATCTGTGGCACAGTTGCCTTCAATCGCTGCTTTGTGTATTGCACATCTTACTATAAGGATAAATTCCTGCATTGGGATGTGATTTCTCTTACTATAATGTAGTAAGTGTTATTGTAGAATATTGTAGTGGACTTTCTATATTTGAGTATCCCACCCCATTGATCCTTACACCCCATATTGTTTTAGATTAGATTTTAAATGTCTTAGAATATTTAACCAGAGAAGCTAAATTATTTCAAAACGATGCCAGATTAATAATTTGCTTGAACAAAATCTTTGTTTATTTTTCCTTTGTGTTCGCTTTCCTTAGTCTCTGTTTCCTAGTGGGCTGACTGATCACATAGTTTTTGAAGACTGATTAGAGATATTATGTTCTTTCTTTGTCTCCACATATGTTAAACCCCTTAATTTAGAAGCTTCACCAACTGTTTCATTATAATTCTCATTTTAAAATCATTTATATAAAGTCAAAAAGGATGAGAATGACTGACAGCTGGATTATTTGTAGACTGGATGAGTAAATGAATGATTCAACCAATAGTAAAGTCAAGTCCAGGAAATAAAGATGCCGTAGTACAATACAAGTAGACAGATATAAGTGAGTATATACCATTTGACTCTTTCTGCTTCTGGGTGAACTCACTCATTATGATCATTTCTAGTTCAATCCATTTGTCCACAAATTTCTGGAATTCCTTGTTTTTAATAGCTGAGTAATATTCCATAGTGTAAATGTAACACAGTTTCTTTATCCATTCTTCTACTGAGGGACACTTAGGCTGATTCCATGTTCTGGCTATTATGTACTCTGGTGCCTCATATCTGACCAAGTCCCCTGAATGGGGAGACCTAGTGGCACTCAGAGGAAGGATAGCAGGCTACCAAGAAGAGACTTGATACCCTATGAGCATATACAGGGGGAGGAAGTCCCCCTCAGTCACAGTCATAGGGGAGGGGAGTAAGGGGAAAATGGGAGGGAGGGAGGAATGGGAGGATACAAGGGAGGGGATAACTATTGAGATGTAACAAGAATAAATTAATAAAAAATTAAAAAATAAAAAATTAAATTAAAAAAGAGATGTAATATGAATAAATTAATAAAAATAAAAAACAAGTAGACAAGATCATATACTTCTCCTGCTAGATGCAAGATGTCAAGGAAAGAAGAGTAGAGGACTCCCACAGGGTGGGCCACACCCTGACAACTGACTCTGATATTCAGACCTAATCCTGAGACAGCCACCCTATCTCTAAGGCAGCTGAATGTCAGATAATAGTAAAGAGGTAAGAAAATGACCTCCCTTCTAACTAAGCCCTCCCTAGAGACCGAACACCATGAAAGAGTCTATTTCTCTACCTTTCTCACCATGCCCACTTCAGAGCCTGGCCTAGTCCTTTTTAAATTAGAATACAGATTCAGCCAGTGGACACAAGGCAAGTAAGCTGTGCTCTATGAATGCAGCCGTCAATACTAGGTTTACATGCAAAGGACAGATTTGAGAGAAAAGAATTTCGGAGGCATTTCAAGAATATTAACCATGTGTTCTGGCCAGGAAAAGAGGCCCAAGGGTTATTTTAATCCATTTCTCCAAAAGATAGTATTTTCTTTTAATTTTATAAATTTAGTCATTTTAAAACTTGCAAATAAATAAAAACACCATGAGTGAAAATTAGCTAGACTCAAAGTCTATACAACTCAATGAACCTCTATACAGTTAGAACAGGCATTGGGAATGGAAGTTGTAGGGCTTCACATTAAATTTATACTGATAGTGTCAATTATATTTTATGCACTTATTCACCAAAAAAAACCCAAACAAACAAGAACCCATGACAGAAGTGAAACTGGAAAAATTATTAGTGTCGCATCGCCTTTTACAACCTGTGCCCATTGACTGCATCAGGCCTTCCTCAGCCCTTATATTTAACCTTTCTTCTCCTTCCTTCATGTTTGACTGAACATGTTGAAGAAGACTGCAGTCTTCTTGGACTGCAACGCTCTCTAAAAGTTTTTTATAACCCATCTTTAGAACACACTCATTTACTCCATTTTATTTACAACAGTATAATTTATGAAAAACTGGATATCTGAATATTCACAATACATAATCCGCCATGGCAAACCTCAGCATCTATGCCATACTGATCTTAGTAGGTTAGGGTTGATCCAAGTAAAATACAACCTATTCCTATTCACCTTTCCATCTGCCAGGCATCCATACATTTCATTAGCTAAAGGTGGAAATTTAGCCACTGACACTCCACAGCTCAACTTAATCCAACTTTTATTTCCAGGGTATCATCTTTGCAATAATGACTTGCCCAAGTAGGTAAGTCCTATTTCCACACTATTACTCTATCCTATTAGTGGAATTTCTGAAAGAGATGGGCAAAGTCTGCTTTCCTTCCGTAATAAACAATATCAAGTATGATTTGCCACCATGGGGTCTTTTTTTTTTTTTTCTGTATGCTGAGTAGCATCTACCGTACTGCTGTCTGAATAAGTCCTGACCCATTTGTTGTAGGAACAGGTAGGTTGTCTTACATAAGAAAGGAACTTTGGGGCTGGAGAGATGGCTCAGAGGTTAAGAGCACTGTCTGTTCTTCTAAACGTCCTGAGTTCAATTCCCAGCAACCACAACCATCTACAATGAGATCTGGTGCCCTCTTCTGGGGGGCAGGAGTACATGCAGGCAAAATACTGTATATGTAATAAATAAATAAATCTTAAAAAAAAAAAAAAAAAGGAACTTTGCAGGTGTGAGAGAGACAACGGTCTTGACATAAATACTTAATTCAGATTGTCCAGGTAGCCTCAAAGAGAGTCACAAGGACCCTTTCCCAAGAAGATGCCAGAGGCAGAGAAGTTGTGACATCAAAAATGGAGGTTAAAGTGATGCCCTAAGGTCCCTGAGGCCAGGAATAAGGGTTGCCTCTAAAAGCTACAAAAGACTCGGGCAGGGATTTCTCATGAGACTTCCTAAAGGCCACTAACCCTCAGTCCCCTTGACTTCTCTCCAATGAGACTAATCTCGGAATTCTGACACTCAGAGGAATAAGGTAATAAATCTAGGTCATTTTAGATCAGAGTCCTGACAGTTGACAGATGTAACTACAGGAGAGACAATCACTTCTTCAGAGGGGTAAGAGTTGGCTGGTAAGTGATGAAACAATAATACACATCCGTGTTTAGGTTGGTGTTTTTCTCTCGAGTCCAGGATAAACTTTAACATTGTATAAAGTACACTGCCTCCTGCCTAGAATGACTCTTCCAAACAACTTCTATCTGGGTAGAAGAGCCTATTAGTAAAGCTCTCACTTTCCTCACCACATGTAATAGCTTCCCAACTCCAATAACTTCAACCACTCTTCCGGGAGGGTTGGGGGGAGCTTTGGGGAGAAACTACAAACTCATTGTGTTCTCTAATAACAAGCTGCCTTTAGTTCCACTAAAGAAAATAATGATCTGTTTTCCTTTTCCTGGCAGTGTGAAATGCTAGGCAGGGCAATCCCATTAACCCTCTCCCATCCCACTAGCTTTAAACACCAATATGCAGATTGTCAGTTCCTACCGTTGTCAATATTGTAGCAGCTTACACAAAACCATTGATGAGATTATAATGTGATGTTCCTTCCATCTGGACAAGACACAATGTAGTCTGTCTGTCTTCTTAAGCACTGTTTCTAGACAATTCACTGCAACAGTGAACATAGCCTTTAATGTTCATTTTTATTGTCTGCATGCATTTCCCCTAGACATAAGAGAATATTGAAAAGGCAGCAGATCTGCCAAGAAATGCCTCTGACCTCTGACCGTTAGGAACTTGCTTGAACTATGACAATATAACCCTTCATACATGACAGGTTTGGGAGATAAAATAGTCACAGATGCAGTAATTTGGAGAATACAATTCTAGGTGGTTAGCATTAACCAGCCTGTGGCAGCCAAGCATAGTCTCAGATGCTAAATGACAGTCATGAAGAACGGAGAAGATGGCATACGCTATGACAGCAGCTGTGGGCATTCCCTTACAAACATTTTCACTGAAGCCTTGCTCCCTGTAGTGGTTACATAACAGTTGGCTGTGCTAGCAGTGACAGTGACACATGGTCTCTAGCTATACGGTTGGTTATATGGTCACTAGCATCGCTGTGAGTTTCCAAGTGCTATAACTCTCTGAAAAGGTAAAATGGTGGGTGGAAATCCATCAAACTATTATGAAAATATAACATGTAAATAAAGTAAAATATGTGGCCTGGATGTGCTAGCACATGCGTATAATTCCATCACTCAGGAAGGCCAGGCAGAAGAGTCATGACTCTGAGGATGACTTAGTTATGTATTAGACTCTTTCTCAAAACAAAGAAATAAACAGCATATAATGGCCTGTACCACCACCTCTACCTCAGAGAGATTTTCTACAATTTTTCAACAGTCTTCTCTCTGGTAGTTGAGTTGTGTCTTGTTTTTTGTTTGTTTTGCTATATAGTCTAGGCTTACCTACGCTTCATGCTCCTGTGTGAACCAGTGTAGCCCTTACTGCACCCCTGTGGTCCTCACTCCCTGCTCAGGAGCATCTGCCCTGTCACCAGACACTAAAAGGGTTCAGGAAACAGAATGTTGATCTTTTGCCAGTGACGAAATAGTTCAAGTTCCACATTACAAAATTCTGACATGCTTTCTTCACATTAACATGAAAATTTGGAGACTACAGCATTAACAGAAATACAAGAAATCTGAGGGCAAAACTCTAGAATATTCCATTGATAGGATGGGGAGAAGGAAATAAGTCAGTGTTTCATTAACTAACATGATATAGCCAAGCATATTGCCAGGCCCTGAACAATAGCCACAAAGGGAAGAAAACCAGGTGAGTAAAATGGCCAACATTACATTTCATTTTGCTTCCTTTTGTGAACAGTGGAAAGCTTACAAATACCTTAGAAAAAGGCCATGAAAGAGTCAGTTTAGCATAGGCCTCGGTATGCCCCAAACCCAGAAGGCATTGCCTGAATCTTTCCATAGACCCCAAAACACCTTTAAAATCACAGAGTATTTCAGATCTACAAAAAACTGAGTCAACTGATTAAAACTGACACTTGTAATTTTAGGGTGCTAGAAATATTTCCCAAATGGGTGTTCAAACTGTTTTTGGTCTTTTGGGGGGGGAAGGAGTAGCACTTTCTACCAAGTTTCTTCATATGTATGCACCAAAACTAGAATGGTTGTGGAAGCCGCTGGTGGTTTTACTACCCACAGGACTTTTTGTTCTAATTCATTGTTTATGTGTGGCAGCTCATTGAAGAGTGGGAGAGCAGCATTCAGGATTTGCCAGGCAGTTTATGTGCCTTCTCTAAGGAATGGCTTGGAGGGGTAGCACAGCCTCAGGCCTGTGGTGTAGCCTCAGTTCAGTGAGATTCCTTGTGTTGTTGTGGTGGTGGTGGTGGTGGTGTTTTGTTTGTTGTTGTTTTTGGGGGGGAGGAGTTGTTTTGTTTTGTTTTGTTTTGTTGCCTTCTGCTCATCATGTGCTACAGACACTGCACACAGCTGTGAGGGGCTACAATTCCGCTGATCTACACACTCCACCAGCTACCGCACTCACACACATACCGTGATGTCTGACGAACTCTACTGCCCAGATGCACACTATCTGTTTCTCATTTCTACAATAGAATCTGTCGTGCGCCCTGTTGTTTGTATTAGCTCCCCTGGCTGGAAAATGAGAGAAGCTCTTATTAAGGTCCATCTTCTATAAAGGCTACTGTTAACCATCACATTTCAGCTCCTTGTAAGACAATGCTAACAATAACAACCTTTCCTTTGTATCTGTACCCAACTCTGCCTTTAAGGCCTGTGCTGATACTTTATCCACACTTAACAAGCATTCTTTAAAAACCAGCAGCAGATAACAATCCACAACTTGACAGACTTGTCTTTTTCCTGGCTCACATGTTCACCCGGCTCTACTTTTCTTCACAACCAGCTCTGAGTTAATTGAAAGCTCCTGGTAATTACTGTCCTTGTGTTATTTTCCCTTCTCTCTTCTTGGGGTATAAAGATGTATCATGCCTCTACATATTTGTAAGAGCCAGTACACACATCTGTCTCACAGTAATAGATTGTATTCCTTGGGTTAAAAACCCTTTAAAATAGCATTGCTAGATGACATCCAAGATTCTGATGTCTTCCCTTTCACTTGAATCATTAAGCCCTGAAGTGTATATGCTGCCTCTGGCCACTTAAATCCCAAAGAGAGTGTCCTTTTAAAGCCTAGATGTCCAATCTCCATGACACCCGTATCTGCTGTCCATCTGGTTTCTAATTCTGGCTTACTCAGCTTTGCAGTCTTCTTACAGTGGAGCCTTCTTCCCGGTGTTTTTTTTTTCCTTAATAATCCACATATGTGTTTTCTCTAACTAGCATTTTAACTCCTACCCTAACAACTACACTGTTGTTTTTAGAGGAAAAGTCATTTATCTTTGTTGTAAAGCATTTGAAAGACACAGAAAATCACTACAAAGAAAAATCACCTTAGTCTTACCATCCCAAGAGAATCACATGACTCATGGTGTTTTCTGTGGGGTGAGTGGAGTGTAATTCTTTCTGCCTTCCAGACATTTATTCTCACTCTTTGAAGCCATGCACTCTTTGCCTTAGTATGGTTATCTGGCAATAACCCCACTACCCTACTCTTTCCAGGCTGTGTTGTACATAAACTATAATGTAAGAGTAAGGAGATAAGGAAGTGACTCAAAGTGACTATAACACAAACATGAGAACCAGAGTTCCTATCCCTAGCATCCATGTAAAGGCACGTGTAGCCACCAGTGTCTGTGATATCAGCACTGAGGAGACAGACAAAGGTAGATGTGTGGAGCTCACTGACCAGCTCAATGACCACATTAAATCTATGTGCTTCGAGTCCAGTGAGGAACCTTGTCCTTAAAAATAAGGTGGAGGAAAAACCAAGGAAGCCAGCAGATGCTGACCTCTGATGTCCACGGGCTCACAGACAGAATGAAATGTAGGTTTTGCTCTTGTTCCACAAAGCTCGTGATTTAACATGCACTTGTTCTAATAATTCACAGAAGCTCAAGCCTCTGGCTAGATAATGCTCCTATTGCTAGTGTCAGACAAATAGTGTGGAGCATGGGGGCATGTCCAGCTTTCTTTACCTAGCACAATTATATCTGCTAAACAAAACATACAAGTCAAACGAAGAATTAAATAACATCTGTGATTCTTTGATCTAAGCAAAACGAGATTTACATCAGATGACTTAAAAGCCTGTGTCCTATTCTAAGAAAATAAATTTAGGTTTTTGCCATAGGGACATGAATGAAAAATATCTCAGTAGTCCCTTTAACACAGGTATTGGAAATTAACATTCCAAACTGGGCCGGTTGTCACAGGCCTGTAATTCCAGCTTTTGGGGGCTGAGGCAGGGGGATCATGAATTTAAGCCCTCCCTGTACTGTAGAGAGAATGTTCTGGCAACTCGGCAATCTAGTGAGGCTACTTCAAACTTAGAAAGGCACAGGGTGATGAACAGGCTATGGGTATAGCCTAGAGCACTTTACAAAGAAAAGAGAGAGGAAGAAAAGGGGAGAGAGGGAAGGAGAGATAGAGGCAGGAGAGAGAGGGAGAGAGATATGGAGGGATGAGAGAGAGATAGAAGAGGGAGAGAAAAAGGAGGGAGGGGACAGGAGAGACAGACAGACAGACAGACAGACAGACAGACGTTATTACTAATAGTTATGATAAGATCTAATTTCTATCTCAAAACACGTTAACAAGGACTCGTTTCTACAAAAGCACTTCACATATATGCTAGGCTAGGTGATTTGTCCTCTTTTCTAAAGGGGACACTTCACTTCCTCCAGGACCAAGAAAACAAGCCTGAGGGAGTTGTTTCCTGAAAATGAACCCCTGGCTTATTCATGCTCAGTCCAGATAGTGGGTCAGGTGTTCCCAGGCACAACTCCTGGCTTTCCTCGGGGTCCTCTCCATGTTTCTCACAAAGGCATCTTCTTGCCCTAAGGGCATAACTCTCAGAATGCTTTGGTGAGCAGTCAGAGCAACCAGGGTCTGAGGGAAAACCTCCTAGAGGAGAGCATCCTGTCACCATAGTCTTCTCCTTCATGGCATTTTCAAGACCACAATGTCCAGGCAGAAAGGGCACCCTGATGTGGATATAGCAAGAATAGAAAAGGCTGGAGTTGGTGCTGCTAAGGCAGGAGCAACATGAGACTGGGCCATAAACATGACTTTTACCAAAGGCAGTTCTGATTTTTGAACTGTACACATGTGCAGTAAAATGAATCTAGTTATATACAAAATGATAATCCATTATAATAGTTGGGTTTATTTTAAAAACACAAGGTTAATTTTACATTAAATGTTCAATGTAGTTCTTCACATTAGTAGAACACAATAAAAAAAAGCATACAATCAAAAAGGCAGTGCAACAAATTCATAACCAACATCCAAAAAACATGAGCCTCTGATAGACACTCTCTTAATATTACAAAAAAAAAATCTACAAAAAGTGTGTTCCAGCAAGCATCATGGTTAGCAAGGAAATGCCAAGGTGTCCCCACTGGAACAGAACATGGCATCTGTCACAAGTCTTCTCAACATTGCTTTGAACTCCTAGCCAACACTTTCAGAAAGAAAAATAAATTAAATGTGTAAGAAAAATAAATTAAATGTGTAAAAAAAAAAAAGAAAGAAAGAAAGAAATGAGAGGGGATTCCAAGATGGCTGTGCCAAACACTCACGGTATGATCTGCAGGACAGAGACTAGGGACCCGGCTGGGAGCTACAGACTGCAAGACCTGGAGAGCCCTAGGTGAGAGGGGTCCACACAGTGCAGAGCACAGGTGGGTCCAGCCTCAGGCCATCCAACCGGCCCACGGAGGATGAGGGCCTAGTCCCCAGAGTCTGGACCCATACCCAACTGCAGCTGCAACCATGATCTATATCACAGACTCTGTATCTGGGACTGAACTGTGAGCGTTGAAGCACCAGAGTCTGGAACTGCTGGCCTGGGGAGAATCCAGGAAAACCGATGGATCTGACCTCAGACAACCTTGCCAGTCCACAGAAAGCCCCAGGGGCCAGTGACCATTTGGGTACACTATCTGAAGCCCAGAGCAGCCTATTGTGCTATGCCTTACCTGTACCGTTCCTCTCTCCCTCTCTGACTGATCAATGGGCTACAGAGAAACAGCTTCAATGTCTGCTGGTGATTTCTAAAACAAAACTGGGAATAGGACTTCCTCAAGATCCAGCTATTCCACTCCTTAGAATATACCCAGAAAATGTTCCACCATACAACAAGGACATATGCTCAACCATGTTCAAAGCAACCTTATTCATGATAGCCAGAACCTGGAAACAGCCTAAATGCCCCTCAGTTGAAGAATGGATAAAGAAACTGTGGTACTTTTACACTATGGAATACTACTCAGCTATTAAAAACAAGGAAATCCCAACAATTTGTGGACAAATGGATGGGACTGGAAATGATCATAATGAATGAGTTAACCCAGAAGCAGAATGACTCACATGGTATATACTCACTTATAATTGGGCACTAGCCCAAAAGGCATGTCCCACAAAAGTCTTCACTTACCAGGAGATTGGGATAGATGTGAGGACATCCTACTGAGACTCTAGGTAAGAGAAATATAGGAGATGGGAAAATAGAAGGACCCATAGGGTCCTAGAAACCTACAAGAAGAACATCATAATGACTGGATCTGGGCTCAGGGGGGATCTGCTCAAACTATTGCACTAACCAAGGACAATACAATAGTAAACATCAAACCCCTACTCTGATCTACCCAATGGACAGGACATTCTTCACAGTTACGTAGAGAGCAGGGACTGACTTTGACATGAGCTCTGATGCTCCATATTTGACCACCTCCCCTTGGTTGGGAGACCTGATGGCACTCAAAAAAAAAGAATAAACAGGCTACCAACATGAGACTTAATAGCCTATGACCATATGGGGGGGGAGGTCCCCCTCAGTCATAGACCTAGGGGAGGGGAATAGGGTGAAAGTGAGAGGGAGGGAGGAATGGGAGGATACAAGTGATTGGATAACAATTGAGTTGTAATCTGAATAAATTAATAAAACTTTAAAAAAAGAATTAGAACTCCTCCCAAAAAAACAAACAAACAAACCAGCATGGTACTGGGAGATCAATAGGCTGGTATATCAATGGAATGGAGTCGAAGACCCACAAATAAATCCACACACCTATAGACACTTGATTTTTGACAAAGAAGCCAAATCTATTCAGTGGAAAAAGGATAGAATCTTCAACAAATGGTGCTGGTATAAGTGGACGTCTACATGTAGGAAAATCCATTTAGATGCTTATTTATCACCATGCACAAAACCCAAGTCCAAGTGGATTAAAGACCTCAACATAAAATTAGAGACACTAGATATGTTATAAGAAAAAGTGGGGAAAAGCCTGGAACTCATTGGCTCAGAAGACAACTTCCTGAACAGAACACCAACAGCTCAGGCTCTAAGGTCAATAATTAATAAATGGGACCTCATGAGGCTGAGAAGCTTCTGTAAGGTAGAAGACACTGTCAACAAAACAAAGTGACAGGCTACAGAATGGGAAAAGATCTTCACCAATCCTATATCTGACAAAGGACTAATATCTAAAATATATAAAGAGCTCAAGAAATTAAACACCACCAAACCAAATAACCCAATTAAGAAATGGGGCTCAGATTAAACAAAGAATTCTCAACAGAGGAATATCAAATGGCTGAGAAACACTTAAAGAAATGCTCACCATGCTTAGTCATCAGAGAAATGCAAATCAAAATGACTCTGAGATTCCATCTTACACCCATCAGAATGGCTAAGATCAAAAACTCAAGTGACAGTACATGCTGTCAATGATGTGGAGAAAGGGAAAGACTTCTACATTGCTGGTGGGAATGCAAACTTGTACAACCACTTTGGAAATCAATCTGGTACTTCTCAGAAAACTAGGTATAGGGCTACCTCAAGACCTAGCTATTCCATTCCTTGGAATATACCCAAAAAATGATCTACCACACAACAAGGACATATGCACAACCATGTTCATAGCAGCCTTATTCATAATAGCCAGAACCTGGAATCAGCCTAAGTGTCCCTCAGTTGAAGAATGGTTAAAGAAATTGTGGTATATTTACACCATGGAATACTACTCAGCTATTAAAAACAAGGAAATCCCAAAATTTGTGGACAAATTGGTAGAACTAGAAATGATCATACTGACTGAGTTAACCCAGAAGCAGAAAGACTCACATGGTATATACTCACTTATAATTGGGCACTAGCCCAAAAGGCATGTCCCACGAAAGTCTTTACTTACCAGGAGATTGGGATAGATGTGAGGACATCCCATTGGGACTCTAGGTATGACAAAGATAGAAGATGGGGAAATAGAAGGACCCAGAGGGTCCTAGAAACCTACAAGAAAAACATCAAGGCTAGTTGATCTGGACCCAGGGGAATCTGCTCAAACTACTGTACCAACCAAGGGCAATGCATGCAGTAAACCTTGAACCCCTATCCAGATCTAGCCAATGGACAGCACATTCTCCACAGTTGTGTGGAGAGTGGGGACTGCCTCTGACATGAACTCTGGTGCCCCCTATTTGACAATTCCCCTTAGTGGGGAGGCCTGGTGGCACTCAGAGGAAGAATAAGCAGGCTAACAAGATGAGACCTGATAGGCTGTGATCATATGGTGGGGGAGGAAGTCATCTTCTGTCCCAGACCTAGGCGAGGGTGAAAGAGGGAAGGAGGGGGGGAAAGGGAAGATACAAGTGAGAAGATAACAATTGAGATGTAATCTGAAGAGATTACTTAATTTTTAAAAAGAAATGAATGTTATTGTCTGAGATAACAAATTTGTGTTTCTAGAAATTCTGGAAAAATAATCACAAACTGTTAAAATTAAAAATCAAGTTCATTGTTCTATGCCAACAAACCACATGAAAATAATAAAATAAAATGAAACGTGTTCTCATGGCTACAAACACTTAAGAACTAGAAATTAACACAGCAAAGCATGAGTTGGAACCTAACAGGACGTCAGCATATCACCAATAGTAGCAAAAGAAAATCAATCCAAGTAAACGTGAAAGCCTTGCAGGGTTTTTTTTATTTCAACTTGGTATAAATTTACAACCACATTTAGTAATTTTTATAAATAGTGAAAACAATTGAGAGAAAGTTGAACTGTTAATACAAAACATTATCAAAGCTCTGATATGTTGGCACAAAGATAGATACTAAGCAAATGGGTAATATTGACCAGATTGATCCCAAGGATTTTTGCAAGTATAATCATATGGAGATGTAAACATATTTTACTGTGTTTCATATCTGCACAAAAGTCAACTACATGTGGGTCAAAAAGTTGCATAAAAGTCACAGCACACATTAAAAATATGAAGGAAAATATCTTTCAACAAGATACAATAATTAGAATGAAGGCATACTTCACTATCTTTGACAAGGAGCATATATACAGAATATATCCTATAAATCTGTAATGACAAGAAAGTATATTTTGAAAATTAACTCAAGAGACATGAGAATGAATTTCAAGAATAAAGATGCCCAAAAGATGTCCAACCTTATTTGTAATCAAGGAACTTAAAACTGAAGCTAAAATAAATTAGCAGTACATATCCCATAAGCTATAAATACAATGAACACCATTGCATATTGTCAATTTCATGAAGCGAAGAGAGTATCACAACTGTATGTGATGGGTAGAAGTGCTTGTCCACATTATTACCTCGAAAAGACCCTTTACAGCATCATTAAGAGATTATTTCCCCACTCTGTGACTCAGCAGAGTGTACACCAGACAGAAATATGTGCGAATATTCATGTATGAAAATGTTCCTGGCTGCATTACTCATGGATGTAAACAATCCAAATGTCTTTCATAATAGAGTAGATACATTCTGACATATTCCCCAAACAGAAATTTATATGAAAAGGAAAATGAACTACTCTTGTTGGGTATGACGTGAGTGAATCCCATATTATATATAATTAAGCTAAAGAAGCCAGGTGCTAAGGGTGCATGCTATGTAATTCAAGAATATAATATCCAACACCAGGAAAAGGCATTTACTGGAGAGGGTGGCATTACCTGCAGGGACTGTGGGGAAAGTGATGTGTACCTGCCTGGGAATGGTGGGAACCTAGATGTGCTCAATGTAAAAAACACCAACAATAAAAACTCAACAGATGCCGAATAAGCTTTGTGTCAATATAGGACAGTTTATTTAACCTATGTAATTCTTAAATTTTAAATACTATCAAAATATTGGTAAGGGCTAGAAGAAATAATTCTATTTCTGTTTTTTGAAAGATACATCAAATGATGCTTATCTTGAGAACATACTGCGTATAAATATTTATGCTAAATAAAACCTTGCACACTTGTAAGTTACTAACATTTCTATTTGTGTGATCCTCAATATACTAATATATAAAAGTATACAATAAATAATACCATCTGGAATGCTTTCGGTGAATAAAACTTATACTACATGCATGTATGAAAGTTCCACAAAGAACCCATTATTTCGTGCAATAAATATTGATTGCTAATAATATTTAGCATAATAAGTATTCATTATGCTAATAAAGGAAAAATTAAAAGCCTGATTTGAATGAATCATACCAATAAACAATATATTGTCCTACAAAGAATCCAAGAGACTGGCAACCCACGGTTGGGTAACTCAGAACCATGGCACCATCTTCAGTGTTGGTTCCTGTTACGGCTTCCCTTCCTTCCTAGGTCAGTGTTGGCTTGACGATTACAACAGCAATCACAAGATGTCTGCCAACAGCTTGCCCGCATCTTACACTTCACCATGTGCATAAAGAAAGGCCTTTTCCATCGTTGAGCAAGTGGTTCTCTGAAGTCCTGCAACACTCTCCCTTGTGTCTGTCTCATATATGACTTGCCTTCACTTAACCCGAGCACAGGAAAAGGGGATATCAGGGTGCTGTAATTTATATAAAATGTGTCAGAGTCAAACTGACAAAAGGCACTAGGGAAGAGGTGGACACCAGGATAGAAGTGGAATTCTGTTAGCAGGAGAGACGGACGGAGGGATGTGTGGGAGGACTAAAAGCCCATGCCAGACAACCAGCAAAATCACAATAAAGGAAGTACAAAATGAATGGCTCTTTGGTGGTGTTCACAGCATTTTCAATGATAGTAGTTTTCAAAAGTTCTTTCTTGTCCTATTTCTATGAATCTCAAAAATTATTTAAAATTAGATAATGTAAAATTTTGGGTAAGATATTCATTTATGTTTATATTGTGCATTATTTCACGATGATTAATAAACTAGATATGATAGTTTGTTTGTATATATATATTTAAATACTTGTCAGCTTTTTTCAATATTTCACATAGCTTTTTTACTTTAACTGAAATCTAATCATATCATTTCCCCTTCTCTTTTTCTCTCCCATTCCTCCCATGTTCCTCCTTCTCTCTCTCTACCAAATTCATGGCCTCTTTTTCTTTGATTATCATCATTACATATGTAAACTCATTAATATATAAGTACAACTAAGTACTTTTAGTGTTGCTTGTACATATATATGACTTCAGGGTTGACAGTATGGGTACTGGAAGGCTTATCCCTGGGAGAGACTATTTCTCCCTGTCTGAGCAGTTATTCCTTGCCCTTTGTACTTTGTCTATGAGATTTCCCTCCTCTGATTCATAATTTCTATTGGCATTGTTGTTTAAGTCTTGTTTAGGCAGCCATATTGTCGCAGTATCATGGGATACCTTCCCTGTAGTTTCCAAGAGACATAATCTCACAGCAGACTTACTGGCTCTTACAGTTTTTCCATCCTCTCTTCTATGGTTTTCCCTGAGCCTTAAGTGCAGGAGTTATTTTGTTTTGTTTTGTTTTGTGGACACATCTATTGGGAATGAGATGTCCATGATCAGTTGATTGTTGCATTATAACCAGCTTTGGTTTTCTGTGATGGTCTCTGTTTACTGCAAAAGGAAGTTTCTACATTATGACATAAAAGCTACCCTTATCTGTTAGTATAAGGATACATTTTAAAATGTAATTAGGAATTATTCTGGTCCAGTAAGTGGCAGCAGGAAGTTCTCTAAGGTAAATGACCTCACAAGCCCTGAACAGTTAGCCAGGTTTCTAGTACTAAGCACGATTTATGTTCTGTTGAGCAGGCCTTAAATGAAATTAGACAACTATTGGTTATCACCAAATATGAGTGCCACTATTACATCAATTTTGATGAGCTATTTTGATGCTGGTCATTATTGTGGCTCATAAGCATCACTGTGTATTATTAGATTTCCATTTATCAGTGAACAGGACCATGGACCATTTTTTAAGTTTACCATGACCAAAGTTGGTCAATGGTGGAGCAATTTAGTTCTATTGGAACAGGAAAGCATTAAAGCTCGTTAAGATGCTTGGCATAATAACGTAACTCTTGGCACAGCTTATTAGGAACTTACAATGCCATAGCTTAATCTCAGAGAAAGTATCATGAAAGAGCCAAGGTACTGAATAACTATAAACCATAAACAAAACAATAATATTGCTCTATAAACTTCTAGAGGAAAATGGGGGCTTGTATTGGAATGGTTATTCCTTCTGTCTCTGCAGCCCCCTGGGCATGCAAAGGAAGAAGCTGTTTGGAGAAATGCTTAGTGGATGAAATACAAGTGTAAACTCCAGCATTTAGGAAAATGCCACAGGCCCACAAATCAATGGCAGAGTAACTTTTAAAAAGTAATATGCAAGTCATGGAGAATTTCAGTTACAATACTGATATTCTTTAGATCAGATTTATAGATAGAATTTAAAGTGACTAAGTCATTTATAATAATACTATCCCATTGTTTATAATTATATGACAGCACCCTTTATAACACTAGAAATTCCTACTCCTATTGAGAAAGCTATTAGTGAATAATAAAATATTAATAGTAAAAATTTAGTTGCATCCTTGGCATCTGACCAAGTTTAAACCATTAGTAAATCAAGTACATATGCCAGTAAAAAAATTCAAGTGCTGGAGGGACACCCAAGCAGCTTTGGGCTTGCATCTATCTCTGTCTGCTCCTCACTGGCCTGGTCCATCCCAGACACAGCCAGTGAACCAGCAGAGGAGAGTCAGGCACTGGCCATAACCCACATTGTCCACCATACTGAGGAGGCCTGAGGGACACACGAGAAGCTTTCAGCTTGGAGCTCTCTCAGCCTGCTTCTCTCCTGCCTGACCCAACTGGGACATAGAAAGCGAATCCAGCAGAGCAGGGTTGGATGCAGGCTCCAACACCCATTGTCCACCATCCTGATAAGGCCTCTGGGGAGTCCTATCAAGCAGTCTTCAGCTTGGAGCTCTCTTCACCAACTCCCAACCTACCTGGTCCACCTGGGACACAGTAGCCCTCACTTATACAAAAGACAAATAGGCTAAGAAAAAAATTAAGGAAACAAAACCCTTCACAATAGCCACAAATAATATAAAGTATCTTGGTATAACTCTAAGCAAGCAAGTGAAAGACTTGTATGAAAAGACTGAAGAAAGAAATTGAAGAAGATGTCAGAACATGGAAAGATATCCCATGCTTGTGGAATGGGAGGAATACCATAGTAAAAATGGCCATCTTATGAAAAGCAACCTGCAAATTCAATGCAATTCCCATCAAAATGCCAACATGGTTCTTTACAGACCTTTAAAGAACAATTCTCAACTTTGTATGGAAAATTAAAGAAAGAAGAAAAGCTAGACAATCCTATACAATAAATGATCTTCTGGAGGTATCTCCATCACTGATCCTCAAGCTGTACTATAGAGCAACAGTAATAAAAAAAAAAAAAAAACAGGTGGATCAACAGAATCAAACAGAAGACCCAGGCATAAAGCCACACACCTATGAACACTTAATTTTTGACAAAGAAGTCAAAACCATACAATGAAAAAAAAAAAAGATAGCATCTTCAACAAATGGTCCTGGTCTAACTGGATGTCTACTTTTAGAAAAATGCAAATAGACCTTTATTTATCACCCTGCACAAAACTAAAATTCAAGTGGATTAAACATGAAACCAGACATACTAAATCTGTTAGAAAAAAAGTAGGGAAGAGCCTTGAGTTCATTGACACAGGAGACAACTTCCTGAACATAACACCAACAGCTCAGGCTCTAAGATCAACAATTAATAAATGGGACCTCATGAAACTGAAAAGCTTCTGTAAAGCAAAGGACACTTTCAACAGAACAAAATGACGTCCTACAGACTGGGAGAAGATCTTCACTAACCCTACATCTGAAAGAGGGCTAATATCCAAAATATATAAAGAACTCAAAAAAGTAAACATCACCAAATCAAATAATCCAATTTTAAAAATGGGGTACAGAACTAAACAGAGAATTCTCAACAAAGAAATATCAGATGGTCCAGAAACATTGAAAGAAATGCTCAACATCCATAGTCGTAAGGGAAATGCACATCAAAACAACTCTGAGTTTCCACCTTACACCCATCAGAATGGCTAAGATCAAAAACTCAAGTGGCAGCACATGCTGGTGAGGATGTGGAGAAAAGGGAATGCTCCTCCATTGCTGGGGGGAGTGTAAACTTGTACAACCACTTTGGAAATCAATATGGCACTTTCTCAGAAATTTGGGAATAGTGCTACCTTAAGACCCAGCTATACCACTCCTGGGCATATACCCGAAAGATGTTCCACCATACAAGAAGGACATTTGCTCACCAGCTTTGTTCATAATAGCCAGAATCTGGAAAAAAACTGGATGTCCTTTAACTGAAGAATGAATACAGAAACTGTGGTACATTTACACAATGGAATACTAGGAAATCTTGAAATTTGTATGCAAATAGATGGAACAAGAGACAATCATCCTGAGTGAGCTAACCCTGACCCAGAAAGACAGGCATGGTATACTCACTTATAAGTTGATATTAACCAGATAATACAGGATAACCACACTACAATACATAGACCTAAAGAAACTAAATAATAAGGAGAATCCTAGGGAGAGCGCTTAATTCTCATTCAGAAGGACAAATAGAATAGACACCAGAGCAAGAGAAGGAACAGGAAGGGAGCCTACCATAGAGGTCCTCTGAAAGACTCCACCCAGCAAGACATCCAAGCAGATGCTGAGACTCACAACTGAACCTCAGGATGGAGCGTGGGGAGTATTATGAAAGAGCAGGGGAATAGAAGACCTGGATGAGACAGGAGCTCCACAAGAAGGCCAATGGATCCAACAAATGCAGGCAGAGGAGGGAGGTGCTGCAGAGACTGATGCACCAACCAAGGACCATGCATGGTATGGACCTAGACCCTCTGCTCAGATGTAGTAATAGGCAGCACAGTCTCCTTGTGAGTCCCATAATATTTGAAGTAGGGACTACTTTTGACATGGACTCTGGCCCCCACACATTGATTACTTCCCCTGGCAGGTTGGCCTTGCCAGGCCACAGAGGAAGAGGATACAGGCAGTCCAAATGAAACTGGATAGGCTGAGGTCAGATGTTAGGGGAGGAGGGCTCCCCTTTCTGAGGACTAGGGGAGGAAGGGAGAGGGGATGAAGGAGGGAGGATAAGGTTGGGAGGCAATGAGGGAGAGCCTACAATCAAGAGTAAAATGAACAAATTAAATATTTTTTTTAAAAATGTAAAGAAAGAAACCAGAAAAAAAGTTTCAAGTGCCAGTAAAAACATCCAAGTAGACCAGTCATTTTGCTCTCTTCCTTTTATTAATAATGTGAGTTTGTGTTGGGAATCTAGAAACATTACATGATGGGATGGCACCTGTGCTGAAAATAAGTAAACTATTTGTAATACCTAAAGCCCTGCCAGGATTCTAGAGATGTATACACTCTTCATTCTAAGCATAAGATGTGGAGAGAAAGTAGGTCTTAAAAATAATAAAAGAGCCAGTTGTGGTGGCATACACCGGTAGGATTTGCTGAAGGAGGCAGAGGCAGGAGGATCACGAGTTCGAGGCCAGCCTGGACTACACATTTTATAATAATAATAATAATAATAATAATAATAATAATAATAATAATAAT
>OU015749.1:23073171-23084898 GCA_907169655.1 Acomys percivali | reverse complement strand
AATAATAATAATAATAATAATAATAATAATAATAATAATAATAATAAAGATGCTTACTAGCCTTTTTCATCTAGCTGATTGTTTACAGGAAATCCTTTTGTCTGCCATTTCCTTAACTCACCTCTGGTTCCTAGGCATTCCCTGAACAGTGTGCTTGGAACGAGGATACCTTTAAAAGGACTTTGAGGTTTGGGTGGTGGTGGTGGTGGTTGTTGTTGTTGTTGAAGAAGAAGAATGCGGAGGCAATTTGGGATGAATATATAAAGTAGATGGATATAGTGAATTAAGCCAAAGTCTGGCTTTATGTTTGTCTTTACTTTCCTTTGTGCATTTATTCTCACAAGAACTTTATGAGTCAATAAAAGAAACAATAATGTATATTCTTTTATAGAAGAATCTCAGTCACATAGAAGTGAATGCCAGGTCACCCAGCCTTTTAGTCACAACCATGATTGGAATCTGATTCTCAAATTCTTCCCACTCAGACCTCAGCTCTTTCAGATATCATAGTTTCCAGCTCTAACTGCATAGTGTAACAGAAAATTCGTGGCCTATTTAAAACTGAAACTGGCCTGTCGCAGCTCTTCTTGACTTTGTGGAACTCATGAAGTCAACCCTGTTGAGAGAGGCACTGAGGGCACGCAGTAACAGAGGACTGGACAAGGGGTAGGCTATGTTTCCAGTAGGACACACTAGATAATTACATACTCTGTAAAAATCACAAGAATACAATAGGCTAACAGCACATTCTTTGCATTCTTATTCTAATAATTGCTCCAAATTCCACTCATGATGTTTTCTGTATTTAGAGTTATAGAAATATTTTGCTTGCTACAAAGTAACTTTACTATCTACCCTTTTAAGGTTTTAGTATTGTCTATGAAAACCTGAAGATGAATATACCTTAGGTTCCTGTCATTTTACAAGGGTTCCTTTCTGTCCACCCTAGCACTTGCAAACTAACCCATTCTTCGCAGTATTCATTGGAAACTACGCTTCTTTCGATGCTTTCCTAGGTTTTCGTTTTGTGTGTATGGGTGTTTTGCCTGCATGTATGCATGTATTCAGCACATACCTGTAGTGCCCACAGAGGTCAAAAGAGGGTTTTGGATCCCCTAGAATTGGAGTTACAGATGGTTGTGAGCCACTATGTGGATTCCTGGAGTTGAACTCAGATCTTCTGTAAGAGGAACCAGTTCTCCTAACTGCTGAGCCACTTCTCTTGACCCATTCTGTGTTTTATTAACAGGGCTAATACACTTCCTCTAGCAGATCTACAGTATGTTTGCCTATAATCCGCAGGCTTACAAAATAGTGCAATACCTGGAAGAGTGGAGGAAGAAGATTACCTGTGTGCCATGTGCATTTGGCCCACGACTAGAAATAAAGCCTAAGTGATAGACGATAAGGAGCTCTATCCAGTCATATGTACTCCATCAATGCCTTGGGTCAGCCACCATCCTTTGGAAAACAGAAACTTTGCCTTTTGCAAATGAAGAATTCTGGTATGTAACTTCTGTTTATATGTATAGTCTATTCTCTTCCCATTTGGGTGGATATTTTAAAAATAGTAAATAATGACACTTTTCTCCTTAAATGACAATCCACGTTGAGTCACTCGATCCCTTGTCTATTGTTTGCAGTGGACAAGGGGTCAAAACCAGTCTTACAGCCAAGATGAGCTCTCACCTGCAGTGAATGCCATGACACTGAAATTAATGAAAATCCTAAATGTTAGTGAATAGATATGTATAAGCACCATTGTGTGGGTGCATGACTATACATTAAAGTTTTTAACCACTGAGATACCTAAAACTTGGGCATTTAAATCACTCTAAACTTAAGAGAACCTTAAAGACTTAGTTAATGGGCAGTAGATAGGTAAGTCTAATGTGTTCTATAGGCCTACACGTTTACAGCATTCTACTTGGACACAAGGCTCCTGTAACCTCATATACCATAGTATATTTTGTTGTTGTTATGGAAATTAGAAGAAACTGAAATGTCATGGCAGTGAAGAATTTCACTGTAACTCCAGGTTTAAATTGGAAAATGATAAAAAACAGATTTTCATTTTGCCTTCTCAAACATACTAGAGGCTTCTTACCTACATGTTAGCTTTCATGGATGTAAACAGTTCCATACAAGCTTCCATGGGAGAAAAGTCATCAATAGTCTTAACTAGATATGAACCCTGAGACCTACAGTAATGACTAACCTAGCGTGATATACCCATTTGTGCAGTAGTAGCCACAGATGTTATGCAGTAACCAAAAGCTTTCTGACTGGATTTAAGGCCTGTTCCACTTCAGAGAATTCATACCTAGTACTAAGACTGCCCCAAAACCCATGGCTAGGGAGGTCATATTCTCCCAACAAAATACTACTGTTATTTTTTTTTAAGTGATCATAACATCAAACTCCTTTCTAAATGTTTATCCTTATACTGATTGGCCTATGCAGTTTTCACTCATCAGAAAAGCTTGCTATTGCAAGAAAAAGTGGTTAGCCTAAAGACACAATCAAATTTCAGGAAGTAAGTGTCTGTGCAGTACAGCTATACATAGGACATCTATATCACACCCTGCCCATGCAAGACTCAGAGATCATCCTGGACCAGTCCTTGTAAGAGCCAAAGGTCAGAGAAGATTAGGGAGAAACAGTGTCTTCTGCACATAATCAGGACAATAGCTACTGAGCTCATGACTTCACAGCAGCTGTGGCTGCCTACACAGGACCAATATAAGATCAGGCCAGTCAACATTCCAGAATAGATGTGGGAGTGTTCTCAAGACTTTTGGCAGTTGGTGGCTGCTGGGAGTATGAGAGTCTATTTTCTCTAAGGGTGACTATGCTCCAGTGAATGGTCATACTCTTGTGCATATACAGACAGCACTAATTAGACTCAGTGGCCTGTAAAGGGAAAAAAGAAAGACAAGATGCTGGGAGAGGGATGCCATGGGGCTGGGAAGGGTCCTGGGAGAAGTTGGAGGAAGGGAGTGAGAAATGGACATGACCAAAATATATTGTCTGAATGTGTGAATTTGTCAAAAAACCGATAAAGTAGAAGTTAAAAGTGAAACAGAAAATAGACAAAAGAAGCAAAAATCAACACAAGTCTTTTGTTCTTTTTACTCTCTTCTCTTTACGATTCTGTGGTCATGGGGCTCTTAAGAAAGTAACGTTCCATTGAGATGTAACAAGAATAAATTAATAAAAAAATTAATAAAAAAAGAAAGTAACATTCAGTTCTGGAACATTTGTCTAAACTCGCTCTCAGGGGCTTGGTTCTCTGAAGCCCACTTAATGTGAGGCACGCGTTAGTAACTCAGGTCACCCTCCTTTTTTTCCCACTGCTGAAGACTTCTTTCATCCAATGCTTATTCTAGGGGAACTGAAGTGTATGGATACCACTCCAATATGGAGACTAACTGTCCATCCTCAGTGCAAAATCACTTTGAAGATTAGTACCATTTTAAACCTAAAAGATGCTAAATATTTGAAAATAATAAAAATAAAACTCATAAAAAATGTCAGACTTAAGTATTTTAAGTAACAGACTTTAAGGACAGGCTTCTTAAAGAAAAAACTGAGAAGAAAGGCAATGTGCTGCAATAGGAGGACAGTGAAACGAGAGGCAGAAAGCTTGGCTAAGTTTCTCCAGGTCAACAGCTAGGCCTGACAGTGAGTGTGGGCCCCAGTTCATCCAAGCACAATGCCTGGTTCCTTACATCATTCCAATAAACATTTACTAAACTCAGATGAGTTTGGGGCCATGATGTCTCTGGGCCTCAATTTCTTTACAATAAAATTAAGAAATTGTCCTTGTCCTAGATCTCTGTCTCTAGTGACAGGAACCCGTAAATGTATTTAGAAAAAGCTCCCTGGGCTACATGGATAAATCTATCCCATGGAACACTAAGCTTGAAATCACATTCTTCTTGTAGGCCACACAAATGTGACATATAACTCTGCTTCTGGGCTTTCTTTTTCTTGGGAGGGGGCATAAAAATATAGTTTGAATTAAAATCAGTCACTACTGTTGGGAACCATTATAAAGAGAGGGGAAGTTAGGAAGACAGATAGACAGTTTAGATTTCAGCAAGGAATAATCATTGAGAGTGTCCATCATCAACCACACAGCCCAGGAGGGGCACTGTGCAGCAGTTATAACAGGAGAGGCCTCCGTCCAGATAAGAGAGGTCTCAAAGGCAGCTGCAGAGCTCATCCTTCTCTGAGGAGCACATCAGGAGTGATCCTCTGTGGACCAACATACCAACCTTGGAAATCCTTTCAATAAAAAGGCCTGTGTCATCTTACAGAGGACCATGAAACAGCTCCTTCTTGTCAGCAAAGCAGAGCACCAGCAAGCTGCCAAGGGGCCTTCAGCTTCTCTGGGAACCACACTAAGAACGAGAATGTTCTTCTCTTGGAAGCACAGACTCTGGAGGCTTTCTTTTCCAAGTCGCCCTTTCTTTTACCTTTTACTGATTCAATCAATCTCATTTTCTGTTTGCTAACTATGGTGTCATATTGTGTTCCTGTGTAAAAAGAAAGTGGTGGGGGTTGGAGCAGCTTGCCTTTATAACAAACAATTGATTAATATATGTTAAGACCAAACCACAAATCAAGATACCAAGAACCAGAGGAATTATGTGAGGAGGAGGAAGAGGAAGAGGAAGAGAAAGCAGCAGCAGCAGAGGCTGAAAAGTAGGATAGTTTAGCTGGGACAAAAAAGGGTTCCAGAAGTTTAAAGCCATAAACATAAGTGTTACATTATATCACATCCCTTTTTTAATCCCAGTCAAATTTCAGTTCTAACAGTCTGGATTCTTGCTAGAAAAGTCCTGAGATCTGTCATTTTAAAAAAAAAAACTAAAAATAAATAAATAAATTAAAATTTAAAATTTAAAAAACACTGTCCATTTCACCAAATTGGTCAGTTTCGCCATTTATTAATTTCATCAAAACCCATTTCTCTGCTCTGCAATTCTTCCTCCAAACCTGAGTTTCCTCATGATATATTTTTGAATGGGTGCGATTTCACTTCACCTCTGTTTTTTTGTTTTTTGTTTTCTTTTTCGTTTTTTTTTTTTTTCACTTCTGTTTAAAAAGATAAAAGAAAAGAAAAGAAAACCTCTAGCTTCAACCAATGTGAGTCACCTGGAACAATTATAAAAATGTAAAATGTTAAGAATGGAATACAAAGTAAAGGATTGCTTAGACAGAAAAAAAAGGTGGTAAGTAGAGGCATTATACTGTCTTCATCATACCAGTGGAGCCCAATCCTGCAGGCCGGACATCAGCTTGTGCTTTAGGATGGTGCATCAGCAGAGAATAGGATCCAGGGCTACATTTAAAACTCCAAATCATAAATTTTGAAAACTACTAAATATTTTTATGGCAGACTGGACAGTGGAACTAATTATGCATCTCAGTATGTATATCATGTATAACAAAGCAAAACCACCATGTTAGCATGCCAATCAAATTACAAGGCAGATCACCTCTAGACTATTTCTATAAGCTGTATATACACTAGATCCAAAGCCTCTTAGAAAGTACAACTAACTGAAGGGATAAAATGCATAGGTGTACTGTAAAAATTTCACATAGCACCTTCCTTATTTCATTTCTGTGGGAAGAAATAAATAGATTTTGTTGGTTTACTTAACACTCTAAACTTCTAAATCATTAACGATTATATTGTGCTGTCAATACATCCATCAGGGATTCCAGAAACCAAGGAGATATTCTAACCAAATAGCTATCATGTACAAATATGTGTACCATTTTTTTCGGACTATAATATGCACCTGACCATAAGATGCACCCAAGATTTAGAGCAGCAAGACAAGAAAAACAGTGAAAACAGCAATCAAACCATAAGGTGCACACTAATCCCCCACACATTTTGGAAAGAGAAAAATGAAAAAAAAATGGTATGTTACAACTTGTGTTTAGAGAGGTCCATGCTCTATGGTATCACATGTATTTAGTAAGGTCATCTCACTGTGGGACTTCTTCCTCAGAATTTCAAGTCTTGACATGGGCATATCCTTGGATCACAAACTGGAAAGTGCCTTAAGTAATTACTTTCCTAGTCACTATGACAAAACAGTAGCCTGAAAGCAGCAACTTTAGGAAGCAGAGCCTCATCTGAGCTCAAAATTTAAAGGATGGGGAAGGCATGGGTGGCAGAACTTGTGATACAGTTTATCATATTGAAATAGGGATGGCTTGTAACTCATAAGGCATGTGCTTACTGACCAAACTTCCTTCAGCTGATGACCTCACCTACAAAAGGTTCTACAACCTTCCAGGAAAGAACTACCAGCTGGCAAGCAAATAGTTATACGTGCATTCCTATGGGGGACATAGTACATCCAAAGCAGAATAGAATATAAATTGAGCCCTAGCTCTACATCTTTTGTTTTCTTCCTTAGCAAGATGGGAATTGTGCCTCCTTATCAAGTGTGTCATTCTATATAAACTAGCTCTCTTAATGCATGAACCAGATCACGAGTTGTCTGCAGTATATGTATATATACTCTAGATTCCGTTCTAGTCACTGTAGTCATGATAGAAGATTAGGTGCCTTGTGAGATCCTTTTGATATCCATCCTCTACTGGTCTCTCTTTAACCTTTCCTAACTTTGTCGTCTTTTAGGTTTCCTGCTAAGCCCAATAGTTAAAACTGTACATAGACAATTAGCTGCCCCATCAACTGTGACAATTATGACAGCCTATGTAGCAACTTGAGTTAGGTTAGCGCTTGTGTCCTGCTTCCATTTCTAAGGTTCCTAACCCACAAATCCCTCAGGATCAAGTCTATGCCCAGAGGGAAGGATGTTTTATCTCACTTGGGGACCAAGAAGGGAAAGTCATTTCAAGACCCTAGGGAACAGAGCCAGTCCAGTGTGTACTGCTGAATCCAACAGTTCCCCCTGTGAAATGTTTCACTCTCTGGTGCACTGCTGACAGCAAAAATTTTGCTTAGCATAGCACTATGTCAGCCATTGTGAGGTACGATGTGAGCAAAAAGTAAAGGGCATGAAAGAAGCTGGATCGCTCTACAGAATTAGGGTGTCTAGGTGACTCAGAATCAAGGCTTCTGCCTTTAAACTGCAGGTTTCTAAGATGGAATGATGCTTGCTGTACTGAAGTTTTCTTCATTTCACAGAATTTTGTCCAATTTCATCAAGGTATAACTGCCAAAATGAGCATATTTATAATGTACATATATGCAATACAAAATTACTATAACTATCACATCATAATTTTTTGATAAGAAAATGTAAGATCTCAGTAATTGTCAGATATCATAAGACTTTAAGCCTAATCATACCATATAATAGCTCTCTATAGATTATTCATTCCATAAAACTGAATTTATGTGTATTTTTGCCAAAATTCTCTCTCATTCCTAACTCCTGGCAACCAGCTGCTATTCTACTTTATACTATTATAAATTTCATTTTAAATATTTATACATATAAATGAGATAATACAGAATGAAAGAAGCAAACAACAGAGTATGAGGAACCTAGGAACCGAGAGGAAATGCTGCAAGTAGTAAATCTGGCAAAAGATTAATAACCCAAATATATGAGGAATTCAACAAATCAAGAACAAGAACACCAACAATTAGAACTTGCACTGGACTTGAGTAGACATTTCTTTTTTTAATTGAAAATAATTTTTTTTCAGCTAGGTATGGTGGCTCATACCTATAATCCCAGGAGTCAAAAGAGGCAGAGGCAGGCAGATCTCTGTGAGTTCAAGGCCAGCCTGGTCTGCAAAGCAAATCCAGGGCATCCAAGGCTACACAGAGAAATGCTGCCTCCAAAAACCAAAAAAGAAGAAGGAAGAAGATGAGAAGGAGGAGGAGGACGACAACGACGACGACAATGACGAAGACGAGAAAGAAGAAGAAAAGAAAGGAGTTTTTTCATATTCTATATGCTGATCATGGTTTCACCTCCCCCAGCTTCTCCCAGATCCTCCCCAGCTCATCCACACCAGTAGACATTTCTTTTAAAAAGATAGACATTATTAGCAAGTACATGAAAAAAAGTTCCTAGCATTATTAATTATCAAGGAAATGCACATTAAAATAACAATGAGATACCACCTCATATCTGTTCGAACACAATTCTTTATAGACTCTGAAAGAACAAGACTCAACTTATGGAAATCAAAAAACCCAGAATAGCTAAAACAATCCTGTACAATAAAAGAACTTCTGGAGGTATCACCATCCCTGATTTCAAGCTGTGCTACAGAGCAATAGTAATAAGAACTTCATGGTAGCCAATTCCAGGAGTAACCAATAAAAACAGACAGGTTGATGAATGGAATTGAATCAAAGACCCAGAAGTAAATCGACACACCTATGGACACTTGATTTTTGACAGAGAAGCCAAAATTATGCAATGGAGGGAAAAGCATCTTTAACAAATGGTGCTGGTCTAATTGGATGTCTGCATGAATAAGAATGCAAATAGATCCATATCTATCACCCTGCATAAAACTCAAATCCAAGTGGATCAACAACTTCAACATAAAACCAGATAAACTAAATCTGATAGAAGAGAAAAATAGGGAATAACCTTAAACACATTGAACAGGAGACAACTTCCTGAACAGAACACCAATAGCTCAGGCACTACGATCAGTAATTAATACATAGGACCTCATGAAACTGAAAAGCTTCTTTCGCTATAGCAAAAGACACTGTCAACAGAACAAAACTATGGCCTATAGACTTGGAAAAGATCTTCACAAACTCCACATCTGCCAGAAGGCTGATATCCAAAATATATAAAGAACTCAAGAAACTAGACATTAACAAACCAAATAACCACTTAAAAATGAGGTAAAGATCTAAACAGAGAATTCTCAGCAGAAGGATCCCTAATGGCTGAAAAGCATTTTATGTTCAACATCCTTAATCATCAAGGAAATGCAAATCAAAACAACTCTGAGATTCCATCTTACATCCTTCAGAATGGCTAAGATCAAAATCTCAAGAGACAGCACAAGCTGGTAAATATATGGGGCAAGGGAACACTTCTCCATTGCTGGTGTGGGTGCAAACTTGTACAACCACTGTGGAAATCAATTTGGTGGTTTCTCAGAAAATTTGGAAGGGATCTACCTCAAGACCCAGCTGATCACTCCTAGGCATATGCCCAAAGGATGCTCCACCACACAACAAGGACATTAGCTCAATTATGTTCATAGCAGCTTTATTCATAGTAGGTAGAAACTAGAAACAACCTAGATGTCCCTCAACTAAAGAATGGTTAAAGAAAACGTTGTTCATTTACACAATGAAGTATTACTCGACTATTTAAATAATAGCATTGTGAACTTTGCAAGCAAATGTATATAACTAGAAAATATCATCCTGAATGAAGTAATCCAGACTCAGAAAAATAAATATGGTATGTACTCGTGTATAAGTGGATATTAGCTGTAAAGTAAATGATAACCATGCTACAATCCACAGACCCAAAGAAGCTAAGTAACAAGGAGAGCTCAAGGGGAGACACTTGAATCTCAGTGAGAAAAGGAACTAGAATAGATATCTAGGATGGGCGTGGTGGGGGTAGCTGGGGAGAGGGAATGGGGAGAGGAACAGGAGGGTAAAGGCGAGTAGAAGACAGAGGGAGAGTACTGGAAAAGACAACTACAATGGCGGTGGCATCTCTGGGAAAAGCTAGAAATCTAGGTCAATGGAAACTTACAGGACTCTCTGAGGGTGACCCTAGATAAGACTCCTAATTTGGGAGATATGGAGCCTGAACCAGCCATCTCCTGTAACCAAGCAAAACTTCCAGTGGAGGGATTAGGACACCAACCCAGACACAAAACCTTTGACCTACAATTTGTCCCTCATAGAAGATGTGCTGGGGTAAAGGTGGAGCAGATATTAAGGCAAGGGAGTGGTCAACCAATGACTCACCCAACCTAAGACCCACCACATGGGAGAAAGCCAACCTCTGACACTAGTAATGATACTCTGCTATGCTTCCAGACAGGCACCTAGCATAACTGTCATCTGGGAGGCTTCACCAAGCAATTGATTGATAGAAACAGATGTAGAAGCCCACAGCCAAATATTAGGGGGAGCTTGAGTAATCCTGTGGAAGAGGGGGAGGAAAAAGGATTGTAGGAGTCAGAGAGGTCAATCCCCATGGAAAGGGAGGCTCTTTGGTGGCGCAGTTCTCTGGAGGACACCAACACTCCAAGAAGAAATCCACTGGCTCAGCAAGTTGGGCCTGGAGGTTTGGTCTCTGGTTTGTTTTGGTCTCTAATTGATATCCCACCTGAGTTTGCAAGAGATATCCCTGCAATCATAATAGTATCCAATATTGTAGTTGAGGAAACCCATACCTGGTTGAGAAGATCAATTTGGGGTGATGTAGCTTCTGTAAAGTAAGAATTTGAGATCTAAAGCCAGGACTTTTTGGTCTGAAGATTACTTGGCTATATAGTGGATTTGGAAATATCTGACTATACTCATAATGAAAACTTGTAAGTTTCATAGTTACAGTGTGTACTCTATGAATACGAAGCTGCTTAGAAGGTTTCACTTCAGCCCTCCCTGCTATCACCTCTTAAAACTACACATACATCCCAGAAACTGGGATGTGGGCAGAAATGCACATTCCTAACTTCACTGGGGAATGGGGAAGGCCCTAAACCCTCTGGAAGCATGCAGCTCCCAAGCCATCTCTTCCTCTGTGTTCATGTGAGCACTGTGTGATTTCCTCTTAACATCATTAGATTTTTTTTTTATCCTGTTGAATCTAATCCATCTCTCTGGGATAATGCGGACTGATTTGAGGGTTTCACTACCATGCTGGGCTGCACTGAGACTCACAAAGGAGGGATTAGCTACCATATTCATTAGCTAAACAAGCCAATTTCCATTTAACATGTATCAGCCTATCCAGCTGGGGTGCTATAATTCAAGATCTTTTGGGAAGCTCGCTCAGTCATTGTCACACATTTCTTTCCCTTCTCAGCTTTGGGGCTTGGTCTTATCTATAAAGAGGACAGTCACATTTTTCATCCATACAGTCTTTAAATCACAGAAGGAGGAGGTTGGACAATGAAAGATAAAAGGCAGTTCTTACTCAAGCTGCAAGAGACCTCCCTCTATGGGCCTGGCCAGAGAATTTTCTAGTAGAAACCTTCTACATCTGTGCCATCCAATACTATAGCTGCCAGTTTTTGTAGCTACTGAGCATTTGGAATGTGAAGACAAACATTCTCATTAAAATTTAATGCTGTCTTTATTTGATATAGCTGTATGCAGCAAGAATCTACTTATTGGACAACACAGAAGTTAACAACATATTATGAACTGGCATTTGCAGCACCAATGCTTTGGCCTAATTTCTGTAACCATTTACCAATTAAGAATCTTTAGGAGGCTAGAGAGATTTCTAAGAGGTAAAAAGTTGGCATTGCCCTTGTAGAGGACCTGAGTTTAGTTCTCAGCATTCACATCTCATAGCCACCTGTGACTCCAGCTCCAAGGGAATTGACATCTGAGGTCTCCACAGACACTTGTACACAAATGCTCATAGAAACACAAGTGTGCATGTATATACATAATTAACATTTTTAATATTTTAAAAGAATCTTTAATTGTCCTCAAATGCATTTTATCTGCATTGACATGAGGCACCATAAAAGACATTATCAAAGCCA
>OU015749.1:23054375-23067493 GCA_907169655.1 Acomys percivali | reverse complement strand
AAGAAGAAGAAGAAGAAGAAGAAGAAGAAGAAGAAGAAGAAGAAGAAGAAGAAGAAGAAGAAGAAGAAGAAGAAAACATTCTTTGCTCTGTTCTGGACAGGAGAAAAAGAGCACTTGACTTGTCTTTTTAAATTTGTAATCCTTTTTATTAAGAATTTTTTCATACAATTTATTGTTATCATAACCTCTCCTCCCAGATCTTCCCTCATCCTCATCCATCCAACTTCATGTGCCTTCTCCATCCCCCTCTCTCACTCATCACCATCTCTGTCTTTCTCTCTCATTAGTAAATAAGTAAAGCAAACAGACAAAAAAAAAAAGAAAAGAAAAAGCACAAGAAACAAACACACACACACACGCACAAATCATATAAGGAAACCATAATATATAAGCAAAAGTGTAGTATGACAAAAAATACCCAGACAAGGTAATATGAGACAGGGAGTCTAAAAAATATCATTGAGCTTGTTTTGCTATCTACTGATGGGCATGTGGATCTAGACTTACATAGTGAGATTCTACTGGAGAAAATTAGTGTTCCCTTTGCAAGTTGATGTGAAATGGCCCTTAGTGTTTGCTGTCTCTTCCCATATTCCCTCTACTTTACTCATCTCTTCCATCTCTCTCCCCATTTAATGCTTCCACTTCAGTCTTCTCCTGTTTCTACATAAATGTATTTTCTACTTTCCCTTCCATGGAAGATTTACCCAACTCCCAGTCCCTTCCTCAATACCTAACTTCTGTGGTTATATGGATTTTAGCATGAATACTGAAGACTTGAAAGTTAGCACGCACATATAAGAGAATACTACAATATTTGCTTCTTGTGATCTGGGCTACATTACTCAGGATGATTTTTTTTTCTAGCTCTGTGCATTGTCACCTAAACATTTCATAATTATTTTTATTCTTGAATGTAAATAAAGTCTTCTCTCATACAATATATTTCAACCACACACCCTTCCCTCACATTGGAAAAAAGACAGCATCTTCAACAAATGGTGTGGTCAACCTGGATATCTGCATGTAGAAAAATGCAAATAGATCCATACTTATCACCCTACACAAAACTCTAGTCCAAGTGGACCCAAGACCTCACCACCAAATCAGATACATTAAATCTATTAGGAGAGAAAGTGGGGAAGAGCCTTGAACTCATTGGCACAGGAGACAGCTTCCTGAACAGAATACTGATAGCACAAGCATTAAGATCAATAATTAATAAATGGGACTTCAGGAACTGAAAAGCTTCTGTAATGTAAAGGACATCATCAACTGCACAAAGCAGCAGCCTGCAGAATGGGAAAAGATTTTCAGCCACTCCACATCTGATAGAGGACTAATATCCAAAATATATTTTTAAAATTCAAGAAAATAGACATCAACAAACCAAATAATCCAATTATAAACTGGGATACAGATCTAAACAGTGAATTCTCAAAAGAGAAATATCAAATGACTGAGAAGCATGTAGAGAAATGTTCAACACCCTTATCCATCAGGGAAATGTAAATCAAAACTACTTTGATATTCCATCTTACGTCTGCCAGAATGGCTAAGATCAACAACTCAAGCGATAGCTTATGCTGGCAAGGATGTGGGACAAGGGAACACTCCTCACTGCTCATGGGAGTGCAATCATAAACACCCACTATGGAAATCAATATGGTGGCTCCTCAGAAACTGGGAATTGATCTGCTTCAAACTTGCTATGCCACTCTTGGACATATCCTGAAATTTTTATAGTTTTTTAACAGCTGAATAACATTCCATTGTGTGAATGTGCCACATTTTCATTATTCATTCTTCAGTTGATGAACATCTAGGCAGTTTCTCAGTTCTAGGTCATGAACAGAGAAATAACAAACATGGATATGCAAGTACCTCTAGTAGTATGTAGAGTCCTGTGTGTATAAGGCCAAGAGTGGTATAGCTGGGTCTTGATATTGACTTATTCCCAGCTTCTTGACCAACCACCACACTACTTTTCATATTAGTTTTACAAGTTTTCACTTCCACCAGCAGTAAGTGTTCCCCTTTCTCCACATCCAATTTGTTTAATTGATCTTGACTATCCGAATGCATATAAGATGAAATCTTAAAGTAGGTTTTCATTTTCACTTCTCTGATGACTATGAATAGTGAACACATCTTTAAGTGTTCTCAGCTGTTTGGATTAGGAAAGGGAAAAAGTTTCCAAATGTAATAATGACAAGATAGTCAATAGTGCCTTCTTTCTAAAGAAGTTAATTCCTTCCTCTGTTTTAAATCATCAGATCAGTGTCAACTCATGAATCAAGATGCATCATCCTTTTGCCCCATTAACCCTATGTTGTAAACAGCAAAGAAAACATCAGTGTCTATAGGACAATCTTTTTCTATGTTCCTATGAGGTAGAACAGGAAGTTCTTAATGAGTATAGGAACCACTTTTGTGTTACAAGTGGTATGGCAGTTGTAGCACAGACATCATTTACCTACCCTTCAGCAGATGGGGGTGAAGGCATGCAAACCATAGGCTTGCTTTCCACATGACCCCTTTTCTCTGTAGTCTACTGATCACAAACTAAGTGCAAACAATGATGATCAGCAGCCTTATTCCCAGAAAAATCTTAAACAATTTCTCTTTCTCAAAGTCAGCCCAGTGAGTCACAAGCTTGACTCATGAAATTGAAAAGAACATGACTTTATAAAATGAAAGTGTCTTGCTGTGCAAACTAAAGTGATTAAAAAAGAAATTATACTCACTTTATTTTAAGAGCATTAAAATTAAGATATGATTTTAATATTGATTAAAATTCTGTTCAATAATTTGGTTCTGCATATCTTCCTACTATCACCCATCTAAGTATGTTGGCTTAATTACTTTAATCAGCATTTCCTCCTCATTTAAATAATTGCAATCTCATCCATCTTTTACTAGTCAATTGACTATAAAGTAGCAACAAAAACATAGCTGGCACAAAAATGGAACAATAAAGAAAATTAATTTATAAGTTAATCTACATAATTTTAATCCAGTGGAAGTTATCGAGTTAGGGAACTTTGCTTAAAATCCCCATTCCAGAGTCAGGTCACAGAACAATCCACTAGAACATTCTTCACTGACTCTACATGGCAGCCACTATGTTTTCCTGTTATAGAAACAAAGGTAATTACAAGTAAAACTTCTGCTGTCTTTTAGAAAAGAGAATTATGAACTCCTTAAGGCTATAGCAGTGCACAAAGGATATTTATTTTCATAGTTAATCCACAAAGGAAAAAGTTGCAAAATCTCAAAGGTGTGTTAGAAATCAGTGAACTCTGTTCCTGGTCAAGAACTGTGGGAGAAATTTTTCAAATAACAGGAACATATTCTTTTGTTGCCATCTTTGTAACTGATACAATTTAATCTCTCATCCATTCCTTGGGAAAAGCTCATATCCAACACACTGTGATCAGCTTGTCCAGGTAAATTATAATTCTTATGATTTTTAATCACTACTCATCATTATTTACTTTGATCATGAACCACACAATTCTGGAAAAGTATACACCTTGTATTGTGAATTATGTAGAAGGTTTGGTTAAAATACACCAGTTTAATAAAAATGGTGAGTTTTGTCTAGGGAATAGGTCTCTGTGCCTGTGTCATGTATGCACACATGCATGTACAGATAAATATAGAAGAGTGTTTCAGAAAAAATTCTTTCTGTGGATACTTGACTCAAAATTACATAATTTTAGTTAATATGTTTAATATATATCTACTTATTGATTAGCTCTGAATTATGTACTCATCTTAAAAATAATAGTAACTTAAGTTCAATTTTCCATTCTCAAATTCTTTATTTCCTCTCTCAAATTCTCATTGTTGAAAGCTAATAACATCATGAGTAAGAAAGGATGTTCAGCACTGTTCTACTGAGAATCACAAATGTCCCATGTCACACTTTAAACAATTTGCTGCTCATAGGGAAGGTGTGTCAAGGGAAAATGTATTGATTCACAGCAATCTTGAGTGACTGGCTAAAGACAGAAAAAAACAAAAACTAAAACCAAAACAAAACAAAAACAACAAAAACCCAATCAGCTATTCAAGGAAAACTTTCTTTTCTTTTCTTTTCTTTTTTTTTAGGAAAACTTTCTAAATTCATTTTAGAAAAGTTGTTAATTTCAGTGTTCCCCGTATAATATTATGTTTTGCATATAGTGTTTGCCATCATGAAAGTATAAAAATGTAGGTTACAGGACACAGCCTGGGTACAAAAGACAAGGTCTGTATGGGAAATTATTAAGCTCTCTGCAGGAAAGGAAATGAGAGAGCCCACAATCGGAGACAGCTTGCAAGCCTTCTGGAACCACAGTTAACCTGCCTAGACAGGGCAGGGGCAGCAGCAGCTGCAAAGAAAGTGCTGCTCCTCACACCAGACTCAGGACAGAGGCCACCGGGGAGTGTAGGAGTCTGAGGAGAGGGCCATGAAAGGGCTTGCAGCCGCCTCTTCTCCATACAGCAGTAGCACACAGAACACAGAGGCTGCACAGACCAACAGCTTCCACCCTCCCACCCCGACCCAACACCAGTGGAGCCGGAGGGTTCTGAAACTTCAGATTTCAACTCAGCACCACTGTGCTCACAATTCCACACCCTAAGTTTTCTTCTGTACCTCTTCTTGCTATTATTTAGTCCCCATTCTTGAAGATATTTCCTGTTGGTCTCCGCAGGGTCTTCAACACATAGCGATGGGGAAACGGGGTATCTACATGTCAACGAATGAAACTTGATCCTCACACCTCATCTTTCACTAGATATATAAAAAATAAATAAACAAATTCCAAGTGGTTTAGGGACCATAGCATGGTAGAGAGTATACGTCAAAATATAGGCATAGGGGAGAGCCTTCAGAATAGGATTCCAACTGACCAGGAAATAGACCAATGTGACAAATGTGAGCTCATAATGTTAAAATGTTTTTGTAAAGCAGAAAAAAAAATCCAACTTTTTAAATAGAAGGGCAGCCCAAAGAATGAGAGAAAATCTTTATCTGTTATACACCCAACAGTTAATATCTAGACTATACAAAGAACTAAAAAAAACCAAACATCAAGAAATAACCCAATGGAAAAAATGGGCTACAAAACAGAACAGTTATCAAAAGAAGATATAAATGGTTAATGAAGTGTTCAATATCATTATATGTTAAAGAAATTCAAATTAAAACTAATTTGAAATCCCAGTCAGAACAGCTTTCATCAAAAAAGCAAGTGACCAAGTAACAACACATGCTGTCATGGAGGAGGTGGAGGGGGCACATATGTTCTATTGGCGGAAGTGGAAATTGGTACAGCCTCTATATAAGTCACTGTGGGGGGTTTAAAAATGTTTTAAATAAAAATCCATATAACCCAGGTATCTCATTCCTGGGTATATTCCCAAAGGAATCCATATCCAACTTCAGAGATATTTGCTGATCCATTTCTGCTGGTACTCTACTAATAATAGCAAGAAGATGGAATCAGCCTAGATGTTTATAAGTAAATGAATGAATGTTGAAAATGTGATACATGTATGAGTGTAAAAAAAAAAACTAAAGTTATAAAATTTGCAATAAAATTGATGGAACTGAAAAAATATTACATTAAGGGTGGTAAGCCAGGAAAGTGCTGTATTCCTTTCCGCATATGTGGATCTGCTTTGAATTCTGAGACTTTCTTTCTTAATGTGGAGTACTAATAGAGGACAGCATGCTAGAAAGGAATCACAGTAGGGAAAGATAAGGAGACACATATGGTTAAAAGTGGGGAGATGGAATGCTGGGTGTTAAAGTGTTCAGTCATGGGTGAGAATAGGGTAAATAGATGAAAGGAACCAGAAGAGATGCTTTAACTAAAACTAGAAATGGATTTTAAAAGGCTTATGGAAACCCACTACATTGTAAACCAATTAAAATACATAATTTAACAAGAACAAAAGAAACTTTTAGAGATACCCTGGATGATTGGACAATGCTGTTCCCAAAAGTCATGGATAAGTAAATGAAAGTCTTTGTCAGATGTGAGATACCTCCCTATGAGTTATTGATTAAGGAAGCCCTCAGAAGTTCTAAAGTCAATGCGGGCTATTTCCATTGCTCTTAGTTGCCCTGCATGGTTAGATAGTAAGATACTGTTGTTGAAAATATAACACATTTTGGTTTAAAATAGAGAAGTCAAGCTGTAACTGAAAGGATATTTCCTTCCTGCAAGCTAGCGTTTATAGTACCAAAAGGTGCTGTGAACTCTGCTAGAGGAAAAAATCATCAGTGAATTCACCCAGCAGTGGATATTGGATAGCACAATGCTAATGAGACATAATAGACCCTTGGTTGCAATAGTGGCCTGCCTGTTATGGGAGTAACTAACTGTTTTGTGCTTGGACTTGAGGTCCAGTACTTTAAACATGATGAGAGCTGGAGGTGGAGAAAAAGTGCTTTTCCATGACATGATCATTTAATCCATAAATCACAGTACCTGCATAAGTCTTGCTCAAAATCAAGTCAATTATTTTAGCATGGGCCTGAAAGAAGCTCATGAGGCTCTACCCACAAGCTGAGGAACTATTAGCCATTAATGGTTTCATAGGAAGAGAGAGTAATTTTCCTCTGAGGACATAGCCACTGGTAGATTTAGTATTAATTGAACATAATGGGTTATATATTTTCTTTTTAAGGAAGAAGAGATGAAAGTGAGAGGGCTTTGGGACTGAGGGTGTGTCAGTTTAGACAGATATGATTGATATGCATTGTATATGTGTATAAAATTGTCTAATTTTTAAGGAAATTTTATAGCCCAGTGAGCCTCATGGATATTGAATAACAGAAGCCTTGGCACCTTCCTTATGTAAAACAAAAGAAATGTCTTCATGGTCTCAGGATTAAGATTGTCACATCTCATAAACAACTGGTCTGTTGTGGTCTACTGGATGTTATAATCAGAAATTGGTCTTGTTTTCAACTTTGTGTGCTCAAACAACAATTTTTGGCAGACATTCAAGATTTCATGATGTAATTTCTATGTTGCTTTGCACATCCCTTATTACTTTTTTTTTAAATTTCTCCTCGACCTATTGTTAGGCTAACTTAAATCTGTTTTTAATACCACAATATGAAGAGAGAAGGCAACACAAAATACATAAATTATATAGACATTATGCATATTACAGTTGCTATGTATTAAAATTGCAACTAAGATCAAAATGCAGCTGCTTGGAGTTAGCATTATTCTTATATCTTTAGGCTGGGTGTGGTGTTACCACTCTCAGCAGGCTGGGACAGGAGACTGGAAGTTCTAGGCAGCTTTGACTACAAAGCAAGTTCTGGGACACACTAAATTACACAGCCAGGGAATCATAAAAATAACAAAAGGAGCCTATCTTATTTGTAATTGTTTCTAATACATTTTCAAACAGTTTTGTTACAGTTGATTGCCATAGAACTTTCTTTTAATTTGGTTTGTCTGTTTGTTGTGAGGCAGGGTAGCCTCGAACTCAAGCTCACTATTTAGGTGTGGATAACTTTGAATGTGATTCTCCTGCCTCCATCGAGTGCTGATTACAGGTATGTGTAATCCAGCTTGATTTTTATTTTTAATACATATTGAGTAATTTGGGGTCCTTATACAGACCAGAAAAAAGTAAATTTGATTCAATTAGGACTGAGTTTTATTTAAACGTTTCAAAAAATCAATTGTAGTATATTTCTAAAACTAAAGTAAGCAAAAAGTATCTATGGCACCCAGATTCAGACAGGATATAAATGCAACAGATGAACGCATTTGTGAACCTTCAGCTGGACATGTGATTATCTCCTTTCTCACCTGATTAGCACATTTGTTCTGCTAGCAAAATAAAAGGTTATGTTTTCTGATTATCACTTTATGTGAGTATTGATCTCTTTATCCTTGGATATTTCCTGTCGCTCTTATCATCTCTTTTGAAATCAAGTTTTCTTTTTCCTTGAACTAGCAAAATCTTTTTGCCTTATTATCTTCTGTTTCCTGGATGGATCATGTAGGGAGAACACTTTAAACACTGTATTATCATCTATGCCATTGTCTAACTTACCAAATAGTTTCCTTCTTAAATTCTAACCTATGAAAGCAAATTTCACCCAGACTAATATAAATGGCATTATGCAAAAGAGCAGCAATAATCTTTTACTATGAAAAATATATTGGATTTCCCCCTAAAATCCCATGTTAAGAAATGCCTTTGATGTGTTGCATATAAGAAACCACATCATTCTGCAGGGTATAGTATTATGTCAACCAACCTGACCTTCAATTACTTAATCATAAAATCTCAAGACATGGAGTATCTTGATTTTAGCTTATAATCTGACATGGTTCTCTGCTTGCATGAGGATTTTATTATGAAGGAATTTAATAAAAGTGTTAGCTACCTGATAGACTGTGGTCAGAAGTTGGGGAAGGAGGGCCCCATCAGAGGTCTAGGGGAGGGGACTAGGGTAAAAGAGGGAGGGAGGGTGGAACAGGAAGATACAAGTAAAGGGATAAGAATCAGGATATAATCTGAATAAATTATAAAATTAAAATTATTTTAAAAACCAAGTATGCAACAACTTTTTAAAAATTGTTAGCTAGCACTGTCTACGAGGAAGATGAAGAGTGGAGGCAATCAACTTCTTTTTAACTTGTTTTCTTTTTATTTCATGTGTATGGATGTTTTGCCTGCATGTATGTTTGTGTCTTGTGAGCCTGCCTTGTGCCTTTGAAGGTCTGAAAAGGGTATCAGACGCCCCTAGGCCTGGAGCTATAGATGATTTTTAACGGTCACATACCTGGAAACTGGGAATGGAACCCTTGTGTTCTGGAAGAGCAGCCAGTGTTCTTAACCACTGAGCCCTAGTATGCAATTTCTTATAATTAATTGTAGTTTGCTTAGTTTGTCATTGTATCCAAATCTTATTTGTAAATTTAAAGATAGTAGTCACAATTTAGATAACCAAATGATTTGCAAACTACAACTATATACTCACAACCCCTTGATACATAGTTTCTAAGGAAAAAAATGGCAAGCCCTCCGATCTGTGGGCCTTGACACTTCTGATGTACACAGAGAATATTTGGATTCCTTCTCTTCCTCTGGATTTTTTTTTTTTTTTTTTTTTTTTTTTTGCCTCACATGCTTTGTGAATCCTTCTTTGCATTTCAAATCCACCCTGTAGCAATATGTTTATTTTGTCAAATATCCCTGCTTTGTATTCACTCTCATAAATTTCAGCATATGTCACAATTGATGACATACCAACCTCCATAAGAAATGATGGATGCATTGGAAAGAAGCAGCTACATCCTATTCAACCTTATTTTCTTCCATGCCCAACAGTGGGTCTGTCATACAGCATCAGTTTAACAAATACTTGCAAGTTGATAGAGGATCTAATTCAGTCCTCATACAGTGTTCTGGACAGATGAGAAAACAGGACCAATAAAAATAAAATATTTCCTAAAAGCCAAACCATGACAAATGATTCAAGATGTCTCATTCCTGCCTTACTAGCCCCAATGTGTATCACCATCACACACGTAAAAAACAGGAATAATAAAAGACAAGAGGTGGTGTCTCTGCATTTCAATGGGGTATGGTTTCCCATCAGCATTTTATTAGGTAGAACATAAAAGTTAAGAATGGGCTTCTGATGATTAGCAAACTATATATTTGAGATTCAGTGTTTCAAGAAAACTAGTAAGGGCTGGTCAGTCATTATTGAAAAGTCAGAGTGGTACAAACAACTGCTAGACTTAAATAGAGTAGTTAGTAAACAATTAGAGGGATTGACCTTTCACAGGTCCTGAGCATGCTGTCACAACTACTGAGAGTTCATATGTGCAGCTACAACTAGGAAACACTGTTTCCTTGTAGTCTTCCACCAACTCTGGCTCTTCCAGTCTTTCTACCTCTTCTGAGATGATCCCTGATCCCTGAGAGGAATGTGATATAGCTATCCTATTTAAGGCTGAGCATTCTGTAGTCTATTGTGGGTTTCTGTGTTAATCCTCATCTACTACAAACAAAAATTTTAGGGATGCGTTGATCTTTGGATAAGTCATTAGGAGTCAGTTTAATACTTTGTCCATTTAGCAGAATAAGAGCAGCAGGTTCTCCCTTAGGGCCTAAGGACTGTCTTTCAGTGGGTTCTTCATCTGATAATGGTGCCAGGTATAGGTTTCAATCTTGTAGCGTGAGCCTTAAATCCAATAATAAAGTGGTTGGTTACTCCTGTGATATTCATGCCACTATTACACACCAGTGTGCCTGTCTTGCCAAGCCAGTAGTTATCATAGCTTACAAAGTTCACATCTGATCAAGACTAATGATTTCTTTCTCTTCTAGTAGCATGCATAGCACCTTCTAGCACTATGAAAGCTAGGCAATGAAATGAATCTTCCAGATGAATAACAGTTTGATTTCTCTATGTTCTATAACTCAAGAGTGTTGTGTTTTCAACAATCACATATTAGCACATAATTTTGTATGGAAGCAAGTATCATTGGCTTTAATATGCAACTTGGAGAGACTCTAGGGCCTCATTGACAACCATCTCTAAAAGAAGTAACGCATTCGTACCATTGGGCTTCATGTTTGCCTATGGTGTCTAGTAGAAGACTTGTTATCTAGTATAGATTAACTCTCATTTCAAGCTCAAGCCAGACAAATCTAGGAATGGATGGGGAACATGGGTACAAAGTCCCACCTCTAGCTGAGTGTCCATTGATAGCTTCTGGGAAATGGAGAATTGGTTTTCTTTAAGATAACAGCCCCTAGTAGACTGACCACACTCAAAAAAAAAAAAAAAAAAGGCTATATGTGCAAGAATATAAGCAGCACCAATTGGGCCCAGTGGGTATTTAAAACAGAACACTGTCTTTGTTCCAGTTTCTACTGCATTGATAAAACATCACTACAACCACAACCAAAAACTACTTGGAGAGGAAAGTATTTGAACTGAATCAGGACCCTGGAGGACATTGCTTACTGGCTTACTCTTTGTAGTTTGCTCAACCTACTGTCATATAGCGTCTAGGACCATCAGTCCAGGGGTGGCATTGGGCATAGTGATCTAGGCCCTCCCATATCAATCATTAAGCAAGAAAGTGTACTACAGGCTTGCCCATAGGCCATTCTAGAGGGAGTATTTTCTCAATTAAGTTTCCCTCTTCCCTTATGACTCTATCTTTTGTCAAGTTGACACAAAACTAGCCAGCACAAAGACACAATGTTAGGTGTGTATGGGGGAAATGGTATATTTGGGAGAGCTTGCACAGAAGGGTGAATACAATTAGAAGACATTGAAACAAATTCTCAAAGAATTCCTTTTAAAAAGAGAGAATAGACCATGGGAAAAGAAAATAGTTACAGGTAATTTTACACAGGAGGAGGGTGAGGAAGAAGTGACATGGAAGTGGAACAAGAGAAATTGCAACTAGAGAAGGTCTAAGTCACTGATAAGACGACAGGCAAGAAAATGGACTACGGTTATTAATAACCAACAGAAGCTGATGGAACTGTGGAGAGCAATCTAGAAAGTTGTTAACTTTTTCCATTACCAAACCTCAGTCTTCTATGTCAAGTCTCTTTCTCTGGTTGATTGCTTAACTTTTTGTAAAGCCCTGGTCTGAGACAGATGAGGAAGACCAGAATGCCAGGGGGCAGAACTTGAGAACTATTAGAAATGCTCTTAAAACATCACTCCATCCAAGGTTAAAGTCAATAAATTCTTTTTTAAAAATATATGAATCAGTTAGAGGAAAAGAGTCTTTCAGTAAGATAGTCCCAACCTTTCCCTTCCTGAGCAAAGATGGATATTTTAGCTGTGGACATGCTGTGCTTCGGGCATGTACAAATGGTTGGGATATAATTAAATAGCAATCTGAAAATTGCCCTCATCCCCATCATGCAAACTGAACCTATAAATAAACCCCAGCACAAATAAGAAATGGTTTCCATGGGCCTGGAACACTGGCATTCTACTCTCATCTGTAATCAAATGCTATTATTAAGTAAAAATAGGAAGGGAGATTGAAGTTCTTTGTTCTACACCGAATGAGATCCAACTATGTGGTTATCCCTGACAAAGTCATTTCAGCAGATGAAAAAGTAAACAGTGTGCTTTTCAGGATCCTAAATTGCCCTCGATCATCAGGCGTTTATGATTTTATTTGAGAAGCAAAAACAAAAAAAAAACAAAAACCTTAGTGGGTAAAACACTCAAGACAGAAACTCAAAATCTACCGTTTACAAAATATGTCACCATAGGAAAGTGGCTCGTTCTCACTGTGCCTCGTTTTCCTTAAGGGATCATAAAATTTGTGAGGATTGTAGTGAGATGGAAAACATGTTTGATATAGGGTTTGGCACACAGTCTCAGTGTGTACATTTTAGATATTATTTTTCCCAGGCTGACATGCCCTAATGATAGAAAGACAGATTCAGGAAACTACAAACCATCATGATCTGAGCTCTGCCCCAGCTAATCTTAGTCTTAGTGTAGACTGGTTAGTGAACCAGAACATGGCGAATCATTCAGGCTGTGTGACTATAGGCCATGTACACCTGGCCCACACATTCATCATTCTTCCATAAAAATATGAAGAAGCAGGTATTTGTAACAACTGTTAAAGAAAAAGAGTCCATAAATCTGAAATAGAGCAAGAGGGGACACATGAGTGTTTGAAAGGGGGAATAAGAGGAGAGAGCTGATCTAATAATCCTTTTTAAACTGTTAGCTGGGCATGGTGGTGCATGCCTATAACCCTAGCACTCGGGGAGGCAAAGGCAGCTGATCTACAAAGCAAGTCCAGGACAGCCAAAGCTATACAGAGAAACCCTGTCTAGAAAAATAAATGTTTAAAGTTTAAGGATTCATATTTCCATTTTTTTTAAATCATAAAGAAGAGATAGTGAGGTTGTTCAGTGATGAGGGTATTTCCCTTCAAGCCTGAGGACCTGAGGTTATTTACAGAACATCATGATAGAAGAGAAGTGACTCCTTGAAGTTGTCCTCTAACCTCTACATCTGTGCCAAGACATCTTCACACACACACACACACACACACACACACACACACACACACACACAC
>OU015749.1:23034237-23044497 GCA_907169655.1 Acomys percivali | reverse complement strand
ACACACACACACACACACACACACACACACACACACACACACACACATTGCACCGATGAATCGTTAGTTGTCTCAAATGTATGGGTCATATCATGAGCTCAAAAGTTCATTCATCTCTCCCGTGCAATCTAATCATTTCTTTTATAGCTGTCACCAATTTCTCCATTAGAACCTATGTGTTTTAAATACAGGGGAGCATGCTGTTTGGCAGAAGATGGCATCACCTGTCTACCTTGCTAACTGATGAGTGTGAGCTGTGGGAGGGAGCCCGGATCTTCTCCATCTCCCCTTCCCCGAAGCGCTCCTGTGCTCTTTTCATGTCATGTCTGAAGACAACTAGATGGCTTTAAGATGAAGCTGACTTCACCATCCTCATGGTTAACACAATGTGATTTACTCAATTAAAGGAATAAACTGTTTCAATAAATGGAAGCTCCATGTGTTTTCCCTAACAATTGGAGTAGTGGCTGTCTCTGACTCTGGTGTCTGCCTTTGGATACCTTTTCCCAGCTGGGCTGCCTTGTCTGGCCTCAGTGGGAGAGGATGCACTTAGTTTCCTAAAGAAAACATGTGCAGAGTTCAGAGATAGAATCAAAACAACTTTCAGTACTGTATAAATAACTTTAATAAAATGTTGCCTTCAATGTCAAAATAAATGGACCAGATAGAAAGTAAAACACATCAACTGCAAAGGGCAATTATAAAAGTAACTATAAAACCGACAACCACCTTCTTCTCCACTATACTGCACAGAGAAAAGCTCTAGCAAGGAAATAGCATTTTCTTCAAAGAATATTTAAGGTTCAGAAGAGGAAGAATGGATTAGGAGACAAATAATTGTTTCCTCTTTCATAAATTATAATCTGTGTTAGCTCTGTTCACCAATAATTCTTTACGTACTTATGGTGGGTACAAATTACCTCATAAATCTTTTCACCTCAAAAACTTATTTAGGTTTATTCCTAGACGTTTTTCTTTTTGAAGAAAATGTCTCCTCCTCTCCTCCCAGTCCCACTCATGTTTCCCTCCCCCAATTCCTAGCACCTCAAGTCGCAGCAGGACTAAGTGCATCCTCTCCCACTGAGGCCAGACAAGGCAGCCCAGCTGGGAAAACGTATCCAAAGGCAGACACCAGAGTCAGAGACAGCCACTACTCCAATTGTTAGGGAAACCACATAATGACCAAGCTGCACATCTGCTACATATGGGTAGGGGGGTCTAGGTCCAGCCCACGCATGTTCTTTGGTTGGTGATTCAGTCTCTGTGAGGCCCCATGGGTCCAGATTAGTTGGTTCTGTAGGTCTTCTTGTGGGGTCCTTGACCCCTCGGGCTCCCTCAATCCTTCCTCCCACTCTTCCACAAAACTCCCAGAGCTCTGCCTATTGTTTGGCTGTGGGTCTGTGCATCTGTTTCCATCAGCTGCTGAATGAAGCCTCTCAGAGGACAGTTATACTAGGTTCCTGTCTGCAAGCATAGCAGAGCATCATTAATAGTGTCAGTTGGCTCTCTCCCATGGAATGGAGCTTAAGTTGGGCCAGGCATTGGTTTGCCATCCCCTTAATCTCTGCTCCATCTGCAAGACAAACTTCAGGTCAAAGGTTTTATGGGTGGGTTGGTGTCCCCCTCCCTCTACTGAAGTCCCACCTGGCTACAGGAGGTGGAGACTTCAGGCTCCATAACCCTCACTGCTAGGAGTCTCAGCTAGGGTCACCTCCATAGACTCCTGGGAGCCTCAAGGGGGAAAATTTCTGTGATCTCTTCCCCATCGCGCTTATTATTGGCATATAGGTAGATGACTAATTTTTGTAAATTGGATTTTTATTTTGTCACTTTGCTGAAAGTGTTAATCATTGCTGAAAGACTTCTGGGTAGAATTGTTTTGGATCTCATATCACACTATCTTCAAACAACAATAACTTGACTTTTTCCTCTTCCTATTTCTGCCCTTTAAGCTCCTTCTCTTGTCTTATTGCTCTAGCTAGTGTTTTAAGGACACACTGAGAAGGAGTGGCAACAGTGGCCAGCCTGGTCTCCCTCTTGGCCATTCTGAGGTTTCTAGAGTCCGTTAGCTAGCGACCAAACATTACATCCAGGAACCTATAAGGAAGACCAACACTGCCCACTCAGATAGCCTAATCTACTATGCTATGCTTTAACAGGCATTGCTGCTGATGGTGAGGCTGCCAGAACAGGGAAAAGGGCACCTGATGACTGCATCTCATAGAGCAAGCTTAAGAGGCCAAGGAGAGGTGTGGGTGCTACATGGGTACTGGCTTATAAAAAACCAGCATCCTTATACAAAGCCACAAAAGTGGAACAAGAATGTCTGCTCTACTTCTACTTATGACACGAACCCATTATGTGATTTGGGAAAAGGAATAGCTTTTCTTGCCTTAGGGTACCCTCTAGCTCTCATGATCCAAAGTCCCATGAAATTAAAATGTTGACACTGACACAGGTCTCACATACAGTTTTAGGTGCTAAGCCTTGGCTCAAAGAAGTCCTGGATAAAATGTTCAAGGTCCAGAACATCCCTGGACAGCATTTCTGTCTTCCTGTAATTTAAAGGAACATTTGCTGTTTCTATTTCTTTTCTTCACACGCAGCCAACATTTTCCCTTCAAATTGGGCTTCCCCTCCCTTCTCAGTCTCTGATTGCTGTGTTTATCCCGCTGTATTTTGACTGCTTCTATTTCCATTCCATTTTGCACAGGAGGACCAACTTCTGTCTTGATGAATGAGTCTCCTGAGGGAAGTCATCCATTTTTATAAATATTCTAAGAAGGTAATTTCCTGCTCAAAATAGAAAGCTGACATTTTGGTCTTGATGCCTGTATTTATGGGTGGACTTTAGCAGGAAAGCATGTAAATAAGACACAGGGTCTTGAGCCAGGCTCAAAAAGAAAAGGAATAGGAGCAAGAGTGAAGGATGACTGTCAGACAACAGGACACAGACAACCTGGAAAGCACATGGATCTCCTGCCAGGTGGAGTGTTGCATGCCATCTCTACTGTCTAAATAAATCCCAAGTAAAAAACTCTACTTGCTAAAACAGCAAATAACAAACAATATACTGCTCCTAAAAAAATGTTTACTTAAGAAATTTTTAAGAATTTTTAAACCTGAACCTTAAATTATTTTAAATGGCATTGCTAAATTATACCACTGGACTTGATGGCTACAGTACAGCCTAGACCTCTGAGGACCAGCTGCCCACTTGCAACAGTCAATCCTGAAATGTCTGGTAGAAAGGAGAGTTTGAGGCAGTTAATAATGATGCAGGAGGTGTACGCCATCACCAAAACCAATCGGGGCCATTCTCAGCTATGTCTGTTCTCAAAGAAATGCACAATGAGACTCTAATATCATGTTTCTTACTTACACATACAAGAACTGCTCAAAATCAAGCCAGACAAAACCCCAGCGTGGATGGGGCAGACATCATGAAGCCTTACCCCCACCTGAGGAGCCCTTGAAAACTGATCCCTGCTGGGGAAAGAAGAGTTGGTTTGCTCAAGGATGCGGCTCCCAAGAGGCTATGGATGTGACAGTAGATGCCCTGTACCCATGCACATGCAAGCAGCACTCAAAGGGGGTTTTAAGAGCATACAAAATTAGGAGGTAATAGTGACAGGGGAAGTAAGAGGAATGTTCGAGAGAAGGAATGGGAGTAGATTCGATCCAAACACACTATATGCTTGTGTAAGATTCTCCAGCAATGAAAAAAACTTTATTTTTTTTAATTTTATTAATTTATTCTTGTTACATCTCAATGGTTATCCCATCAATTGTATCCTCCCATTCTTCCCTCCCTCCCATTTTCCCCTTATTCCCCTCCCCTATGACTGTTCCTGAGAGGGATTACCTCCCCCTGTATATGCTCATAGGGTATCAAGTCTCTTCTCAGTGACCTGCTGTCCTTCCTCTGAGTGCCACCAGGTCTCCCCCTCCAGGGGACATAGTCAAATGTGAGGCACCAGAGTACGTGAGAAAGTCATATCCCACTCTCCACTCAAGTGTGGAGACTGTTCTGACCATTGGCTTTAAAACCAAGCCCTCACCATCACCGGCCTTATGAAATATGTGATCAAGGTATGGAACAGAATGCATCCTTACCACTTCAGGAACGCAACCTGAAGCAGGGAAGTCTCTGATAATGAGGCAATATGTAAATGCTATGGCTTCCTCTAATAGTCAACTTTGCATCTAGTCAATATTTAAGTAACTGTTACGATAAGCATTGTATTGGGATCTAAAGATGACAGTGGGGTTCAAATAGACCTATGGCCTATGAAGTCAGGAGCCTGACACACAGTAATATTACCATATAAATAAAGACATAGTTGGAGACTAGTATAGTCAACATGACAATAAATGATTAGGATACCATGAAAATGGTAAGAGTAAAGCCAACACTAGTGAAAAGGTACAAAAGTGTCGACAAAAAAACAGCTGTTGAAGCATCTGCTGAGCTGCACAGTAATGGAGACAAAGCCAGAGAGTCCATGGGGCACACTGCTGTTCTGAAATGGAAGAAATAAATGAGAGTCATGCTGGTGTGCAGAGGGTGACGGTGTGAAGCAAAAGAGGCAGACACGCAGGGATCGTCAGAAGCCCTGCTCGCAGGGCCTGAAAGGTCCAGAAAGCAGTCACGTGTGTTGAATACTAAGCATCTCAATTCTCTTAACTGCAATGGAAGAAGAGACCCGGCAGCTCATGTGAAGAGCCATTGGAATTGCTGAATTTGCATCTGTGTGAGCAGAGGTGATGCTAAGAGAAGCATACAAACATATTTATGAGCTAAAACAACAGGACTTGGATAAAGCAGTGGCAAAGAAGGAGATACCCAAGAGGACTTGCAGGTTTCTAGCTTGAGTGAGTGGGCAAATGGTGTCACTCTCTGGAATACTGGGCATGCAAGGGGGCAGGCTTGGCTGATTGGCCATGTGAGACACTCAGGGTGTGTTGGCTCTGGAGTGTCTTTGGAGCATCCGAACATGATTCATTCAGAGTAGACGCCTGTAGGTCCCAACTGCTATCCTGTTCTCTTAATTCCTCTTCTCAAATAGTTCAAGCATGATTTCCAGCAATCCCAAATACCTTTTTTACTGTGCTCTACAGAAAATCCCAGTTGCACAGAGCTGCTTTCACACAGCTCCAGGTTTCCCCTGCAAATAGGAATCAAGCCACTCAGGCAAGTCATGAGGCCATCTAGTCTTCAGTAACACACGGAATCGCCTGAGTTCTTAGGCAGACTAGGCTTACACAAAAGGCTCAGACGTCAAACAGACTTCTGCCTACTCTCCTAGGAGCAGCCCAACAGGCAGGTGATTCCACCCCCTGGAAGCTACCCCAAAGCATACCTGTGGTGTGTTACTTTCACTTCATAAAAATTCTGTGCCTCTTCAAGGTTAACAGCAAACAGCAGGTACCTAGATTTCCATAAAAAAAAATCTTTGCCCTTGAACTAGTAGAACTTTTCTCCACATCAAAAGGGGTCAAAAAAACTGAGTGGAGGCAGGGGGCATCTCAGCAGGTGATGCTCTTTTGCCACACAAGCCTAACAACCTGACTTCCATCTTACCCCACATGGTGGAAGGAGAGAACTGACTCCTAAAAACTGTTCTCTGATCTCTTCATGCTGTCTATCTGTTTATCTGTTTATCTATCTATCTAACTGTGCATCTATCATCTATCTATTTACCTATCGATCGGCTCACTAGCCCTTTCTTTCTATCCACCTCTCTCTATCTCGCCTCTCACCTCTCTCTCTCTCACCATTAGTATTTCTTTGGGGAACTGATTGCTCAATTTATTTGTTCATTTACTGATTGGATTGTGAGTGTGTGTGTGTGTGTGTGTGTGTGTGTGTGTGTGTGTTACATATGTGTGTACACATGTTGGTGCAAGTGTGTGCAGCTGTGCATATCTACAGAGGCCAAAAGAGAGTGGTGTGCCTCTTCTATCGCTCTCTATTGGATTGTCTTGAGACAGGATGTCTCACAATGTTTTTGCTCCATTAGCAGCCAATAAACTCCCACAATCCTCCTGTCTCCACAACTGCCTCCCTTCCCCCAGTGCTGGGATCACAGGCAAGCATGACCACTCTCAGTTTTTTTCAGAGTAATAGGAATCCAAGCTCAAGTCCTCATGTTTGTGCAGCAAGTGCTCTTACCCACTGAGCCATCACCTCCCCAGCCCTGAATGATTTTCTGAATATTGAACTTTTTGATACCTTTATAAAGTCTAGATATCAGTCCCTGCCAGGTGTAAAGTTAGCAAGAATTTTCTCTCATCCTGTAGGCTGTCTCTTCATCCTACTGATTGTTTCCTTTGTTTTGTTGAAGACTTTCAGTTCCGCAATCCTACTTGTCAGCTCGTGGTGTAATTTTCTATATCGCTAACATTTTCAGAGAGAAGGAATTCATCAATTACAACTCTTTCAAGAATCATTCACATAATCATAATCCCAACTACTTAGGAGGTCATGAACTGCTTATAGCACTAGTGAAGTATCATCATCCACCCATTTAATACACGGACACCAAAACTTGCCAGGCTATGCACTATGCTTGTCTTTCACCTCTGTATAGAAACTTTTTTAAATGTGGTGCTCAGGAAGCTTAGCATATAAAACAGCAATCAAGACAGTAATCTATTTGTGTGAAAATGCCTCCCCTCATTTATTTTAATTCCCTTAAAAGGAATCTCATCTTAGCCCTTTCTAATAAAGGACCCAAGAGGACATTCATTCCATCTTCTAGATAATGATGATTGCCTAGACAGTAAAGAGAACTACTAGCAAGATTCTAGAGTGAGGAAGTAAAAGGCTACTCTCAACTAAGTCTTTGCACCTAACACACAAGTTATAGGTGATTATTATGGAGGAAAGAAACACAGCTCTATGAAAATCTCTCACAGAGAATCAATGAGCAAGATTTCTGATTAAGAAGAGGAAGCAGAGATGTAGACTGAGTAGGATCAAGTAGGATGCATGAGGTTGGATGAATGGGGCAGGAGGAGAAGAGTTTATGTAGCAAAGGGATACATCCTGAGAAACGCAGTGCACTACTCTGGGAAATCTCCCCATCCCATGGCATTAATCCTAATCCAACCAGCATCTGAATTCCATCAGTGATGTGAAGCCATGGGGATATGGGAAGTACTAAGAGACTTTCACTGTTAAAATGCTGCTCAAACATTAAAATGGATATGACTACAAGAAGTTCAGAAACATTTCCTAGGATGACCAAAGTAGAAAGTCTTCCTTTTAGGTTCTCACATTACTGGTTATTCCAACAACACTTGTACCTGGAATTACTTCCCATAGAATCCAGTGCTGTGAGCCATTTCTTTTTCCTAATAGCTAACTGAAGGCCAGCCTCACTCTGTGCCAGGCTGTGGGACTTCTGTAATTAACTAACCAAAGCTAAAAGCTCACAAGCCCAAAACAAGGAAATGTGCCAGATGTGCAGCCTTACCTCATATCAACATGCCATTTCAATCAGTCTCTTTGAAACACTAAAACTAAGTCATGTCTTGATTTTACCTGCACTTAAACACAAGTACAGATAGCAATGGTCCCTTCAAGGTATCACTGTGGAAAGGGCCTAAGCATCTCAGCATGTGCAGCATCTGCATCTTACTGTAAGTAAAGTTCATGAGAGCAAATGAACCTATGAAAGAAGCACAGAAGTCAGTGGCAGTCATCACTGCCCCTTACTCTGTTTCTCTGTGAAATGTAACAGACCACCTCAAAACATTGGGGGGCTAAAGCAATATTTATAGTGTGTGTGTGTGTGTGTGTGTGTGTGTGTGTGCGCGCACGAGCGCGCGCGTGCGCATGTGTGTGCGTGTTAGCTAATTATATATAGATTATATTGCTGGGCAGCTCACTGGAGTTAATTGATGCAGACAGATGACAACTGGACCTAGAACAATATAAGGATCTGACTGTTCTGGATACCCAAAATGGTACTGATGTGCCTGGCATTTCACCAGCGGCAATGGTGTAGAAGAGCTCTCCTCTCCCTTACCACATAACTACTCCAAACGTCTTGTTAGAGTATCACGGCAACCACAGGTTGGGTGAACTTCTTACAGAACAATTGGCTTCTCTAAGAAGAATCGTTCTAAGAAACCAGATGGACACTGTGGGGTTTCTTCGATTCCAGCTCTGGAAGATACACAGGACAGTCCAGATATACTCTATTGTTTGCAAAGAGGTAGCCAAGACTCAATGTAGAAAACACAGGACAAGGGCATAAATAGTTGAGTCCTTGACCCAGAGATGCCTTTAGAAATTCGATAACACACTATGGAAAATAAGAAGCAGAAGTATCAATAGGTGACAAACACCCATTAGGAATGTGTTTCTTGAAAACAAATCAACAGTATATCCAATGAGGTTAAAAAGGTCTTCAAAGACAAAAAAATAGTATTAATTAAAAGGCACACCTACATAAAATTGACTGTGCTATGTATTGGACCTACAGCCACTTCTAATTATTCAAACTTACCAAAAAACATATATATATATTTTAATTACAAGAAGCAATATCTCTGAATGTAAAATAAAACCATATTATCTTATGAAGAAGCTAATCTTTTTAATAAAAATTTAAGAAAAAGTATATCACAAATTTTTGCAATAAAAGTGTTCTTCCATATTTATTCTATCCATATTCATTTTCTCCTGAAACACAAGTTGAAAAAATCTAAGAAGTTACTTAGAATGTCTTCAAAAGTACATTGAAGTCATTAATTACTTATTCTACACAATGTTCTCTTGAGGAAAATAATGATAATTACCCATTATTATGGAGAGCAATAATGGGCTTCTAAAGACCAACTTGCCCAATTGTGTGCCCAAAGAATGTGGCTGTTCTCTAACGCATTCCAGACACAGCGCTCCCTATTTCAGCATGAGACGTCTGCACATTCCTGAGCAAACCATCTGTCCACTTTTTGAAATATCATTTATCTTATAAACACTAAAATTAACAAGTTGAGCTAATCATTATAGCTCTCTGTTTGCTCTACTTAGCCCCACTCCCTAAAAGATACACAAGAAAGCCCTTTAAAAAATGAAACAACTTGTTTTATTTATAAGAAATAACTTACTATTTAGCTCAGGAGTAAAAATACAAACCTGTAATTATGTTACATATTTTAGCTGCTATGAGCATACATGAAAGGCAGTCATAAAGCAACACTTTAATAGCAGGTTATGGCTAATTAACACACTCGGACCCAGAACAAACTGTGTGATGGGGGCCTTTCTGTCTCAATACATCTGGCCTAGACACTATAATTTCTCTTTTCTATTAGCTCCAAAAAGGGAAGGACTGCAGAGGTCACAGTGGCTAAAAGCAGGATCATTTCATGGATAAAAGAGTGCTTTTATGAACAAATCTGCATTATTCAAAGAGACAACTGATTTTGCCACATTAATTGTCTTGAATTTATTCCACTAAATTAGATCATTTTCCAGCTAAGCTATTCCTAATCTAAGCATATCACATACTGATTTCCTGAGACTATAAAAGTAGTCTATCAGAATTAATTAGCAAATTAAGAGACTCGAACTAAAATTTTTTTCAATAGAATAAATAAAATCATATCTACAGAGTGTGAAAGCAGTTTTCAAAACAGAATGCTGTATAGGAAAACACAAAGGAGGCAAGTGTGGTCCGTTCTGTCCATCACAAGTACCACAGCCTACCTCACAGGAAGCTTAGCACTTTGAGGAAAAGGTCCAGAGTAAGAGCAACTTGGTGTTTTCTATGAATGTGGACACACAGTCACAAACGTGAACTCTTTGAAGAAAAAGGAAAGAAAGGCAAGTGGGTGGAACAGACATGACTCAAAACAAGCAGCACAAGGGTGCCAGCTCCTCTTCTTAACATCTCTCATCTAAAATGGCCTATGTGTTCCTGCCAGGCTCTGAATGTAATTTATGCTGGTGATTAAACTACCTGAGATGTTTAGCTTTAGACTAGCAGACAATTTTTATATCTTTAGTGTATAGCCTTGGAATCAACTGAAAAGATTAGATTGCTACTTTCAGTGGGACATTTTTTTCAACATAATATTTTTATTCATCATTTGGAAATTTCACATCATGCATAACAATCACACTCACTTCTCAGTCCTCCTCCTGCTCCTCCTCCTCCTCTTAAAGAAGAAGAAGAAGAAGAAGAAGAAGAAGAAGAAGAAGAAGAAGAAGAAGAAGAAGAAGAAGAAGAAGAAGAAGAAGAA
>OU015749.1:22995167-23022123 GCA_907169655.1 Acomys percivali | reverse complement strand
TGTGTGTGTGTGTGTGTGTGTGTGTGTGTGTGTGTGTGTGTGTGTGTGTCTCGCCACCCCACCCCTTCCTTCCCCTCCCCTCTTCTCTCCTCTCCTCTTTCCTGTTTGTGGATCAGGATGTAAAGTTCTCAGCTGCTGCTCCATAACCATGCCATTCTGATCCCCACCAAGATGATAATAGACTAATCCTCTGAAACTAGACCACTGGGGTAAGCAAGCCCCCAGTTACATGCTTTGTTTTATAAGAGTTGTCATGGTCATGTTACCTCTTCACAGCAACAGAACAGTGATAAGATACACAGTGAATAACTGGTGAAACCAGGCTTTGGACCCAGGCACCTGCCTGCAGACTATATGGTCATAGTTATCATACTATGATCTGTTCTCTCCAATGATTTCAACTCAACCTTCTGCTTTCTACCTCTTTGGTAGAAATATATATATAATATTGTAACACATAAGACAATAGGTAATGTACTTAACATCAATAATTAGCATCTGACAAGGTACTTCCTTAAAGTAAATTACACCTAATGATTTATGAAATCAAATAAAAATACTAACGATAAGAGCACAGTGAGTAGGACCAGTGGTGTAGCTCAAAGGAAGACTGTTTGTCCAGCTTGCACAAGGATTAACTCCCCAGTCTGTCTAAAGAAAAGGCAAAGATGATCTCTTCTGCTTCTAAATAGTCTGATCTCTAACGTCAATAATAATCTTATTGCAGTCATTTAGACTTTGAGTGGCCCTCAGAGGCCATATGCCATTGGTTTGGTCCCCAGGACAGTTCTGGGGGATGGTGCAACTTTTGGCAGGTGGAGCCTAGACAAAGTCATGACCTCACTAGGATATATTCTTCCAGGAGACTTGGATGCTGATTTTTTTTCTCCATCTCCTCTTTGCTTCCCAACCACGGTATGAATAGTTTGCTTGCTGTGTGCTTTCCCCACTTCCAGGGGCAAAAATCAGTGAGTCCTCTCAGCTGTGACTGGAACCTCTAAGCAATAGGCCAGATAAATCTTCTCTGCTTATAAGTTAATTGTCACAGGCACTTTATAGTGAAGGAAAGTGAACATAACATTCTCCTTATTTCCTTAACAGTCTAAGCTTAAGGATACTCCCACAGCATAACTGGCCACTAGCAAGCATGCAACCTCTGACACTTCTCTGGTCTACAAAAGATCCCCAAAAGCCATTCTTAACAAGAAAAGAAGATGTTCAGAGAAGTGTTTTATTATAGTGGGCAATAGTTAATGCAATCAGTATGATTCAACATGCTCACAATAAGCAACTACGGGTGTTCAGCCACAGAGAGAACATCTACATCAACCCTGTTGCCCCACAGGGCTCAGGCAATACTGCAAAAGAGAGGGAAGAGATAATGTAAGAACCGGATGCTAGGGAAGAGTGCTATGAAATGGTCTCCTTGGATCTGGCATGCCTAATGAACACATGAACTCATAGCAGCTGTGGCAACCTATGTAAGGCTTGCACAACATGAAGCCAGTTAAAACTTCCAGGATGGAGCAGAGGGATGCTAGAGAGGCACCTCCCCTGGCTAAGGTGCCACTCACAGTTCATTGTTTCTGGGCAGGAAGAATTGCTTTTCTTTAGGTGTGTAGACACTGGTATAGTCCTGTGCTCCAGTGCATGATCACACATCTATGCACAGAAAGGTAACACTCACTGGGATTCAGTTTGTTAATATATGCCTTTTTAAAATAATTAAGTTTTAAAGTTAAAAAAAGGAAATGAGACCCGATAAATTATATATGCAGAATCAATCCAGACACACAGCAATGGACAGCCTAAAAGAACAGCGTTTTCTGAGAATATATATTCCAACAGTCATGAAATGAAGACTGGCTACCCTCATGGAGGTGAGATCAGCTGATGAGTGTTGAGCTGATCAGAGACTCTCAAAGACCAGCATCCCAGGTCCACAGAAATCAGTGGAAGCTCGTCTTCCACAATTTCCTTCCTAAGAGGCCCAGGGGATTTCCATTGATTACGGTCAAACATGCACTGGCAAAAATACATCCAAGAGGAAGTCGATGACTATGACCAATAACAAGAGGAAACAGCCATCATACTGTTTAATCTCCCAAGTACATATAGAAACTGTAGAAGGAAGCAGAACAGAAACCAGTCACAAACTGCTTCAAAAGAAAGAAGAGGGGTACAGACACAAATTCAACAGATTACGGTTAGAAATAAACTGACCTGAACACATATCTGTGAATATTGTGATTGATAAGTGGTTTTTCTAAAAAGTGGGAGTGGGGTGATAAATAAATCCATAGATTAAAAAGCAGATTTAAAACAATTATTTGTACCAGAAAATATGTCCAAGATCTACTCCCAGTGCTTATAAATGCTTTACAGTCCATGTGTAGGGCAACTGAGCAGGATATATTTGAGTCTCAGAGTTCAGAAGAAGAGACAGGCATACCCATGGTCTAAGGAACATTGCTAGGACTAAGCATGGGCTTCTGCAATGGCAATGGTATGGCATCCATGGAAAGAAATGCCATTTTCTAAATCAGTGTTGGTTTTGCTTTATTTGAGGTCTTACAGTCTTGCATTTTAAGGACTTATTTTTACTTTTAATTATTTTTTTGGCATGTGTGTCTGTGTGAGGGTATGTGTGTGAGACCTGAGAGACCTAGGTCTCCTCAAGCTGAAATAGTGAGTAGTTGTAAGCTGCCTGACCTGTGTGAGAATCTAAACTCTTGGTCCTGTGCAAGAGTAGCAAGTGCTCTTAACCACTGAGTCATCTTTCCAGCCCCTCATGTACATTCTTAAAAGCAGAGGTAGATGATCCAAAAAGCAAATCCCATGATCTCTGAACATAGTACATAGCTATAGCTTAACTATCACAAATAACTAAAAAAAACTCGAGAGACCACACAAGCAATAATTAAAGCTCCAATATTAATGTTTTTTGACCATTCATGTGTCTTCAAATATAGAGAGAATTCTCATAGCTAGTGATACAAGAAATATATGAATTTCTTGACTAAGTGTTGCTTTTACCTGCTGACATATAAAAAGCACAATTGTGCCCTTAAAAATCTGTAACTATGCTAAGATGGATTATGGAAAGGTGTTTGTTGCAGAGCATGAGGAGATGACCATATCTTAAATCCCAATACTACAGGAGCAGAGACAGGTGAATCCCAGGGGTCCCAACCTACTCAATCTAGAGAATCACTACAATCCAGGACAGTGAGAGACTCTCTCTCAAAAGAATAAGCAGAAAACAGTAGAGAAAGACAGCAATGCCAACCTCAACAGATACACACACACACACACACACACACACACACACACACACACACACAAAGAATTCTTGAAGATCCTAAAATTGTATTCATATTGTGCTATTTCTCAGCCTGAAACTCACTGGAACATACAATACCTAGTTCTATCTTTCTGGGAAACAAGGTAGAAAAAAATGAAAGAAAAAGTGGGGAGGAGACAGGAGAAATCAAGACAATAACGAGAGAAAGGAAGTAAGGTGGGAGTGAGGGAAATAGATAGGAAAAGCTGGAAATTAAAGAAGGCTTTTTTCCAATTACACATTTATGTGAACTACAAAAAGAAAAAGAATGTAACCTAATTTTTAATGTGGTCGTTTGACTGCGGAAGAGGGTTTATGTGGATTTAGCTCAACAGTTTTGGTAGAGCTGACTATTTATATGTCAAAGAACAAGATGTCGTTCTTTAAAATTATCATGTGTTGGTTCATTCTTTCAAATCTACATAAGTGACAGAAACACTCAACAATAGAAAACTGAGAATAATCACTACTCAATTTGTAAAGCCACCCACTCTAAATTCTTATAGTCTTCTTTAAAAATGCATCTCTCACTAACAAAAAACAATAGACACAAAAGCACATAACTAAGTCATTATGGTGTATGCAAATTTTTCACTTGATGCTAAAAATAATAGCAGTTCACTGTAGCAGGTGTGACAAGAGATGCTCACTAAAAAGAATTACAATCATTAATTTTAATTAAACTATTCATTTCTAATTAGAACTGCTTTCAATAACTTAAATGAAGTTAAACATACAGCAAAATAAAATAAGATCTGGAAACTAAATATTCAGATACTAGGAAGAATTTTGTAAGGAACCAGGCTCCAAATGGAACTTTCTGCTCTTGAATGAGAATAAGAGCACCTTGCAAATGAAAATGAAATCCATCTAAGTCTTTATGAGTGTGAGATAATGGTGAAACCAGTGGGAAGAAAGGCTGTTGGATTAGATAGGCCAAAAAATGGAGTCAGATCCGCCGGAGTTCCAGGTGGTTGTGAGGTGCCCGACATTGGTACTGGGAACCAAATTCTGATCCTATTAAAGAGCATCAAGAGCTCTTAACCTTTGATCCATCTCTCCAGCCCTGATATTACTTAACCCATAAGGTCAGTCTTACTCACCAGCAATATGGTTAGGTCACAGCCAATGCGCAAGGTTTTCGTACACTCAAAAATTCTTAGCTAACATAATGTAATTGATTCCTTAGTCTCTGTTTCCTCAGCAATGGCACCAGAACAGTGATATATTTTCTAGGACTGTACACCCAGGACATGTTTCTATGCATCTCTATGTATGCCCATGCTTATTCAGATAACAAATAAAAAAATATTATAATCAATGTAGTTTCTATAAATAGTAACAATTAAATAAACATAGTTGTTAATAGCATAAGGTAGTACCACACCAGAGCAGGGAAAACATCCTATGAAATCCCTAAGGCAGCAGCCTAGAACTGACAGGCTAACCTGGAATCCACCAAGTGGTTACAGTGGGAAGTGGTGTGTTACCATAAAAAATAAGCACGAACAAATCAATGTGCAGAGACATTAGGTCACATGGGAGAATTACAGAATGGGATAATATATAGATTTAGAAAATGGACGGAAATATTTGTCACACATCTTAATTATATACCTTGTTATGGGCACTTGAATTTTTCAAGTGTATGAATGACATTGATGTGGTTTAGGACCTCATGAGGCTTAAAATCCAGCACAGAAGACCAACACATATCAGCAATTACAAGCAGAGGGTATCTTCAAGCTTACTGTGCACTATGGAAATGAGCTAACATGTATAGGAAACCATACACTTAAAAACACAGGGCTGCTGTGGGTACCAGACCCCAGACAACTCCTGCACCTATGGCTTAGGGATCATTGCAGAAAGGGGCGTGGGAAGATTGTAAGGTAAGAGGTACAGAGCGTTCGCTATGGCGTTGTGTATCCTAGGACCACCAGATGCTACACTCACAAAGTCTCACTAATGTGACTGTCAAAACATGAGCTTAAGACGTACAACAATGACCATGCTAATTGGGGGCAGGCAGGAAACCTCAACCCCAAAACACAGTGCACTGCAAACAACTAAGGAATGCTGAGAGAAGGAAAAACAGTCTTCCCCGAGAGCACACCAATCCATGGCCTAATACCAAATGGTTGCCCTGAGCACATACATCCAAGTAACTTTATGGACTGACCAGGTGGTATTCATGCACTTAGGAGAGTGTGTGTGTGTGTGTGTGTGTGTGTGTGTGTGCACACTCGGGGGCAAAGTATCTAATAAAAAGAGCAGGCCATGAATTTCAAAGAAAACAAGTGGTTTTCTTTCTCACATGGGAAGGTTTTGGAGACAGGAAGGGGAAGGGAAAATGATGTGATTATATCATAATCTCAAAAAAAGAGAAATAAACATAATACTAATAGTCATCACATAAATTAGAGGGAAACAAGGTTAATATAGTCCATTGTTTAAAAAAATAAGCAAATAGATTTGTGAGTTATCAGAGGTAAAGCCATTATAGGATTTCATGATGGGATGTAAGAAGAAAGGGGGAAAGCTACCACAGTCCCCGGAGGTCATACTGCAAACACTTTCATAAAGCAGAATCTAACCAGGTCTGAACAAGGAAAAATATGGAGTATTTGATTGCCCTTTTCCCTAGCCTACCCTTAGGTTCAACACATACTTCACTGTGGCAAGAGCATAGCTGCCTGTTCTAATTGGCTGTCTGCTGTTGGAATAAACACCATGACTAAAAGTGATTTGGGGTTGTGGGGGAGGGCTTATTCCACCCTACAAAACAGTCCATCATCCAGGAAAACCCAAGCAGGCACTCAAGGCAGGAGTCCGGAGACAAGACCCGCAGCAGAAGCCGTGGAGGAGTGCTGCTCACTGGCTTACTCCCCGTGGTTTGCTCAGCCTGCTCTCTTACACAACCCAAAAGCACCAACTCAGGGGTGGCACCATTCTCAGTGAGCTGGACCCTCCCACATCAGTCAGTAATCAAGAAAATAACCCCCACAGTATTGCCTTCAGGCCAATCTGACAGAGGCATTTTCACAACTGAATTCCCTCTTCCCAGGTGACCATAATGTATATCAAATTGACAAGAAATAAAGCTGATTGATATTTATTATCTTAAACAGTAACACTGAGAATTTCCAAAATATGTACTAATTCATTTAAAAACAATAGAATTATAGCATGTAACATCATATAATTATAAAAAAATATATATTCTCAAAGCTATTGATTTATGCCTCACTCCAAAACAACAGGACCCTCCCTTTCTCTGTTCGGTATGCTACAACACACTTTCCTGAAGCTTTGTGCGCCCAGAAGACAGTTCAAAAATAAACAGGTGGCTTTGAATTATCATGAAGATGTTTTTAACTTCACAGATTCCCTTTACTAGGTCTAAGGTCTTCCAGGAGTTCTATGAGTAAGTCCATTACATTAGGTCTTAGAACTAGAAAGTTAAGAGAGCCAAGCTTGTAACACAAACATTACAAACTTAAATATAAAACTGGCTCTTCTGTTTTTCCCCGGGTGATAATGGGATTGTAATTACTAGCAGAGAAAAACTGCTTTCTTATGCATAAAGCAGAGATCATACTGACAAGCCAACAGTGCAATCTCCTAAAATAATTACATAATCAAGATCAGGTCACGGCTTCAGTTCATTACAATAATTGCAATGAGATAAGCACGTGGCTGGGGACAGCTCGCTTTCCTGAAGCACTACAGGAATAAAGTGGATATGCACATGTGTGGAAGAGTGTGAAGATGCTCCTCAGAAGCCCTGTCAAAGCCTCACTTAGACTAAGGAGTCTCAGAACACTTCTGCTGAAGGAGATTCCGAGCATTCAATGGTACTTTCCTGCCACGTGTGTGATAGTTGCACATTTTCTCTACTAGCATTTCTCTGTTTGGGGTGCAGTTGCTGGCTTGGGGGGGTTGGTATTTTGAGATAGGGTTTTTTATCTCTTATAGCCTTGGCTGTCCTGGACTTGCTTTATAGATCAGACTGGCCTGGAACTCACAGAAATCTGCCCCCTCCGCCTCCCCAAATGCTGGGATTACAGGTATGCAGCACTGTGCCCAACCTCATACTTCTACTTTCAAAGCCTTTCAGTCCAGGTTTATCCATTAAATTCACTCACTTGCCCATCTCTGCATACACCTACGTGTGAGTTTACACTGTGAAATACAAAAATGCAAATATAAAGAAGTGATGCTGTTCATTGTAAACCTATGCACTTTGTGGACAGCAGCAACCCAAACTATGAATAAGCTAACATAAGTGAAAAATTGTAATGACTCCAAATGACCAAATGTGTGTGTGTGTGTGTGTGTGTGTATGTATGTGTGTGCACGTGCATGCACGTGTGTGTGTGTGCACACATGCACATTGCTTTGAGAGCAAAATCACTGTCTAGTCATCTCAACACTACATGTTGCACTGATACTATCAACCACCCACTTGTTCCCTCTCTCAGTGGATAAGCTGTGGACAGGGAAAACCAATGAGAATCCCAAATGAGCACATACGAAGCACCTAGTAAAGACAGCAGAAGTTACAATAGTCACAGCAACGAGGTGAAGAGAGCGGTAGGGAAGACTTGGTCTTAGGGAGTGAGGCATGTCAGGAAATGGAGTTTAACTCTTGCAGAATACAGCCAGTTAAAGCCTTCTGACTCAGCCAAAGGCTGTAGCTAAGCAACACGGTTTTTCCCTGTGCTCCAAAGGGGGCTGCGGAACATCAGTAGCCTGGATCCTCACAGAGAGCTTTGACAGGTTTCCACCGTGTTTTATATAACTAGAGCGGAGGGAGTGCCAGATTAGATCTGATTTACTGTCACAATGGGATTTTTTTTTTCCCCACATGAGCTAATGATGCAGAGTTATATTTAACCCCCAGAAGTCGCCCTCAGGCATTTGCTGTATACTCTGATTGCTTCTCATATCAAGATTTAGACAACTAGCAATTTTTCTGCTACAGAATATGACAAAAGCAAGGGCTTAATAGGTAGGTTTACCCCCTCCCAACTGGCTCCACTATAAATTTAGTTGCATATTCTGAATCTGTTCACTTACTTTAAATTTCCTCAGCTGCTTTCTCACAAAATTGAAAAGATTGAGAGAGTCTGGTACTTTGAGTCCAAGTCCATTGGTGTGTGTGATCTGACACTCTCACCCAGCCTACACTTGCCTTTCCTCACAAACTGTAGATCTTTATTCATTAAACTCAGCCTCTGTGGGATTTCTTTCTTTTCTTTCTTTCTTTCTTTCTTTCTTTCTTTCTTTCTTTCTTTCTTTCTTTCTTTCTTTCTTTCTTTTTGTGATAGAATGTAAATTTAAGCTCAGAATTCAGGAAGCACAGAAAAGTGGAATCTGTGAGTTTTAGACCAATATGCTCTAAATACTAAATTCCAAGCTAGCCATAGTAACAAACAGATGTCCTTTTTCAAAAAAACATACAAACTAAATACAGTTAAAGTAAAAATTGAAGAAAAACACCCAACACCTCAAAGATTCAGAAATGCAATTGATGTTTAAGAGAGAAGCCAGTGTCACAGAGAATTTATATTACAGATACTCTATGTCTCACTTGGGGTTTCTACTGATGTGAGGAAACACCATGGCCAAAAGCAAGTTGGAGAGGAAAGGGTTTAGATGGTGGCTTACACTTCCAGATAATCGTTCGTCATTGGAGGAGCTCAAGACTGGGACTCAAGCCGGCCTGAAATCTGGAGGCAGGAGCCGTAGCAGAGGACGTGGAGAAGCTTACTGGTTTGTTCCACCTTGCTTCTTACAGTACTCACTACCCCAGCCCACGGATGGCACCGCCCACCATGAGTTGGGCCCTCCTCCTTTAATTACTAATTGAGACAATGTATTACAGCTGGATCTCATGGAGCCATTTCCTCAACTGAGGGTCCTTCCTCTCTGATGGGTCTAACTTATGTCAAGTTGACATACAAAACCAGCCAGTACACTGTAAACACTAGTCTGAAACTGAATCACTAAACCCCTCCCAGGACTCACAACCCATTCTCGAGTTGTTTCTATCACCTAAATCATTACAGTAAGTAGGAGAATTGAATATCAATTGTGCTGCCTCTCTAGTAGCTAGTACTGTTATTTCCAGGTTAACGTAATTAAATTATTTGTCTTCAGTCTATGGCAGCATTAATAGTTGTTTTAGAGCAATGTTGCCACTCCTTTAACAGGAAAAGTATACTAAAAGTATTATTTTTGATCATCTCATCAAGTACAAGCGGTATACTGGATTTTTAAATATTTTTCTTTTTTATAAGTGTGTTCTATAATTTCCCCATGGCATCTGTGCTGGTTAGGTTCTACTGTCCACTTGACACAAGTTAGAGGAGAGAGTGTCAGATTAGGAACTTAGAGAATTACAATGGCCTGTGAACATGTTTCAGGAGTATTGCATCGATTGCTGGTTTTTATAGGACTACTCTACTGTGGTGTTACCATTTTCCTGGCAGGTGATCTTGTGGTATACAAGAAGGTTAGCAAAGCAGGGGCCATGGAGTAATAGCCAGAACCTGGAAACAGCCTAAGTGTCCCGCAGTCGAAGAATGGATAAAGAAACTGTGGTACATTTGCACTATGGAATACTACTCAGCTATAAAAAAAAAAACAAGGAAATCCCAAAATTTCTGGACAAATGGATGGAACTAGAAATGATCATAATGAGTGAGTTAACCCAGAAGCAGAAAGACTCACATGGTATATACTTATTTATAATTGGATACTATCCCAAGAGGCATGTCACATGAATGTCTTCACTTACCAGGAGATGGGGATAGATGTGAGGACATCCTCTGTAGGATTTCTAAGCCACAGAGATGCCTAGCAGCATTTTAGTTTTGTTTGTTTGTTTGTTTGTTTGTTTGTTTTAGTATTTTATTTTCAACAGTGGAGCCCAACATTTACTTACATATTTGCATAAATGTTGACCTTGGCGACCCTGATCATGATGACCTGAGCCTCTCATTATCACTTACATTCTATTTCTACATCCTAATTTGTATTTTAATTCTTTGTTCAGACTGAGTTGCTTCCCTTAATACCAGTGTCTTGGGTGGTGCTCAGACAACATTGCTCTAAAACAACTATTAATGCTGCCATAGACTGAAGACAAATAATTTAATTACGTTAACCTGGAAATAACAGTACTAGCTACTAGAGAGGCAGCACAATTGATATTCAATTCTCCTACTTACTGTAATGATTTAGGTGATAGAAACAACTCGAGAATGGGTTGTGAGTCCTGGGTCCTGTTTCAAACTGGACATTACCACCATTCAAAGTCACAATCATATATTTAAGAACCACAGCCAGAAAGAAACTCCTGCTGCCAGTCAATTTAAAGGCTCATAATTGATAATAGGGAACTACGAGTGCTTAGCGCTAAATGAGATTTTTTGTTTTAATCAGTCCCACAACTACCACCAAGGCTCAGAGAACATTACATAAGAGGAGGCAGAAAAACGGGAGGGGAAGGATGGGAAGAAATGCTGTAAAATGTTGTCGCCTACATGTGACATGGCCATGGCACTCAAAAACTCACAGCTGCTGTGGTTAACCTGCCCAAGAAAGAAGAGGAGTAGGGGGATGACAAACGGCATGATGCTGGGAGAAGAAAGGTGGAGAGCTGGGGATGGAGAAATGGAAAATAGGTAGAATCATATTTAATCTATGAAATCCTCAAAGAACTTAAAAAAAAAAAAACCTTTAGGTAAAAATAAATAAAACTCTCGCTGCCACCCCTTACCTGCCTTCAAAACAGAATCACTTACTGGTCCTAGGCAAAATGTGGACATAAGTTTGGCGTGTCTCTTGGAAATTTGTCCCGGCCACCCATGAGTTACATCAGTACTTCTGGATGGGCCTCTACCCAATTTCCCATAGGAGTGATTCCATCATGTGTCTTGGCTTAAGTCCCAGTAACAACCCACAGCAATGTGATCCCATGGCCCCTACTAGTCAGAGTCTTCCTATGTAACCTCCATCACCTTCCTGGAGCTTAGCTTCCTCAACCACCACACCAGATATTTTATCTTTGTCAAGCGGTAGCTCTTAGTTTCCTCATGTGCAGAATAAAAAAAAACTATAGTAGCCATCACTCAGGGTAACTATAGATTACATGATTCTGACTTTATTATTGTCAATTTTTTCCATGGAAATTCAGAGACAACCTTTATATAGCTGGGAGGCATTGCTTCTGGGATATCTCATAGACCTCTGCTTGAACAAATAAAACTTAACTACTAAGCCAATACCCTGGATGCCTAGGAGAACGTGGTGGCACTCATCTGTAAACCCAGGACTTGGAAACTGGCTCAGAAGGATCACAAGTTCAAGACTAGCCTGGGATACTTGAGTCTTTGCCTTTAAAAATGTATTTATTTCTTTTTCATGTACATTGGTGTTTTGCCTGAATGTGTGTCATGTGAGGGTGTCAGATCCCTGGAACAGGAGGTACAGTTATGTGGGTGCTGGAAATTGAACCCGGGTCTTCTGGAAAAGCAGCCAGTGCTTTTAACCCCTGATCCATCTCTCTGGCCCCTGAGTCTTTGCCTTTAAAAATGGGAATGGAAGGCTAGAGATTGTAGCTTAATGATAGAGCACATGGCTACATGACAAGGCTCTGGGACCGATCCCCAGCATTAGGCCTTGAGTGACTTTACATGACCACTCATGAATAAAGTTTCATGAAGTTTTTATTTTTGAAACATTTTAGAGTCCAGAAATAAAAAGCAACTCTTACTAAATCCTAACAGAATTCTTAGTAATAAGTTATTTAAATTTTCTTTTAAAATAATTTTTGGATTTACAGATGATTTTACCATTTACTAAAGATGAAAGAAAATTTCCATGTTAAAGAGACGGGTGTGTTTATTTGCTTTTACATAAAAAAATTAAATACTCCTGGATATCTGATACTGCATCTTCAAAGTTATTCAAAATGGATATATATTTTGATTTCATAATTATCAATGCTAAGAACGTCTCTGAATAAATACTTAGCACAAAATGGCAGAAGTATGTTTAGGGCCATTTCACAAATTGTAGGAATTAAGAAGTTCTGTCCTTATGCCAAGAAAATATTCACTTCATCATTTTTTATGAAATTCAAATTAGTAACTCAACAATTTTTAAAATCAAACAATCTAAGACAAAATAATTCAGAGATACACATACTTGATAGTGAAAATATTGAAAGTGTATGGTTTCCATAATTATCCTTTAAGCTTCTATAAAAGCATAAACTCTGTGGATGGAGAGAGGGCTCAGCAGTTGAGAGAGGACATGTGCAATATGACATGTGTGGTGCAAAATGTGCACCCTGTGTGTTCAGAAGCAAGGCTGCAGTGAAGCCATGAACGCAACGGGGAGAAGTTTGCCTGGAGTACCTCGGAATTCATGACATGTTTGATTTTTGGCCCTTATATATTCAGAAACTTCCTGTTGCCAATTTTTTTCCTATATGAGGTCATGGCCTACAGTCTAAGACACTGACTGGGAGCTGGCTTCTTCAAATCATTCTATGTACATTTCAAAGTTACAGATGTCACAACTCAGGATAAAAAGTGGTTGGTATCTTTCCAAGCCCCTACCTACCTACCAAATAAACTTCAGAAAGACTTTTCCATACCATGGTTGTTCTCTCTACCTCCAAATCTCATGAATTGTTAAGTCATACTGGAGAGCCTGTTTCCATTATCACTGCATGCGAATGAGTAAAGAATGAAATTCATTTCAAGTGGCAATATGGTATTATATTTTAACACATCATTTCATTGGCCAATTCCGTATTGTACATTTGTTTCCAAATTTTCAGTGCACCCTACTGTAGCGGATGCTGTAGCACACAGATGTATATAGCAGTTGAAGAAGATTTTGGCAAATGCAAGAAATGAAAAACAAAAACAAAAACAAAAATGTTTTAACCGAGAAGTGTGTACTTTTAATTATAGCAATTTTACCACCTTACCAGAAAGTTCAATCACAGCTGCCTTTCTACCACTTCTGCACGGACGTAGTATACTCACCACAGAGTGTGATGGTTTGGTTTGCTTTGGTCTTGCTTTGTCCCAGATTGTCTTGAATTCACAATCTCCCTGACTTGGCCCCTTGAGTGCAGAAACTATGTTTGCTAATCTAGTAGGCAAAATTCTTTCAATACTAGGAACTGGTGAATATTTGTCTCTTATGGTAGAGATTATTTATTTCTGTGTCCCCACGTTCTTATTTTGTATGATAGTCACTCAGCACTTAAAGGATGTCAGTGTCAATTACATTTTCAAGTTCCTGGATCTCTGAAGAAAGAAGCAATTTATTTACATTGTGATTTCCTTTACTATCCCATGTTATTTTAGGGGTGCAAATACACTTGGAACACACACCAGTAATACTACCATTTAGAAGTTAGGGGGTGATAGTTACAACCCTGAGACTAGCCTGGGTACTAGGCTAGCCAGGACCACATAGCAACTCTCTGTTACTCACATACACACACACACACACACACACACACACACACACACACACACTCATAAACATATACACTCACATACTCTCACACACACACATACACTCGTATACACACACACATACACACTCACACACATACACACTCACACACATACACACTCACACACTCGCATACTCTCACGCACACATACTCACACATATACACATATACACTTACACTCACATACTTCCACACACACTCACACACATACACATCTTGCAAGATGCACTTGAGTTTATCAGAAAAATCAAATGTACACATGTTAATTATTAAATTAAAAAGTTAGCGAGACTGCGCTCATCAAACCTCAAACTGAGGAGGGTAGTATAACTAATTAAATATGGGGAAACTAGTCAGAAGTGGTCTGCATGCGACAGTTTTACGAACAGTGCTCTGCCACTTAGCTAGAACACAACCGACAACTTGCAGCGGTACATAATAGACACATAATGCTCTTGTGGAGGAGATGTCTACATGACCACAAAGCCCTGATGTCCTTTAGCTTCCCACAACAGATTCATACTCTCCCGACCACAAGATGGCAGAGGGCACTGGGTACCCCTGTTCCGGTTGCTAGGAGCCGGTAATTGAGAGCCAAGTTCTATCCCATCCAACTTGTGCGAAGCAAAATTTAGTTAAGAACATGATAAAACTTCCAGAAAAAAAAAATCAATCAGCATCTACTAATTTTAGAGGGAAAAAAAGATTATGTAAGAAATTCAAACAGGCTAATTAATCACAGCCCTGAGAACAAAGCAGGGAAACCAGTTCAGTTGGGCTCGGGCCTCCGTAAAGCAAGCCTGTATTGCCGAACCACAAGATATTTATTTAGCCTAATGGGGAGATGACTTAACTGTGGCTGAAAATAATCTCCAAATAGCTGAGAAAAGGGTTTCCATTTTTTAATTTGGAAATTCCCATGGGGGAAAAAAGCAATGTCTGAAGATGAAGGGACGCTGACAACAGAGGGCTGTCTTAAGTTTCCGCTCGGCACCCTGTGAGGTACCTCGGAGCCCCAAATCACAGTTCAAGTCTTTCTGGTAAGGAGGCGAGACTACCCCCTCCTTAAACAGCCAGTTCGTGCTAACAAGACGTGAAAAGAAAAACCAGGGTGCAGCGTGGCAGGCATTTAAACACCTGGATAGTGACCAGTTCACTGCTCTCCATTTGCTGGAAGATTTTTCTTTTCTATTTCTAATATGAAATAACGGCATGTACAAACCAGTCTCGCTTTTTCTCTGAGTCTAGCTCTTGCCCTACACTCACGATCCTCTTGCCTCGGCACTCTGGACTTCCGGGGTTACAGCACAAGCTGTCCTCACTCCTTTTCCACTGAGATTTCAGTAGCTGATATCTGTTTCAAGCTTGCCTTTAACGTCCTTGAGTGAATCTGAAGGCAATGTTACTGATTCAACTGTTCATAGAAACTTGAGATTTGAACGCCTTTAGCACCGACGTGCCCCCTCCGCAGAATGAACTGGATCATTTCTGGAACTGGTTGGCCACCTCCGGTCCAATATGGTAACCACTTATTACAAGCAGCTACAAAATGCTTGAAGAAGGTTATAGAGGGCATTTGCCTAAAATTCTTGTTTTATTTAATTTTAGTTATTATAACTAAAATTAGTAACTACATATAGCTGGTGCTTCTCACAATGGACAGCACAATTCTAGAACAATATTTCTAAAAGCTCCAGTGAGAATAAGTGCCATAGAACAGCAGGTCACACAAGATGGTGGCTAATAAACAGCTGCTTCCAACTATTTCACTACATCAGAAACTAAGCTAGAGATCTCTGGGAAAGCACTGTGACCCCATTATGCTCCAGGACGGAAGCTATGCTCTGGATGCAAGGATTTCCAAAAGAAAGGTCAAATATGCTTTCCTTAGATCTTTGCACTAAATTCCTCTTCTCGTATACTAAATAATAACCACTCTTACCTTTATAAAGCAATTTCTCTAGTTAGAATGACGTGACGTTACAGGTAGACTCATACCCAAGACATCCCATTGACAAGGAGAGACATGGAAATGCTGTGACCAGTGTGTGTGTGTGTGTGTGTGTGTGTGTGTGTGTGTGTCTATGTGTTACATATGTGAGTATATACGATCTCCCCAGCCCCCAAAGTAACAGTTTTAAATACTTAATTTTTATTTTTAAATTGTTCATACATGAGTGTGTCTGTGTGAGAGTGAGTACACACGTGAGTACAGGCACCTACTGAATCCAGAAGAGGGTACAAAAATCCCCTGTAGATGGACTTATAGACAGCTGTAAGCTTCTCCAGTGAGCACTAGAAACCAAGCTCAGGTCCTCTAGGACAGCAGTAGGCACTCTAACTGCTGAGCTCTCTTTCCGTCTCCCAAAGTGACATGTTAGCAATTCCGAGAAAGTGTCTCAAAGTGAGAATACTCAAAATGTATATCTGAAAATGTTTCCAGTGTTATGTAGGTTTTGTTGCCAAAATCTACAAATATTCAGAGCCCTTCAATTTAAACTTGGAGGTAAAAGTTCCCAATCAATCACACAAGAAGAGAATAAGCTGAGGTGTGTGTGTGTGTGTGTGTGTGTGTGTGTGTGTGTGTGTGTGTGTGTTCTTTAAAATGCTAAAATGCCCATTTAGAAATATCTAAAATATTCAGGTTAGCTTATAGAGACTAATGGAAGGTAGAATGAAAAATTGCTGGCTACATGTTTGCATAAACATTTGAAAAATGGATAAATAGAACTGAAAAAAATGGACAACATGATTTAGCAAAAAGCAGTCAACAGCTGATTCCTTCCATTTGGCTTAATATATTCTTGCAAAGTAAATTCATCCCTTGTGACAGATGTTAAAACTAGGTATAAACCCAGCTTTGAGCCACTGCATTCTCAACAAATAAACTACTCTAATGTTGGTGAGGAAGAAGTGGTTGTAGCAGTCTCAATAAGAAAAACTTACAAAAATATGGGTATGATTACTAACTTTTACAAAATAATATCAATGCCATCAAATCATTTCATTTTTATATGAACTTGATTAAGTTTTCTGATTTATGAAAAGATAGATAAATATTATAAAAGATTTGTATACTCTTTATATTCCTATAAAAATAAGAAGCATTCAATGTTTACTCATGGCCTATAATCAAACAGCTTAAAGCTATTTTCTTTATGTTTCCTATTTCAAATATTTTTAATTACTATAGTGGAAATAAGTAAAAGAAGACTTTTAAGAATAGAAATCATTTCATTTAGTATTTCTAATCAACAGTAGGACAGAATTCCGTGTACTCGAAGCACTGGCAGGAAAAGAAAACAGGCTGAGAATGAAATGGACCCTGAAAACATGTTCTAGTCCATTCTGCAATAATCTAGATCAGTTGAGAATCACTATGCACCCCGTTATGAGAGGTAGTCTCAGATCTTGTTTTGCTATGTCCCTGCAGTGGGGGCAGCCTCCCATACCTGGCTACCTGAACTCGGTGGGAAATTCTTTTGCTAGTGGTGTTTCTGGAACTTCTGTCATTGTCTTCTGTCAGTCTTCCATTTCCAACACCAGCCCTGCTCTACTGATACAAGCTGTCTGGGAGCTGAAAAGTCAACAACACCCCAGAAAAACAACAAAGTGAACTTTGTCCTGTTTAGGAAGCAGACACATGTAAGTCCTCCTACTACTTATGGGAGGAGAGTACCAAACATAGTATTGAGCAAAGCATAGAACTAGCTCCAAGCTGCGATTGGTGTTAGTTTCTGATGATACAGATATTCATAAAGATAAAACCCTGAGTCCTAAAACTGTGACTCGTACTAAAGGTTCTCCAAAATAAGCTCATTTAGACAGTGACCCTGGAGTTAGAGTCACAAGATCAGAACAAAAGAAAAACCAGAGCAGGTGAAAAATGCTCCAAGCAGGAGGTTTTTCTTTGTTTTTCCCACAAAGGGAACTCTTCAAGAAAAGCTAGGTTCTAATCTTCAGGTTATGTCAGCACAGCGAAGGAGCTAAAAGGGGGTCCTCGTACTCAGACTTCAGGTGTGATGTGCAGCATCCGAAGAGACTAATACCACCCAAAGACTCTTAGGGAGTCCGCCACCAGGAACCTCCCGAGCCTGGCCCAGAAGAACTAAAAGCCCTTACTTTCTTTTCTGTCCTTAGTGTCCTCATATATTCTTCTCTCGTCTATTACAACTCCATGGCATTTCCTCCTCCTTCCTCCCCTCCCCAGCCCTTCCCACCATCTTACGCCACCCACCTCTTGCCCCATCCACTCCTCCTCCATTTCTCTTCAGAAAAGAGCAGGCCTCCCATGGATATCAACCGAACATGAAGTGTCAAGTTGCAGTAAGACTAGGCACCTCCTCTGCTGTTAAGGCTGGATGGGGCAACCCAGTAGGAGGAAAAGGGTCCCCAAAACAGGCAAAAGAATCAGAGACAGCCCTCCATTCCTACTGTTACAAGTCCCACAAGACCAAGCTACACAACAATAACATAGATGCAGAAGGCTAAAAGGAGACTATCTTCCTGTTTTTAGACAGACTGTTCATCAAATCCAGGGCCCCCACCAAAACAAGGCTGCACAGAAATGGCCACTCTTAGACCAGTAACCACAGTGGAACACCGAGCGGAAAGAAAGAAAACACACACCAGCTAAAGACAACACAAAGTGCCCACACGCAACTGCTGTGGAGATAATTACTAAAGACAATCCCCAATCATCAATTGAAATGTGTATGTTTGAAGTTGTCAAAGTCATCCAAAGGGAAGCAAAGCTTCCAAAACATTCAAAACCATAGGAGAAACAAATATAGACAAGATTTTTACCATGTGTGAATTAACAAAGCAAGAAGATTCACATACCCAGTGCAGTCCCAGTGGGATACGGAGTATGAGCTACAGAGGGCTGCCTACATGGATACATATGGACATGGAAGAGATGTGTGAGTAACCAAGGGGTGAAGTGGTATTATAGGAACATGGTAAAAGCAGAATAGATTTAGAGAAACATGGAAGAGAAGGGAGGTGTTAGAGGTGCTGAGGGAGGGAAATTTGAGCGATACAGATAAAGAGCATGGGAGTAGATTAAGGTAGGTGTGATGTGTATGGGGGTTATGGGATTTGGGGAAGGTAATTGGGAGTATGACAATCTTGGAGGTGTGTGAGTGATGTATAATAGCATGGTATTGTTGGGTGTGCACATGGTGCGCATACAAGGAGAATATATCCATATATGTACATGCATATTCCTGAGCACCTATAATTGCAATGACCCAAAGAAGTACTTAATGTCAAACATCCTTCTGGCTTAAATGCCCTTGCTTTGAAACCATATATAATATGCACTGTGCACAACTGCCATTCACAACTGGGAAAAGTTCAAATTAAAGATGTTGATTATAGTCCAGACATTGTGACACACACCTTTAATCCCAGCACTCTGAAGGCAGAAGGAGGTGGATCACTGTGAGTTCGAGGCCAGCCTGCCCATGACAGCCAAGGCTACACAGAGAAACCCTGTCTCGAAAAACCAAAAAAAGAAAAAAGAAAAAAAGAAAGAAGAAAGAAAAAGAAAAAGAAAGTGTTGATTATGACTTTGCAGAAACATCCTCCTATTCAAATTAAATTAAAACAAGCTGATGCAACTTTCCTTAAAAATTTATGGAGTCAACATTAGGATACTCCAAGTGTTTAAGAGCAGAAAACTGGAATTTGTTCTTTTACACAGCACTTTTGGATGTTAGAGACAGATTAGTGAGAACACAGTTGTTATGACATCTTATCTCTCCTTTGAAACTGCAAAAGGCAAGTGACAATGGTCATTGCTGCGGCTGTTGTTTTTCTGGACAAAAAAGACTGTCTTTTCAAAAGTGTAATCTCTGTTCCTGATCAGCCAGCATCCCATCCAGTCAAGCAGGGACAGGAGTGGGAGCGAGAGAAACACACACAGCTGTAACCAATTCCTCCTCTCCAGGTCCCTGCATATAATTTTCTCCTTGTTTTCCAAATTGCCCTGCCATACCTGCTCTACAACATTTTAGCAGATGGCAGTGTGTCTGAATGGATCCCACTAATGTGACAATAAGCATCACAGTGCATTAAAAGATGCTTAATCTGTTTGGTCCCGCTGGGGCTGTTTTCTCATTCCATGATTGTTTTACATTTCTAGCTCGTTTTGAAGAATAAAATCAGCCTTTAATTAAAGTCGAATTTCTGCCATAACCTTACTTTTAGCCTTGTCTTAAGAGTCCCCAAAACAGTGACTGTGCAAAAATTTTATTTTCTCCCCTCTTTTCAGTTCATTTGACAGAACCGAGGTCCACACAGACTCTTCTTTTCTCGGTAGGATGCACATGGTCATTCGCGCACACAAACAAAACATGTGCAAGAGGCAACCAAGCCTTCAGTTCCTATCTCATTGGCTCTCATCCTTGTATTCTTACCTCTGAGTTGTTCAAGTGGCATCTGTGAGTCCCTGAAAACCAGCCATCACTCGAGCATTGGTCAATGTCTACTTTCTGAAGATTTATATCAACTTTCATCACACCCCTAAAATGAAAAAGATAAAAAGAAAAAATTAGGCTGAGCCTTTATAATTTCTAACCATGTTCTGCCCTGGAAATCAGACAAATGTAAAGAATGTACTAAATTGTTCACAATATGCAATCAGATTTAACTCAGGTTTACTCAGTAGGGAAGCATAGGAGGCGACAGCCAGCAAGGACTTATTTTGTCCAACTTGCAAAAGTAAGAACTTTGTGCCCTCACAATCTTTGGCCCCTTCATGAAGTACCTGGCACATAACATGTGCTCAGTAAATACCTGAAGGTTGACTGAAAAAGAGAGAAACATGTTTTTTTGTTAAATCACAAGTGAGGGATGAGAAAAAGACTTGAGAGCAGGTGATGTTTATCTCCTTAGAAGTCAAACCACCATGTGGGGAAGATTGGTTATTAAGCAGCTGAAAAACATCCTTGAACAAATGCTGAGAGGAGGTATAAATGTGAGCCAAAAACAAGAGGTGGGGCCTTTGGCAACTTGGGATAGTTTTGACTGTTCATCGCTCCACTTAGAGAGACTCCTAGGGAAAGCCGCTCAAGGGAAGGCTTCGGGGCTCCTGCTGAGGTTCCGGGTTCTGGTTACTCCAGGTTCCAGCAGAAGAAATCCTGCCTGATTACACCAGGAGAATTGTTTCTCTGATTCCTGAGTCCTTACGGTTTTGTAATTGTATTCTTTTTTTTTTTAATTAATTTATTCTTGTTACATCTCTATGGTTATCCCATCCCTTGTATCCTCCCATTCTCCCCTCCCTCCCATTTTCCCCTTATTCCCCTCCCCTATGACTGTTCCTCAGAGGGATTACCTCCCTCTGTATATGCTCATAGGGTATCAAGTCTCTTCTCAGTGACCTGCTGTCCTTCCTCTGAGTGCCACTAGGTCTCCCCCGCCAGGGGACATAGTCAAATGTGAGGCACCAGAGTACTTGAGAAAGTCAAATCCCTCTCTCCACTCAAGTGTGGAGACTGTCCTGTCCATGGGCTAGATCAGGGTAGGGGTTTAAATTTTACCGCCTGTATTGTCCTTGGCTAGGGCCTTAGTTTGAGCGGGACCCCATGACCCAAATCTGCCTATCCTAATGTTCTACTTGTAGGTTTCTAGGACCCACTGGATCCTTCTACATTGCTATTCTCCCATTGTTCTCTCATCTAGAGTCCCAATAAGATGTCCTCCCCTCGGTCCCAGTTGCAATCCCTATCAAAATACCTACACAATTTTTTAAAGACATTGAAAGTTCAATTCTGAACTTCATATGGAAAAACAAAAAACCCAGAATAGCAAAAACGATCTTGTACAATAAAAGGTGCTGTGGAGGAATCTCCATACCTGATTTCAAATTGTACTATAAAGCAATTGTAATTAAAACAGCATGGTACTGGCACAGCAACAGGCTGGTTGATCAGTGTAATTGTATTCTTTAATCCTCTCCTATTGGTTCGGTTAGTCAGGTTATAAGTGACATATGCTCGTTAATTAGTTCGTAATAAAATATATTTGTTAAGAAAATTGAGCCTACCGTTGACCAAACCAGATAATATTGTTATGGACATAGCAGAAATCTCTGAAATAAGACCTAATCCCCTTCCCCGCCCCACCCTCGAAAAAAATATCTTCTTTATGTGAATCACAGCCAAGCTTTAGTCTCATTTCTTTCTACACCTAATTCCCATACTGTGCTGGGAGGTCAGAGAAGTTGGGGTAACTGGGGGTGGGTAACAGAACAAAATACTTCTCTTTCCTCTGATCTCTAAGTGACATAAATACATAGATGATAGATAGGTGGGTACTTACAATGTGATGCAAAGCATATGATATAAGAGTTAGTATTGGACACTAAGAATAGTATAAAAGAACCTGTCCTTGCTTTGACCAGCTTATCACAAGAGCTGTTGGCAAACTGCCACCAGCAGAACCAATGTTGTTTATGCACGTATCATTCAACATACTCAGGCACTGTGGGGAAACACAAACATATCCATCTATGTTTCTGACAGCACACACGACAGATAATGAATGATAGTTATAATAAATTCTACTACATGTGCTGGTTGGCTTGTTCTTTTGCTCTTTGTTTTTGTTTTTTGAGGGTATTTTGTGGTTTTGTTTTGTTTCTGCCAATTTGACACAAACCAGTGTCATCTAGGAAAAAAAGGACCCTCAACTGAGAAAACAGCTCCCATCAGATTGACTCAGTTTGAGCAGTCAGCAAGTCTGTGGGGTGTCTTCTTGAATAAAGGTTTGATAAGGGAGGACCCAGCCCAATATGGATGCTATCACCCTGGACAGGTGGTCCTGGGTTGTTCAAGAAAGCAGGCTGACAGGTTCTGGAGGGTCCTAGGAACCTACAAGAAGAGCATTAAGATGGGCAGATCTGGGCCCGGGTGTCCGGCGCAAACTATGGCACCAGCCAAGGACAATACGTGCAGTAAACTTCGAACCCCTACCCAGATCTAGCCAATGGATAGGATGCTTTTCACAGTTGAGTGGAGAGTGAGGTCTGACTTTCACACAAACTCTGGTGCCCTATATTTGACCACATCCCCTGGAGGCCTGGTGGCACTCACAGGAAGGATAGCAGGCTACCAAGAAGAGACTTGATACCCTATGAGCATATACAGGGGGAGGAGGTCCCCCTCAGTCACAGTCATACGGGAGGGGAGTAAGGGGAAAATGGGAGGGAGGGAGGAATGGGAGGATACAAGAGATGGGATAACAATTGAGATGTAATATGAATAAATTAATAAAATATATTTTTTAAAAAAGCAGGCTGGGTTAAACATAAAGATCCGGCCAGTGAGTAGTATTTCTCCATGGTCTCTGTTTCAGTTCCTGCCTACAGTTCTTGCCTTGGCTTCCCTCAATGATGGCCTGTGATCCAGGACAGGCAAGCAAAAATTAACTCCTTCGTCCCCGAAACTGTTTTTGGTCATGGTGTTTATCACAGCAATAGAAGGCAAATTAGGACAGGAAACATTACAGAGGAAGAAAGATTATGCTGGAGGGGCACAGGTCAAAGGGATGAGAGGAGGCTGGAATAATTACAGCCCTTCATAGCCACACCATTCATACCTTTCATCACCAGCGTCAGGACGTTTCCCCCTGGACTATTATGGGCTACTGCATTTTAGTATTCTCCCTTGAATGCCTCATTTAAAGCATAAATTAACCAAAAATATGCATTTTTTTTTTACTTGTGTCACAATTGTTAGAAATAATGAGCTCGGGTTTTCTTCAGCTATTTACAACAGCAATAAGAACTCAGTGCCAAGGCAGGCCACATGTCCCAGCTTGCTCGGCGCCATGGTCACCAGTCGGGACTGCAAGATGGTGACCATGACTCTGCTCCTTTTCCTTGAAGGAAATTGGCTTCAGAGCTAAGTAGCTTACTGGTTGAGAATGTTCTCCCTTAACTTCAAGTTCATATATAGACACCAAAAAGTCGCCGCAGACTTTCAATCCAGCCGCGAGGCACTTTGAGTTTGAGCAAAACCACCAGAGGTAAATGAGCCTTGTGTTGTCCACCAGATGGGAAATCAGCGCTGACTCATCTTCATTAGGGCTCCTAGGTATCCGGGGACCCACTGAGCCCTGGGGAAGGTGCTGCAGACTTCTGGCGAGGGGGGTGGAGGTTCGGGGGACTTGATGAGTAAGAAAAGCTCTCTTACTGGGGAATAGCAGACAGTTTAAAGAAGCGCAGAGACCCAAATGCTGAAGACAGCTAGCACCCTAAGCACGCCTGTGCCCTGAGTCCCTGGAGCAAGCTATGTCTCTGGGGCGGAAGTGCTGTTCCTTCAACATCCAGAAAGCTCCATAGGCAACCAGGAAACAATTTCAATTCCTCTGGGCTGGAAAGTGAGGGCCAGAAAACCTAGTGGAAACCTCCAGAGTTTGGAATACAGCAGACACTATTCCCCTAAACCCCTCGGTGTTCCACAGGCCAGTGTGTTCCCCTATTTGCTGTATGGGGAAACCCCAAATGCCTTTCATCTTTGACAGTTCTAATATTCTGCTACCATGAATAGGCTTCTGTGTCAAAACTACTGCCAAGTGCTGTAAGATGGCATCGTCACACTTTTCTTGTATTTTGACACTTCTGTCCCGTTGCCACTTATCACTACACTGGTTTCAGATCTTCATTTCTAGCCTGCATAACAGCTTTTTAATAATATATGTTTGGTTCTGTGTGGCCCTGTACCAGGTAGAGGTTCCAATGTGAAGTTCATAAAGATTGGCACTATCGTTCAGAAGAAAATGATACACATTCATAACAGTGCGACCTTTGTCCTGACAGATTCATACTATAACTCTTGATGGATGCACATCAAGGACATGAAAAGGATTACCAGAACTCTGTTCCCGAGTGCCTAATAACAATAACGTGATGTTTGAATTTGTTTTCCTGTTACTATGATAAACAGCATGGCCAAAAGGCAAGTTGGGGGAAAGACGGGCTCATTTCATCTTTCATTTACAATCCATCATCAAGCGAAGCTGAGGTAGGGACCTGGAGGTAGAAACTGAAGCCGGCACCGAAGGAGGAACTGGTTTGGTATCTCTGACTTGCTCAGCGTGCTTCCCTGTGTCAGCCAGGACCACCCGCCCAGGGGTGGCGCCTTGTGCAATGACCTGCCCCTTCCCACAGAAATCAACAGTCAAGAAAGTGCCCTTCAGACCTACCTACGGGCCAGTCTGGTAGAGGCAGTTTCTCAACTGAAGTTCCCTCTTTCTGGATGACTCTAGTTGTGTCAAGCTGACCAAAAACTAACCATCATGCTTAGCTCTAGGCAGTATGATTGCAGACTACATACAGCCTAAGTAACACTGCACTGCCTCTTAGCTAGGTTCCAAAAAATGCCCACAGCCTACTGAATGCATACATGTTATAGTATAAAGGAAACCATTGCCACTAAATTGTCTGTCTTTCAGAAATTTTACAAAAACAGTTGGTCAGTAAATTTGCCTACAGTTAGTGCCTACAGGGACCTCAGAAGGTATCATGCAAACACATGCCATAAATCTTAAGTTCGCTACAGTGAATGCTATAATAACCCTTAAAATATGTAAATATGATCATGACCCTTCCCTGTTCAACACCAATATTTTCACTTTCAGAGAGTATAAAGTATAAACCTCTTAGCACAGCATTCCAATTGGACTATAGATGAAAGAACCTCTGTATTTGAGAGAATGGAAGAACTGGAGATCAAAAGAAAGCTTTCCAGGGTCTACGGTGTTTCTTAGCCCTGTTACCCTGCTCTGTTGCTGGAAATGGGGATAGGAATAATATCCCATAGAGAAGTATTAATGGAAAACTATTGAAAAGGTGTGCTGACACTATAAAAAGAGAAAGGTAAATACAGACCCAGCTACAAACCCTACAATCTCCAATGATGACCTACTACCCGCCTGCTGGTACAGTCAGGGCACAAAAGCTGCGGGAGTTACTAAAGACTATCTGCTTGGATTTAAAGCCCACTCCATCAAATGAAACCCCATGTCTAACACTGCTCAGGTGTCCAAGAACCTCGAACTATATAGGCCATGGACCTAGGTGAAAACTAAGGACAATTGTTCTGCTAGAGCAATGTAGCAAAATAATGGCAGTCTGCTGTACCCATAGGTCAGAGTCCTGCTCAGCCATCATACCTGAAAGAGATGCTAACAAGCATGGAGACTCCATACTGTGCAGTCTGCTGTACCCATAGGTCAGAGTCCTGCTCAGCCGTCATACCTGAAGGAGATGGTAACCGGCACGGAGCCCCACTGTGCACTGTGCAGAGAGTGGAAACCTTGGCACACCCAGTCCTAAATGGGGTGTCTCCATTGAACACCTCCCCTCTAGGCCTCAGGGAACTTTGTGGAAGAGGAAGCAGAACAACTTCAAGAGCCAATGGGGATGGAAGACACCAAGGAAACAATGCCTTCCAGACATAAGGATTGGTGCACATATGAATTCATAAAGGGTCCCAGCACTGAGAGAGGGAAGTGGACATGATCACCCATCGCTATCTCCAACTAACAACCATTTGCACACATGCACGCATACACACACACACACACACACACACACACATACACACACACACACATACACAGTTTTTTCCAAAGAAGTCTTACCAGGTATACAAACCACATTTAAGGGTTGCCCCATACCCAGCAGTACTCAACTAACACAAATTGAACTGAGTGGTATTTTGAGAGTTTTTTGGTCTCACAGTACTTTGGCCCTTTTCTTACATATTATTGTTTCTGATTTGGAATTTTATGTGTTTTCTCTTTGAACACGCATGTGGGCATGTGTGTGTGTATGTGTATGTGTGTGTGTGTTTCTTGCACTTTTTCCTTTTATTCTGCTTGTTTTGTTCTGGTCTTTTTGTTTTGTTTGTTTTTCCTTGCCTGTTTCTTTTCTAAAGAGAAAGAGAAGAAGGCCTGGAGTTAGATGGGTATGGAGGTGAAGAAGATCTGGGAGGAGGTGAAGGAGGAAAACCGTGATCAGAATATAGTGTATGAAGCAAGCCTGTTTT
>OU015749.1:22971355-22987047 GCA_907169655.1 Acomys percivali | reverse complement strand
TTCTTCTTCTTCTTCTTCTTCTTCTTCTTCTTCTTCTTCTTCTTCTTCTTCTTCTTCTTCTTCTTCATATAGGTCCTAAAGTCAAACCACACAGCTAATAACATGTCCAGATTTTACATTCCACACAAGATTTCTTTACATCTGCTGGCATAGGTAAAGTCATTTTTACATGGTGACTTTTCCAAGCAACATGTGGCTCATGTGAATAAACACTTCTGATCCATAAGTAAAACAGAAAGTGTGGTCAACAGTAGGTTTTTCAAATGAGAAGTTTTGATTGGATGGCCAAACGTAACCTGGATGCCTATTGTTTGGCTCTCTTGGGCCCTAAATGTTCAGTTGTCACTGGAATGTGCTTAGTGTGTGTTAGACAGTGTACAAGACATCATGAGAGACCTCACCACTGGAACTGCCTTTGATATCATTCCACACAGACTATATGGTGAAATAAGTGAATGGCCTTATTCTTCCTAAAAAGCAGTTGAGAAAGTTAGGATACAAAGAAGGGCAAATGGCTTTTCCAACAACATTGCTAGTATGTAAAGGAGCCGACCATGGCATCACACTGGTAGCAGACTGGTCAAATGGCCCGAGCTCAAGTTCTTATTCAAGGCAATGAGCTGAATGAAGCATGTGTTTTCCTATTTCCTCCTCCCAGGTCTAACTGTAATGACAATAATTAAGTACAAGATGGAATAAACACAGTGAGTGAAAACATTAGAGTCCAGAATTGACAGGTTCCCCCAGGACTATGCTAATGATGCACCAAGAGTAGAGGCAGCTAAGATTAGGAAGGTCAAAGCTCAGGAGGAAACTCCTCATCCAACTGATCCGGCAGAAAGAGTTTAAAGTCAAAAGCACCAAGTGTCAAGAGGGATGTGGAAACTAAAGTGCAAATAAGGTCATCAATTAAAGGGCACGTGAATTGTGGGCATGTTCTCCTCATGTCTGCACACTGGAGCATTTATTTCCAAACTAAAAACTAAGGACTTCCATACAGATGTTGAAAGAAATGTTCTCAAGGTGCTGAAACCCCTACAATGACTTTTAGTTCTCCCAGAATAAAGGTCTAAGTGGATATAAATTGCCAATTTGCTCTTCAAAATCCCTAAAGTGAATGAAGGCTGACATTCAAGGGCACACACACTGAGAAGGGGCTCGGCTACCCATCTGGACAAGAAGTCATGCCCTCTAAGTTGATCAAGTCCAGTCATGTACTTAATGACCAACTAAGAATATCTTCCAGGAAAACCAGAAACACAAAGGGGAGGGAAGACCAGAATGCACTGAACCCTGGAAGCTGGAAGGAACAGTAATCCTTTAGGGAACAGAAATCATAGACATTTTAATTACCAGCCTCAAGGGGTTTAAGAGAATGAACATACAATTTTGAAAAAAAAATTAATTGGACAGAAGAAAGTGATCATGAACACTAAAGATTATATGAAAATATAGTATAATTCAGCAGAGAATGAAACTCACAAATTGTGAAGAAGAAGAAAAATTAAAAGAATTATTAAGACATTATAGCTACTGAACTGGAGAGATGGCTCAGCTGACAAAACCACCTTCGGACAAACCTGATGACCTGAGGTCAATGTCTAGGACCACTCGGTGGAAGGAGACAATTGATTCCTGCAAGTTATCCTCTGATCTCTACATGTGCATACACATATACACACAAGCTAAATAAACAAACATGTTTTAAAAGTACAGAACTTAGCCAGGAGGTGGTGGTGCACGCCTTTAATCCCAGAAGAAGCAGGAATGTCTCAGAGAGTTAGAGGCCAGCTTGATCTACAGAGTGAGTTCCTAGACATCCCAGGCTACACAGATACACCCTGTCACATTAAAAACAAAACAAAGGAACAACACCAGCAACAAAGCACTGAGCTTAAGTGGCAGTGTGCGTTTGGTGAGAAGCACCCGTGTTGATCTCCCCAGTGCTTGCCCAAGTTTGCCTCCCTTCAACAGAATATGAAGGCTCTTCCTTCCTCACTTCCTCCCTGTCCTTTGTTTTCTTGATAGTAGTCATTCTGACTGGGATGAGAGGGACTCTAAACATAGTTTTAATTCATATTCCTGGGCTGGCTAGGGACATGAAATACTTTGATAAGATGTATCGGCCTTTTGTCTTTGAGAATGGTCTGTTCAGTATATTGACCCACTTATTGATTGGGAGTTGGGGGGATGATTCTTGTAGTTCTCTCTATATTCTAGATATTAACCCTTTGTTCGAAAGATAACTAGCAAGTATTTTCTCCAGTTCTGTAGACTCCTACTCTGTTGCTAGTTTTTGTTATATTAAGTGTGATAGCCCACACTTGGAAACACAAGTAGGTTTTCTCTCATATGTAGATTCTAGCTTCTCAATGTTCAGTACATACAGATAGAAGTGTATAAATGTGGTAGAACCCAGAAAGCTAGAAAGGGGTCCATGAGAGAGACAAAAGTGAGGCAGGGAAGACAATAAGGCACATGAGGTATTAAAGTGGAAAGGAAATGTTGAAAGCAAAGTGGAAAAAAAAAATGGGGGCGTGAAGCAAGAGGGGGGACTGGAGAGTAAGGGATAACCCAACTGTTCTGAAAACACCACTAGGAAATGTGTTACTTTGTAACCTTATGTTATAAATAAGTAAATGAAAATAACACAGGAAACACAGAAATGAGACCAGAAGGTCAAATGTACAAGTGATGGGAGTTCCAGAAAGAGAAAACTCCTGACAGACACCACTGTAAGCTATACTTGTAAATCAAAACCTAAAAGGGCCACTGAGTAGCGCTTTCACACTGATATTCTGAGCTCAGAGAAAAGAGGAGAACTTAAATGTTTTCATGAGGAAAAAGGAGAGACTAGCCATAACGTATAACCAGTTAGGTTAATGTCGAAGCTTTCAGTGAGAGTGATGAGTTTCAAAAGGACCATAATGATGCCTTTAAAATCTGGAAAGCACAGTGACTTTGAACTTACATTTCTATATTCTGTTAATCAATCATCCATGAAGACAAAGACATTTTCAGGCACGGAAAGACTCAAAAAATTTTTGCTTTCCACATATCCTTCAGAGGAGGAGGGAGGTATTTGAGAATATGCTTTGTAGCGGGGGAGAAATACAGAGAGATAACAGGACAGTTCTTGGTCAAAACCAAAAGGTTAATATTTTGAAAGGATTCCCATGACAATCGCTCTGCAAGAGACCTAAAGCGAGACTGTCATCAATACAAACATGAGTTTCCTACAACAAAAGAAGGACTTAGAAGGTTAGATTCAGTTAGAAACAAGTCACATAATTCTTTTTACCTTAAAGGTAACAAAATAAAACACACAACTTTTTTTTTACTTTAAAAATATGATGCTTGGGGCTAGAAAGATGGCTCAGAGGTTAGGAGCATAAGCTGTTCTTCCAGAGATCCTGAGTTCAATTCCCAGCAACCACACAGTGGTTTATAGCCACCTATGATGAGATACAGTGCCCTCTTCTGGTGTGCAAGCACACTGTATACTTAGTAAGTATTTTTTCTTTTTTTAATATATTTTATTAATGTATTCATATTATATCTCAGTTGTTATCCCATCCCTTGTATTCTCCCATTCCTCCCTCCCTCCCATTTTCTCCTTACTCCCCTCCCCTATGACTGTGACTGAGGGGGACCTCCTCCCCCTGTATATGCTCATAAGGTATCAAGTCTCTTCTTGGTAGCCTGCTATCCTTCCTGTGAGTGCCACCAGGCCTCCCCATCAAGGGTAAGTGGTCAAATATGGGGGCACCAGAGTTCGTGGCTCCTTTGTCAAGCATCGTATTTAAAAAAAAAAAATGCTTGACAAAGGAGCCAAAACCACACAATGTGGGAAAAGGGCATCTTCAACAAATGGTGCTGGTCTAACTGGATGTCTACATGTGGAAAGATGCAAAGAGATCCCTACACAGATGTAGCCAACGGTCAGCTCCGGCTTCATGAGGGTCCTCTAGTAAGGGGAGCAAGGGCTGTCTCTGATGACAGCTTTTTTTTTATCACACACACACACACACACACACACACACACACACACACACACACACCTGGACTGCTTTGCCAGGCCGCAAGGGAAGAGGACACACACAGTCCTGATGTGACATGATGAGCTGGATGGAAAAGGGGGCTTCTCTTTTCTGAGGGATAGGGGAAGGGAGAAGGGGGAGGGTGGGACTATGAGGAGAGGAGGGGCGGGGGGTAGCTATGACCAGGATGTAAAGTGAAAAATATATATATAAATACATAAATAAAATTTTAAAAATGAAAGAATATGATGCTAGCTGGGTCCAGGGGTGCACTCCTGTAATCCCAGCACTAGGGAGGCAGAGGCAGGCAGATTTCTGTGAACTCAAGGCCAGCCTCATCTACAAAGTGAGTCCATGGCATCCAAGGCTATACAGGAAAACCCTATCTCGAAAAACCGAATGAAGAGGAGGAGCAGGAGGAGGAGGAGGCTAGCCAATGCTCTTCACCTTGATCATGGATGTTTGTTTTTCTGTACTAAGTAATGGTTAATGCAGACACCCACAGATGGTCAGAGTGTTGAGAAATAAGTGGCTGTTTGGTGCTCAACCCCAAGCAAAATATCTATGCCCTTTCCCAAAGGACGAGGAAGCACAGCGGGAAAGGGGACAGGAAGACTGGAAGAGATGGATGACAGAGAAAAGTCCTGCAAAATGCTATCCTCAGGCTACGATGTGACAGTCACAATCATGAACACATAACAGCTTTTGTTGGTTATCTGCACAAGAACTGAACACACAAGAAGACATGAAATCAGGGCAAATATCCTTGGGAAGAAGAGGGGGAGAAAGAAAGAGGAAAAATAATGGGTGAAATATGATCACAATACATTATATATATATATATGTATGATATATAAATTTGTCAAAATTAAAGTTGGAAAAATATTTATTAAAAAATCATGTTAGTGGTAGCACACACCTTTAATCCCAGCACTCAGGGGAGGCAGAAGCAGGTGGATCACTGTAAGTTCGTGGCCAGCCTGGTGTACAAAGTGAACCCAGGACAGCTACACAGAGAAACCCTGTCTTGAGGAACAAAAGTAGATAAATAAATAAATATGAAAAACCATGTTAATTCTATAAGAATATTAGAATAAACAAGAGTAGAAGGCAATGGAAGAAGAGTAAACAACAGAACATACTAAAATTTATAGATGCAACATCCAAAGTTACCATTTGAAAATATTTTAGATATATAATTAATAAAACAAAAGAGAGAGCAAATAGAAAGTACAAAGAAGCTAACCCAGTTCATCACAACAGAAAAGTTAATAATGAGGGCTTACTCCTAAAACCTATTATTTTAATTTTTCTATTATAAGTAGTTATTGTGTTAGAACAGTAAGAAAGTCCCATTAAGGAAAAACTCCTGGTCAAAAGAATAGAATTTCTGGCCTGGAGACCTAACATTCCAGCTGGACAGTCAATGACTTGACTAAGAAACCAGACCACAGGAAGGCGCATCCCTAGGAAGGAGTGTTCACTTTAAGTCATGTTAAAGAGATGCATGGAATAATTATTCCTCTCATGAGATGCTATCATTTTCCTTTCCAAACTTACCACACCCTCAACATAGTCCCTCAAGTGACAACCCATGAGGTTGCCATGAGGCTTGTTGGAGATGTTTCTGCGTTCTGACTCAAAAAGATGCAACTATCCCCTTTTCTTTGTCCAGTCTTTTTCTTCTGGATACTGGCCAGAGCTTAAATATGTTTTTTTCCGTGATACTTCAGGCTTCCATATTTTCCTCTAAAGCCTCCTCCCCACCCTGTGGCTGCCTGCTGCCATGTGGTAAGTCAAACCTCATGCCATTGTTGCTGTGTTTCCTTCTCTCTTCAATTCTCCCAACCGAGAACCCTGATATCCTGAGTATCAATCGTCATGAACATGTCTGCCTATACAGCTTTTCCCATCATGCAGACTCTTCTTTCTCTAAACCCATGCTTCAGAGACTCATGGTCTCACTTCAGGGCTCTCTGCCTCTTATCGTCTGTTCTTCAAGCAGCCTCTGACCTCAAGGTCTTAGACTTCACCTCAGTGAAGTCAACCAAGTGACCAGACTGACCAGCTGGAAGGAGGGCAGGGACCTGCATGATGTCATCCCCACCTGGTCCTCTGTCTCCTCATTGGACCTCTCCTTCTATTCTCTTGTTCTGTGTCTGAAAAGAAGTCTTAACTTACAGGCTTGAGCCTGGAAGCAAAAAAAAAAAAAAAAAAAAAAAAATGTGCCAAGCAACATTTCAAAAGTAATTCTGGAACTCTTACTTCCTCCGCATTTCAAATTGTCTAATATCTACATTCAGGTTCAAGAATTGGGCAAACAGAAACAGCTTGTATCTTGCACTGCAATTTCATTGGAGAAAATGGAAAAGCCAGACTCCCGGGTCTAACTAAAGCAACAAGCAGGAGAGCCAAGGCTGAAAGGGATTTTTGTTGTTGTTGAGTTGGGGCGGGGGTGCTTTTGTTTTTTGTTTTGTTTGTTTGTTTGTTTGTTGGCCAAAATGAAACAAAGATTTTAAGATAAGGGTTGGGGATAAAACATATTCACCATTTACATGTTTGCTAGAGGGACAAAGATTCTTACATAGGACTTTGGGTTTTTGCAAGCTCGTGGTCAGCAAGGAAAGGCTCCATGTGAGGCGAAGAATGAAACTCGGGTCAATACCTCTTTATCGGGCGCTAGTTCAAACGCTTCCAGAATCTGACCTCACAGGCTGTTTTTCATACATGTTTCAATACAGTAAAACTTCAGGGGAAAATCTCCACATGACAATTATGATAACAAAGTTTCAGGGATGGCTATGTTAAAACTCCCTTGCAAAGTGCATCTCTATAGCAACGTGCCAGAGACCTTTACAATAAGAATGGTTTCTATTGACTGATAAAACAGGGCTCAGGACAAGAGTTGGGGAGGAAACACTTGTTACAAGCATAAGGATGGATTCTATTGATGGAGGGTGCAAAGCACATGGGACCTCTTTTGAAAAGATGGGTTCCTCTCTCTGAGAGACAGAGCTCAAGATTAAGGCCTGAGCAAGGCTCAGGATTTGGGGGGATTTGGATCCACAGAATAGCAAAACATCACCAAGCTGCTAGATAGCATCTACTCCGGCCTTGTGGATGACCAGGCGTCAGTCATTTTCTTCCCTTCAAGAAAAACGCCTGTGTGTTTAACAATTCTGGCTTTTCTAATGCTTTTTCTGTGAGCTATGCCTTCTACAAGATTTCACGTGTCTAAGTATCATTATAACTGTGGGCCTTCATGGAGCAACTTCTGTGTACCTTACCATCATCTTGTGCTATGTTCTCCACCTGCCTGCTCTCCAGAAACACTGTCTTTTCTCCTGTGTTCTGAGCACTTTCTGTTCAGTCCTGTCTGAGGGCCTTTATTGTTGCCACTCTCCCTCAGGAAGTTCACGTCCCACGACTGGCTCCCTGTAGGAATGTTTCCATCTGAGAAAGGCTGCTAAAAGCTTGACTTTGCAAATCAGACTTTTACCCAGACTGTAACCAAGTTAGTAATGAGCTTTGAGGTCATTCTGCTTACACGCTCTGTATTCAAGCTGTTCAGATCTAACCAACTTCAAAGAAAAACATTGTAATCAATCTCACGATGGTTTGGGCTGCAATGTAATTCCTGGCTACAAGCTCAGCTGAATACACGGCTTTGATTTTTGCCGTGTTCCCTACTTTTTTTCTTTGTGGACCCATTCATTTCTCTGACTCAAAACAATGAGAGACAGACAGAGAGAGAGAGAGAGAGAGAGAGAGAGAGAGAGAGAGAGAGAGAGAGAGAGAGAGAGAATGATTCTCTGGAAGAAGCAAGGCATTGAAAGCAATACTCCCTGAGTCCCACCCTCCTATACACACAATATATGAATATATTGAAAGCAATATATAGGTACAGAGTGATAAGATCTATTGTGGCTTTGTATGCTGTTCTGAGTCAGTAATGCCAATAATAATAATAAAAATTCTCTCTTAGGGGACTCATATGAAAGATTGGTTAAGACAGAAGTTCTCATTTCTTGTTCTTACCATATTTGCTGTACTCTTCATATGAAAAGAGTATGCCCTTTGTTCATGACTATATTAGATTGGACTCTCTTAGATTAGGACAGAAGATACCAAAACTCTTCTGGATAAATCAGACCCACCTCTTGGGCAAATGACAGTAAGAGTTAGTGTTTCTTCTTTCTGCAGCATTATCTCATCTTCTTCCATCCTTCATTTCTCAGGTAAGCTCATCTCTTTAACAAGACTTTTTCCTAGCCCTTTTCTTCATGGATCCATCTCTACCTTCCAAACATTCTTAGCCACCTTCACCTATTCATTTTGTTTGGGGCAGTGAGCCAGTAGTGCAATATATAATGTACCTGACTCTATATCAGGGGACTGTTTCCTTGTGGCATTTGTTTCCAGCAAGAATTGTTCTTACGTTTTAATTTGCTAACTATATATCCTCATTCTCAAAAAAAAAAAAGAAAGAAAAAAAGATTGCGAGAACAGGATTTTGTTTGCTGTCATATATTCCCTATAGCTCTAGTAAGAATATGTAATATTATCTAAAATGCTGTTTTAAAAATGAACAACAGTATTACAAACAGAAATTCCCAAATATAGATGATAGATAAGTAGAAAGATTGTAAGTAGATAGATGATAGATTTATATGATGTGATATGATGATATGATATGATGGATGACTGTTCATTCTTTGCAACAATCGAGATATTTTACCTCTTCCACCTTTTACATAAGGAAACCGAATGACAAGAGAGGATTGTATAACCTGCCCAGTGCCACATAGAAGTGAGCTGAAAACTCTTGGATTCAAACCTGGGCTTATAATCCTCATCCTCACTCTTAGGCACTATCCCATGCTGTGTCTCTGAAATATGCAAGCATCTGTAGGAGGCACTGGACACAGAGGAACGAAGCATCCTCCTCCTTCTAGGATACAAGTTGTCTGAGCAGTTCCCTTAGGAGACAAACAATTATAGCAGTATATACATTACAGTTCTGGAGGTCAGAATCAGGTCTTTGAACAACAGCTCTGCCAACAAGCAGCAGCTCCAGCCCAGAACATTTTCTAACTACTTTAAGATATTAATGTCCATTTAATGAGAGGAGTGCGACGTTAGCATAATAATTGTTCTAACTTCTGGAAGGGAAGTTCTGAAATGAAAGTGTGGTCAATGTATCTTTATACTAACGAACTCTTCAGGAACATGATTCCTCGGCTGCCTTCTAAGGAAGAATAGCTCGGTTTCATGCAAATATTGGATTTTTCAGTCAAACAATATCCCAGCCTGGTCTGTGCTGATCATTTTTCATCTGCTCATTCATCTCACTTGTTTCATTTTCCTTGCCTGATCTCCTCCTTCCCTCTCCATGTCCTCTGTTCTCCCTCATTCATGCACATACTACTTTTCAAAATGCATCATTTAGTGGGAAATGCTGGGTATAAAACATACAGTAGATAGCAGTGCTTAGCAACGGAATCTGCAGGAACCTCTGAGATAGTCTCAGCCCTAGGGTTATATAAGTGTAAATTGATACTTAAATGATCATCAAGTTCTCCAGTTTCAATTCCTGTTCTTCTATAATCTTACATTCAAATTGAGTAAGAAGAAATGTAGCCTAAAAAAGCCTACGCTTCTCTGTATGCACATATATAACTATGTACAAATAATGCACACCTGTGTTTGCATGTGTATACATACAAGGAGACTCCTTTTAAAAAAAATCATAGCCTTAGAATAGCCTAGGATGTCAGATGTCATCCTTGCCCCTCTATACCAGTGGCTTCAAAAAGTTTGTAAGCCTAAAATGTCTGCCCCACTATCTAGAGGGTAGAGACCAGAAGTGCTGCTATAGACTTTTTTTTTTTTTTTAATCAGTAAAAACAAGCCACAGAGCAAAGAGTTATCTGGCCCAAAATTTCAATAGTGCCAGGACTAAGGAACCCTAATCTACACAGTGGGCTGAGGCATCAAGTATTTGGAAAGTTAAACTCTTCGTTCTACGCCAAGCAACTAAGAAACAATATAAAGGGCAAATATCCTTCTCTACAGAAATTATGTTTAGTTCCTAATAAGCAAAGTTCATTATGAAGCTGTGCAGGAAATGTTTATTTCCACCAAAAAAAATGAAGCACTTTAGAAATATGAGATATGCTTTTTCCCTTCCCACTTCATCTCTTGGGAGGAAAAAAATTGTTCTCCTCAGTATTTAGGGCATTTTCCCACAATGTGAATGAAATATTTGGCCAGATGGCATGGGAAGGATTTTTATCATATTTCCCTAACCTATTTTGAAAGCTTCTGTAGTTTCTGGCACAGTACATTACAAACTTCATATATGTGACAGAGGATATGGCTATCTATATTAATGTAGTTCATCACTGTTGTTTTTAATTACATATATGTGTTCACAGGAGTGTAGTGTCCATAAAGGTCAGAAGACCATGATTCCTGGAGTTGGAATTACATGCAGTTGTGCTGAGAATCAGTCCTCTGCAAGAGCAGTATATACTCAAATGCTGACCCATCTCTCTAACCTCTGGCCTATCTTTTTAAACAAAATTATGATGAAGATTCATAGCAGTCTAGTCTACAGACAGTGTGAAGGATGATCTACAGTTCATGTAGTTTTCTACCAATGATGACAGAGCCTTATCTTTCAGGAAAACTCGGAATACATTTTTCACTTTCCTAGTGTCATAGTTCATCAAAATTAAGACAACATTATTTCTAAGATTTGTACAAACAAAGGAAAGTGAATAATAATTGAAAACTATATGTCCTTAATTGTAAAATGCACTTTGGTTTTAGGAACATTAAAAGTAAGAATGACTTAGATATATCTTAGAAATTATATAATACATAGATAGTTCTTTACTATCACACATTTTCATCTCTCAAATAAGAGCCATGTGTTGTGCACCTGTATGTAACTGTTTCCATGGTGATATAACAAAGTATATATGTTACACATGATGTATAAATGATGAAAAACTAGGTTAAACATGTGAAGCTACAGTTTATTTTAAGTGATGGGTATTCTGTGTCTCAATAATTGGAAAAGATTTAAAATGCACTGCCTTGCTTTACTTTAGGGTGGCAAAGTATAACAGCCATTACAATGAGTAATAATTAACTGGATTGGTTTATTATGAAGTGGGTTTTCCATTTAAGAACAGTGTGTGTCCAGCCTCCCTCAAAGAGGATGATGAGCATCAAAAGACCTCCTTATGGAGATGACTTCAAATGAGGCAAACCAGCCACTGAGCAAAATGTCCTCATTTGTACCACAGACAGAATTCTGCCTAAAAAAGGGAAAACTTGGATGCAGGCAGTGGACAAACTCTGCCAAAACAGGGTAAACAAGTCTTCAACAGTTCTTGCCTCACAAATATGTCTCTCAGATATATTGGGCCAGAAAGCTGAAGATGGTACTCCAATGTGTTTTCAGGTGACTATTCAGGTAGCAAACTGTGTCTGTCATCTTATCATTTGGAAAACTGCACTCCTGGTATACTCAGGTAATCAATTGTATTCCTTCTCTAGTCTCTGATGGGGTTAAAGAACAGGTCATTTGGGTTTACAATTAAGCTTAGTTGTTTTGGGGTAAAGATGTTTTTAGGTCTAGATAGATGTTTTAAGTTGACAGTGATGAGATATGATAGATACTGGTTTACATTCAGAATTTTAGAAGCACAAAGATAGAAATACTGTTTTCTTCAAGGCTGTAACATACAAATAGTCAAAACACTTAGAATGTAACATTTATGTAATTCCTGATTGTGTCATTGTTATTCTTGCTATAGATAGTTTATTGTACATATGTGTAATAATATAAATGTATATGTAAAAATAAAAATATTTAACAAAAAACAGAACAGTGTGTGTTAGGGTGGTGGTGGGGAGATAGACAGAGACAGACAGACAGACACAGAGAGAGAGAGAGGGAGAGAGAGAGAGAGAGAGAGAGAGAGAGAGAGAGAGAGAGAGAGAGGGATTGCCCCTCCCTGAACCAAACAAACAGAGGCTAACTTTTCTAATATTGAACTTAAATTGTGTATCAGCCAATCTGTATATTCCATATACTCTGCTGTAATAAAACAAGAGGCATCCTGTGATTGCTTTGAGGCACTGTAAAAGTCTAAGGTATAAAAAAAAGCAGTTCTGTTGTCATCCCTACACTAGATTTGGCATTTTAGGAAGTGAAGAGAGAACAGCTGTAAAAGACTTTTAGCCTAAATCATTAATCTTCTAATTCAAAAAAAAACTATTTCATGGAACGGCCATACACCTAAATGCTTTTATAGATCAGGGTTTTTCCTATGGGAATAAACTAGTTCAATGAACACTTTGCCCTGCCAAAGTAGAAACTGCACATGGAAAAGAATCATTACTAAAAGCTGAAAGGCAGATAAGACTAAAAGACCAACCAACAAGGCAAGCCTCACCATTGTAGGTGCCACTGCCACACCAAGGAACAGCTGAAGAGTGAGTGGCTTCAAACTCTTTAAAGCCTACGTCCCTGTAACAAGTGAGCTTTCCGTTTGTGTACAACAACCCTCAAGCTGCCAGAGGTTTCGGAGTTCCCATGTGCTGCTTTCCTCTTGCATACCCCATTCACACGCCAAACTAGAATCGAAGCAGAGAAAGCACATTGAGCCTGATGTTGCTGACCCACTAAGCACAAAATCACATCAACTACGCATACCTCTCAGCATGCTGTGACATTAAAATATAATCACAAAAATGCAGCGTGTGTCACATTCAATCGCATTGAAGGCTGAAAAGGAGAGCCTTTAAACCTAGACACTGCCTGGCACACAGAACATTTCTGAAGTTAAAAATAACATTGGTACCCATGGAGGCGGGGTTGTGAGGGTAGGACTGGGATTAAAGGAGGGAGGGGGCTGTGAGCAGGCTGTAAAGTGAATAAATACATTAATGGAAAAAAAAATAGTGCTTGGCTGGTGTGGAAGTTGGGGCTGTAAAATCCGTGTCTGGGAGGCCTAGCTCCCACTCTAGAGAGTAGATCACTACAAGAGCAGTCACTCTTATAATTTGTTGAGCAGTTGTCTGACTTCTGCATCCAAACACATTTTTCTAGAAAGTGGCAAGATTCTCTGGGACCACAAGAACTGCTTCCTCTCGATAGTTTACAGACAACTATATTGAAAGTTGAATTATATTGAAGAGCTTTTTAAGGATTAGATATAGGCCCCCAAGATGTACAGACATTGTAACATTCAGGGAGTCTATGTGAGGGGGACTGAGACTTTAGGGTGAGGAATCTGTGGAACAACTTGATAGTGAGTCTAAATATATTTCAGGGTTCTTTCAAGACCAGGAAACTCAAGTCACACATGCTCTTTTTTTTTTTTTAAGTGGAATTTTCCTTTCCATTAGCTTGCATTCTTAGCATTGCACACATTGATTGGATTTTCTATGTGCATTATGTGAGTAAAGGACCATGACATGGCAATATCAATTCTCCAAGGCCCAGACTTTATTCATATCATCTCAGTTTCCAAAGCCACTTAAGAACTACTTACCATGGGTGTACAGAGGTACATGAGGATCACCAAGCCCATTTTGCATTTTAGTTATACAAAAACTAGTTTCCAGACAGGTTATGAAGCCCAGCTAGAGACAAAAGTGGAAACTGAAGCAAACTTCTAACTCTACTTTAGCATTCTTCTCATTACACAGCATACGTTATTGCATGACTGGCAATAAATGCATGTCACTTGTTTGCGGAGATATACATTAACTCCAGCAAGCACTATATTTTTAACAAACAATAAGAAATGTGGGGCTGGAGAGATGGCTCAGTGGTTAAGAGCACCACCTGCTCTTCCAAAGGTCCTGAGTTCAATTCCCAGAAACCACACGGTGGCTCATAACCATCTATAATGTAATCTGATGCCCTCTTCTGGCATGCAGGTGTACATGCAGACAGAACACTGTATACATAATAATAAATAAATAAATCTTTAAAAAAAGAAATATGAAAAAGTTGCATGCCAACTTGGAGACTGAGCGGGCATTATGGGTCGGTAATGGAAATATCACTTGAGTTCCCTAATGACCATCTCACAGCTTGAATTGGTTACTCAACTTTTCTGACCCTGTGAATACTAAAGAGTTCTAAGAACTAAATGCAGTGGTCCGGACATAGCATCCAACCTAGAGTATATGTTCAACAAATAATGGCCCTGATGATTCTGACCTGCCACAGAAGAGCTGTGCCACTTCTGGGAAATTTCTTTAGTTCTTTGTGTTTACTTTTCCACAACTGAAAAATTAGATAAAACAAAATTTGTCCTGAGTTTCTTTCATCTCATCAAGAAAGGGAGAATTCTTGGACAGGGATGTATCTCAATGGTAGGTCACTTAGTAAAGTGAATGAAAGGCATGGGTTTAACATTCAGTACAAAACAACAACACCACACTGTGTGTGTGTGTGTGTGTATGTGTGTGTGTGTGTATGTGTGTGTGTGTGTGTGTGTGTGTAACTCACTTACATTTAAATTCAACAATCATTTAAATATCTGTACCAGTCCTAGGTAGTGAACAGTTCTAGCCACCACTAGAAAAATGCTTATGCATTTAGCAAAAGAGACTCCCATTTTACTCCAACTCCAATGCATGGAGCTGCAAAAACATGCTATAGATAGTACTAGTGCATATTTCTAAACTATGAAAGAAAGCCTGAATGTATGATTTGCTGTCTAGTTCTGTCTTCTTGGGAAACAACAGGTAGAACCACCTGGTCCCTTTAATAGTTCTTCTGGTTCCTACAGGGAGCATCTCTTTACATCTTCAATACAGATTTGAAGGATGGAGGCCACCCCCATGGGGTAGGCAGTGCTCACAGAAACTTTTCTTTGTGGACCTACTGAGACACACCAGATTCTGTAGGCAGCCAGGCACACAAACACTGGCTTTGTACCTTAACTGAAGAACACCAGTACTGACTACATACAGAAACATTAAAGAAACAAACTTTTACTGAACAGAGTCAAGGAATATGTAGCTCTCACAAGCTTAGACTTTTTTTGCATCTTCAGCCTTCCACTGAGCGCTGAGTACATTGAGACAATATATATTTTCTGATCATAAGAAAAGTATTCGAGGGGCTGTTGCTGTGGGTCAGTAGTAGAACCCAAGGCTAGCATGAGTTGTGCCCCAGGTTACATCCCCAGTATGTGAGGGGAAGATGAAAAAAAGGACAGAGATAGTTAGAGAGAGAGAGAGATAAACAGAGAGAGGGAAAGATGCAGGGAGGGGGAGGGAGGGACTGACAGACAGGAGAGACAGATATACAGATAAACAGACAGAAAGACAGACAGACAGACAAACAGACAGACAGACAGACAGACAGACAGACAGACAGACAGACAGAGAGTTCTAAAGCCAAATGGTCTTCCTCCCCAGTCCCACACCTGACCCTTGGAAATATTCTCTTTCATATGCAGTAGCTGACCAGTTTACTAACTCATCTCTGTGAAACAGGGCTTAGCATCCTGGTTAAAAGCATAATGTGAGCTTGCATCTTGACTCTTCTATTTGATAACTGAGCAGTCAGCCATGAAATTTAACCCTTCTGTGTTTCAGATTCCTTTACTGAAA
>OU015749.1:22951355-22966355 GCA_907169655.1 Acomys percivali | reverse complement strand
AACCACAGTGGTACTTTGAATATCTAGGACACTGCTAGCACATAATAGGCCCTCACCATATACTTGGTAATTAATTAATGAATGAGAGCATAATAAACCTAATGATTCTTTCCTCATGAGGAGCTCTCTGCTCAGTGAGCCAGCTATGAAGACTTTTGGAATACGGCCTAGCAACCAGTTTTTCTCAATTGTTGTACACTGTTCCCAAGTACATTTTTTTAATATGAAAAAACAGTTATTGGATTTGTCTTTACTCATAAGTAGCTTCTGTATTCATATCTGTCCTAGTTAGGAGTACTATTGCTGTGATGAAACACCATGACCAAAAGCAAGTGGGGAGGAAAGGGTTTATTTGGCTTTTACTTCCACATCATAATCCATCATCAAAGGAAGTCAGAACAAGAATGCAAATGGGGCAGGAACCTGGAGCTCTGCGGGAACTGATGCAGAGGCCATGGAGGGATGCTGCTTACTAGTTTGCTTCCCATGCTTTGCTCAGCCTGCTTTCTTACAGAACCCAGGACCATCAGCCCAGGGGCGGTCCCACCCACAATACCCTGGGCTCTTTTATATCAATCACTAATTAAGAAAGTGCTTTATGGGCTTGCCTACAGTCCCATCTTATGGATGCACTTTCTCATTTGAGATTCTCTCCTCTCTAATGACTCTTGATTGTGGCAAGTTGACATAAAACTAGCCAGAATAATAGCTGACTTTTTGCTTAAAATTTTGCTTTGCAACATATGCTTCTATGTTAAGTAGATGTAATTCCAGTTTAATAATCTGTTAAATTATATGTGGCAATAATTACAGATGGAGTTTCTCCTAAATTTATCATAGTATGCTTTGTTTTTGCATTTATTTAACTAGCTGAAGACTTAAGTGTAATTTCCTCATCGTGTATTTTAGAAAACCTATAAAACTTACTTTAAATTCTTTAAAGTTCTTCTGTATCTAACTTACAAGGAAGCTATTTATCACTAGTTGCTCCTTTATACAATTAATTTAGTGCCCCAGAATAAAAGACCTGAGCTCTGGCTCTAGCATTATTTTAAAGAAGCATATGTGGGGCTGAAGGGATGGTTCTGCAGTTCAAAGCACTGGGTGATCTCTCAAAAGACCAATGTCCATTTCTCAGCACCTACATGGTAGTTCACAACCATCTGTAACTCCAGTTCTAGGGAATCTGGCATCTTCTTCAGGCCTCTGCTAATACCAGGCATGCACACAATGCACATGCATACATGCAGGCAAAACAGTTGCGCATATAATATAAAATAAATGAATCTAAAAGAAATTTATAAATATAATAATAATAATAATAATAATAATAATAATAATAATAATAATAATAATAATAATAATACACTTTAGCTAAGTGTAGGGGTAGGTGCCTGAAAATAATGCTGGCATGTGATACATCAAGCAGGAGTATCACGTACTTCAGATCAGTCTGTGTGATAGAGAAAAACCTTATCTCAGAAAGGCAGTGGCTGAGGTTATAGCTGAGTAGTTGAGTCTTTGGTTCACATACTCAAGGCTCCAGATTCGATAACAACACAGCAAAAAATAAAAATAAAAACAAACAAACATCCCTTGCACTTAAGAAAAATGCAAATTTATTGTCAATAGTATATTTGATTTTGCCCAATATATTGAAATTATTTTTAATCATTTCAATAAGTAATCAGTATATAATTACTAACCTCTATATAACATTCTCACTAAGTCTTTTAATACCATGTGTATTTTATATTCGTAGAACCTGGCATTTTACATTAGCTTCAATAAGTTGCCTCTCGGTAGAAACTACCACAAAGCATGGATAGTAGTAACTTGTGGCTCAAAATGTTGTAGAAAAATCTAGATCCCCTCAAGAGAAGACCAGCAAGAGTTGGTCCATTCAATAGATCTGGTCGAGGTGACTGAACAGAAGGACGATCCTACGTTTTAATACTCATCCATGGAGGAAATAATTCTCTTAGAACCCAAGATTTTAAAAAAACACTCAAAGCAGCAGATAAAACCCCTACCAACTTACAAAAGGCACAAAATTAGTTTAGCTCAGTAAATGTTTGCTGAACCGCTACTAACTATCAAGCCTGGTGCTAAATTGAAACAGGTGCAACATCTGCCTTCCCGGTCATCATGCTCAAGTGGGTGCAAGGAGGCAAATAAACAAGGCAATTACATACTGTGGCGGGGACACAGTGTAAAGTGATAAAGAGCAGAGGGTATGGAGACAGGTAGCTTCTGTGTGAGGACATAAGCAGGAAGAAGGAGCAAGAGGAGATGATAATTGAGCTGACACCTAAAGAAGGAGAGGCTAGCTAGACAGTAGCAAGTGAAGTGTAGAAGGGGAAAACCCTTACCTTAATAGAAAGTAGAATATGAAGGCACCAAGGCTGCAAATACTCTCTCCTTAACCAGGCAAAGAAGTGAAGGACAGTCCCTGCAATTGGCTGATGTTCATGTACAATATAAAAAGTCTCAACAATAGAGACAAAAGAAAAGCCGTTTTATAGGATAGTTAAGACAATAAATGAGTGTGGTGTTCCCTTTCCTTCCACCCCCCCCCATTATATGAACATAATTTGTAGATGTAAATATCCCTGTGTACGCCTCAAAATTAAGAATTAAGTTGTCTAAACACACGTTAATACTGTGTGGGAGTTTGACTGCTACTGGACAATGGAGACCAGACTTGCAGGCACAATGTTAAAATGCCCAAGTCTTTTTCATCACAACCTGAAAAGCCAGTCTAATTAAGAACAAGCTTTTACTGATGACACAGCAATATAAAATGAAGTTACAAGCTATTCATTGTCTGTTCAGGATTCATCATTATTTTTACAAGGAAGAAAGGCCTAAAACCATTAGTTCAGAGGTTAACAGCGCTTGCTACTCTTGCAGAGGACCAGAGTTTGGTTACCGGCACCTACGGCAGGTGGCTCACAACCGAATTTAACTCCAACTCCAGAGGATCCAGCACCCTCTCCTGATATTCACAAACACCTGTACACATGTGACATGCATGAACACACATGCACACATGCACACACACATGCACATACACGCACACACGCACACACGCATACACACACACACATGAGTGCAAGCACCTGCATACACACACATAGGGGGGAATAAAAATAATTTTAAAAATCTCTAAAAGGAAAGTGCAAAATTAGTGTATCTTATGATAAAAAGAATGAAGGGAGGTTAAAATGAACTAATGTCAGATTTTACAGGAGCAGAAGTGGGTGTATTTTTTAATGTCTGAACGCTACTTTAAGTCATTCTTAAAAGCTAAAATTAGGAAGTCAGATAGAATTGAAAGGACATTAGATTGACAGTTGGGAGACCCACTTCTGATTGGCCTATTCCTTTATCTAATCATGTGACTTTCATAATTTCCTCAACCTCTCTGAGGGCGTTGCCTCATCTCTAAAGTATGAGATACATTTCTACAGCTGTACAGTTGCAGGTGAGTGACAAGTAGAGTGGCTAGATATAGTTTCCAGGAATTCATTGTTCTTAATAACCCTATAGTTATGAGATAGATATTGTTTTTTAAGTAAATAATGCTGAATCTTAGTAAATAAAGTAGAGTGACCCCAATAAAATTTTTCAGATAAAGGACGTAAAACTACAGAGACACAGAAATCTCTCGGTATAACAGAAACTGAGAAACAGGGCTGCCTCTGCCTGGTCCTGCTGAGAGCCCATTTCCCTAAGTGGACCCTGTACTTGGATCTCATTTGCTCATTTGCAAAATGATGATTACAGTCTTTGTGATCTAAGACTTGAAATTTACGCATGAAGAAGTGTCACTGGAGGATTCTGATCCTGTGGGTCTGAGCAGGACTTGAGAACCTGCATCTTAATAATGCAAGCGGTTCTAATGCAAATGTCCCACTGGGTGCATGCTGAGGAATACTGCCTTGAGCCTTGGAAAAAATCATTGTAAGATACCGGAAGAAAGATCCGGGAAACACAAAGCCTGTGACAAACTGAGAATAAAATGAAGCTAGTTCAGAATATCATTGCTGTCATCATTACAGTCGGGAGCTGCTTACAGTGGTCGAGCATTGTCTTAAGGATTTTACATAATTTAGCCCATTCCATCTTCATTACAACACTGTGAATTTGGAGCTGCTGCATTTTACAAGCAGTGAGCAATGACAGCAACAGCAAAATGAATTGTCTAAAGTAACAAAGCCATCTGGTCCCAAATGTCAGGCTTTTAATCAGTACACCAGTGGTTCTCAATTGACCATAAGTGAGGGGCTCACCTGAAATGCTTTTTTTTTTTTTTAAAGATTTATTTATTACGTATACAGTGTTCAGCCTGCATGTAACACCTGCAAGTCAGAGAGGGTACCAGATCTCATTATAGATGGTTGTGAGCCATCATGTGGTTGCTGGGAATTGAACTCAGGACCTTTGGAAGAGCAGCCAGTGCTCTTAACCTCTGAGCCATCTCTCCAGCCCCTGAAATGCTTTTAAAAGCACAGACTAGTGATCTCACTCCCGAGATGGTTTGTTTGGTTGGCCTGCAATGGAGCCGGAGCACCAGTACTCCTAACACTTCCCTAAATTGTTCTGGTACTGCCGGTCCTGGGGTCACGTTTTGGGAACCACCGCCGTGCACTACACTTTTCACCATTACAACCTCTGTGTTCTGTTACTTTTCTCAGCACTCTGACAAGACACCTGACACAAACGACTTCAGAGAGGAAGGCTCTGCTTTGGCTTATGGTTTCAGAAGGGTCAGTCCATCACAACAGGGAAGGCATGGTGTAATAGAGCTATGTCCATGACATAGCAATCAGGAAGCAGAGAGATGAGGGAACAGAAGGGAGCCAGGGCAGGGTATCATCGTGTGCTAGAGCTATGTTTTCTACTTGGGCCTCACCTCCAGCCTTTACCTGCCTCTCAAAAGTGATAGATTATGAAGCATTTACTCCATCCAATAGGCCACACTCCTAATGATCTACTGCCCCCTGGAAACACCCTGGGAGAAGCCCAGAAGTGTGTGTCCAAGTTAGCACGGATGAATAGCTATTCAGCGTGCTTACAGTCTTCTGTGCATTTTTCACACAGAAAGAGCGGAAAGTCAAAATTAATGCATATAAAGAGGCTGGAAATCTAAGTGGGGGAAATCGAGTTTGCATATTTTCAACCTAGGAATCTTACTGTAGATGCTTATGTTTTTCACTTAGCAGTTGGTTCTCATCTGCCTCCAGTTTGCCCTTAAATCTCTGCCTCCTTCCTAGCACCTCTTCGCTGTGTCTTTCCGGTGTCTCCTCTGCTTTTCACTGCGGAGGGCGAGACTTGGGAGCCTCTCACATTGCCACTGACCACTGACGTGTGGTTTAAAAAAACAACACAACTCAGTCCAGCACTAACTCCAGTCGCTCACACCAGTTCCTCTAACAGGCCTGTAATTCTGAAGGCCCTTAAAGGCCTTCCCAAGCACAGTGGAAGAAATCACCAGGTGGTGGTGTTTGGGTAGGAAAATCCTGATGAGTGCAAGGCAAAGTATTGACTCAGTTTTAACCAGCACGAGCCATGACAGTGACTGGACATTCAACAGCACAGGAAAGGGCACGTACTATAATAAATAAATAAATAAATAAATAAATAAATAAATAAATAAATAAATATCCAAGCCAATGACTGACTTCTTTTCTCATCAAGAAATAGGAATGGCTCCTAAAAATTAAATAAAATTTACAAAATAAATAGTTAATTTGTAAAAGGTGGGAAGAGTTTGTGGATGAGGAGAGCCAGAAGAAATGGGTTCTTGTTTCTCTTCTCTGTCTTGTCTGCTTCAGCTGCTGAGGGAAGCAGCTCATCTGAGTGAACTCATCTGCAAACAGAGCTTAGCTTTGCTTCCATCGGCATCCTACTTGGAGTGTGAGCATCACCAGTTACGTCAAGGTCAGCTGGGACTTGGTTCTCCATCTTAAACACAGGAAAGTTGAGATGTTAGTTCTCTTTCCTGATGCTGTGCCAAAGTATGTGATATAAATGAGAGAGAGAGAAAGAGAGAGAGAGAGAGAGAGAGAGAGAGAGAGAGAGAGAGAGGAGAGATTCATCTTGACCCAAGGCTTGAGAGGTTTCTACTTGTGGCCATTTGACTCCATGTTTCTGTAGTGTCACCACAGACACATTAATGTGGGAGACATTATAGTTCCCAAGCAGAGGAAGATGCCAAGAGGCAGGAGACAAGTGACATCCTTCATACCCCAGGTGTCTAATTTCCTGCAACTAGGCCCCACTTCCAACTTTTCACCATGTTCCAACAATACCACCCCATTTTATGATTTTTATGATAGGATTAATCCATTGATTGGATCAGAACACTTAGGATCCAATCAATAAACCCATCCACTGGCAACAGAGACCTCTCTGTATGTGAGCCTGTGGGAGAATGTTTCATATTTAATAATCAAGGTTAAGAACTGCTTACATGACATATGCATATCACGTTCATACAATGACACCTCCTCATTCATGAAGAGTGGACATTTAAGAGGCAACATGGGTGAATTTGGAGGACATTCTGTTTGGGGCACAGAATAATAAACACCTCATGTTCTCACTTTAAACGGTGTTTGCAGAACATGCTTTTGAGAGGTCAGTAGGATCAGGTGGGGTCATGGGTTATGAAGTCTTCTTACAGCATCGATATCTTTGTAAGAAAAGGAAGAGAGACTCACGCTAACATCCTCACTCTCTGTCTTCATGTACCATCCTGTAGTACCTTGGGACTATAGGTTCCTACCAGCAAGCTGGACTTCACTTGACATGGCCACCTAGTCTTGAATACCCAGTCTTCACAACCGCCAGGGGGATAAACCTTTCTCCTTAATAAATTACTCCATATTCGGTATTCAGCTATAGCAACATAAAACATTCTAAAACACCAAAAATGTATCTCCCAACCCAGTCTCCCTTGGCTAGTAATACTTTTATGAGATTTTTTTTTTTTACTTTACGATGTCTCCATTGCCTCTCAGGGAGCCTCCAGATCTAACCAGGTTAAACTAACAAAGCTGACCCATCTGCATGCTTAGTAGATATTTCCATCTCCTGAGAAAACATCTGTAAACACAGGCTTCCTCTCCCTTCAAACATTTTAACATTATCAACCTTTAACCCTGTCTCCACATGTGATATGTGAGTAAATGACTATGTGCATGAAGAGATACCTCATTAGGCACCAGGAAAATGAAAATAAAAACCACCGAGAGATTTCACTTCACACTTGCAGGAAGAGCTACAACAAATAAGGGAGATGCTAACAACTGCCAGTGGAGAGGTGGAAAGCCAGGGACCTTCATATATCATATGGGAACACAAGGAGGCACAGCCTATCTGGAAAGTAGCCATAGCCCAGAGTGTTAGGCAAAAACCACCATAAGACACGGATGTGGAACAGTGATGCTGAAGGACACCCCAGCAGAGCAAGTGTCATGGAAGAATACATTGACCATCCATAGACCAAGCCATAGAAAGGATGAGGCTTGATGTGTCCAGGTACCTCAAAGTGACCACATGAATGGAGACCAGGTATTGAAGGATAGAAAGAGGTGGCAAGGTTCCAGTGCTGTAGTGACATGTGGGAAGACACTGGAAGATTTAAACAGGACTAATAAAAACCCTGGGCTGCTACTAAACTAAACCAACAAGGGCTCAGTGGGGCTTGATAAATACATTTCTGGAGACGGTATGATGGTTTTAAAAAAATCTGTCTTGCAAATCAGGACTGTTGTTTTCTGATCATGAATGTTGCCCATCAAATACCCCGCCCCCGCATATTACAGACAAATAAGGTTGACTTAATAGACAAATAATATTAATATAGGAAACACTTTCTGCAGTTCTATCTAGAAACAGAGCCCTAATTGAAATATGTTTTATATATTTAAAAAATTACCATTCCTACACATATGTGTGTGTGTGTGTGTATTCCTATATCAACTGAAAAATGAACAGACCGCACTAACAAATTTTAATCAGAAGTATACATGACCAGTAAGCAATAAGCAAATGATGGAATGTTCAGCCTCATTACTACGTGAAAAACACAGTGATATACAAGTTAAATCTATGTGATTGGCAAGAATCTGAAAGCAGAATATTGCCAAGTCACCAGCACCAGCTGTGGGGAAGATGGAAAAGATGAGTATCCACAAAGTCTTCTTAGTGTTGCTCATAGAACACATCATTAGTGTGGTTGTTTTGGAAAATAGTTGAGCATTATCTTAGGGTATCAAGCATCTACCTCCTCCGTGGCGGATCCCTTCCATTCTTGACGTTATTGATGAGCACACAAGAGAAACTCATACATTCCTTTTTTAGGTGTGCAAGAACATCAACTGCACTGGCTCTAGTATAAAAACCAAATGCAGCACAACCACTTATCAAGAAGGAACATTTAAACTATGATGTGTGCAGACAAAACAGTAGCAAGGAATTTTTGCACTAAGGATCCATGGAGGTGCTAAACTCCTTGGGAAGTTTAGTGGTCTGAAGATGGCACAGAGATATGCACAGACTGGACAAAAATATCAGACATGCCCTAAGTTTTAGTGCCAGGCAGTAGACTTACACGTGTTCATTTAAAACAAACAAATAAATGACATCATGAATTGAGAAGGGAAGGAATTTTTGACAATTTTTGTTTTTTCAATGGCCTTGGCCCATGACAAAAAAAAATGCATGTGCTTGCTGTGTGACGAGTCTTTACCTCCCACATGGGGCTCAGTCTAGCAGCCCCCCAATACACCCACAGAAGGTTCTAGGCTCTACCTAGGCTATAGGGAATTGTTGAGATCATGAAAGATTTTGCTTCTGTGTCCTCTTTGAGCTAGCTAGCTCTTATAGTTAATGACAACTGTCAATCATCCTCAATGTGCCTAAGACTTTGCTGAGTCTCCAACACTGGTCCACCTCAGGCCAAAGCTTAAATTCGCTTTCTTGGACTGAAGTCCTCTTGCCTTTCTCGCCTGTGTCTAAACTTGGGTAGTCTATCTCCAGAGCACTATTTCTGGGCCTCCACGTGTCTCCTCCTGGACCGTCTGGCTGACCCACTTTCCCAATGGAGCAACGCCGTCCTCTATCTGATGCTCAAGTGGTGAACAGAAGGCCAGGGAAATGAGAAGCTGTGTGCCCACTGAGGCCAGCTAAGCTCCCAGCATGGGGCACACAGCAAGATCACAGAGGCCCTGCAGAATTCTCCGGAAAGCCAGTTCCGATCAATGACAGAGCAGCATGGACTCCGACAAAATGTTCCTAGGGTTTTTTGTTTTTGTTTTGTTTTTGTTTCTGTTTTTTTTTTTTTTTTAGCACAAATAAACAGTAATATGACAATGACACAAAGCCACAAATTTAATCTGATATACACTACGATGGTTACAGTATCTGAAAACTAATAGTAAAACGGTGAGGATTTCCATATTTGACAATAGCTCTTTATTGACTCCCAGGGTGAGGGAAGAATGAGGGGGAAAAATGAAGTTTCTACACTTGTTCCCTCTCTTTAGGGCACAGCCACTAATCTGTCTTCTGCTAACAAGGACTTGAGGTATGAACTCAGAAAAACTCACTTCCCACTGCCACTACTTTAAAGGTTCCTAAAAGAAGATAGGTGCCCCCAGTGATGCAGATTTCCATATTCCCTTAGAAGTGAAAGTTACCTAGCCAGGCCTTTCTCTAAAAACGAGAGAAATCTTCCCAGCAAGGCTCTTCTTTAAAATACCCAGGCTCTGTGAGGCTGGAGGTGTGCCTCAGCGGGCGTGCCAGGCCCCAGGTTGGATCCCCAGAGCTTCAAAATAAGAAGAAACTGTGTAAGCCAGCAGTTGTCACGGGAGAGAAAAAAGAGCACTTAGACATTCAGGCAGGCTGGAACATAAAATGATTCTAGATCAATGCCTGATACAAGCTTCTTCTAACCCGATTATTAAATGCCAACTAAGACTTAGTAGCGGGAAGCAGGAGATCCCTTAGAAATAGGAAGAGAGATTTCATACAGCAAGCAGTTCTGTGACTGCCAATAAGTGTGTCCCTAAAACTGAGCTGGAAGCCATGGAAAGAGTAATTCTTGGGAGAAAAGAGAAAGATCTCAGCAATAGAAATATTGATGGATAGGCTAAGCGAAAGGGCAGGCAGGAGTCTCACAGGGCCACAGCCCTAGACAAAGAACTACAGGCAGATAATGGCTGCTGGGTCAGAAAGAATGAGCCACCTCTCCTAGGGAGGAGCTGCTACTGGTCATCCTATTTTACAAAGTGGTCACCCCTCAGACCATAGACATAGACATGGACAACAAAAATGGATGTATTTACATATTTGTGAATACGTGTATATGTGTGGTAATAATAAAGAAAAAAGGCTATTGTGTGATATAATTATATGTAAACTAAAGAAAGAGAAAGAAAGAAAGAAAGAAAGAAAGAAAGAAAGAAAGAAAGAAAGAAAGAGAAAGAAAGGCCATTTTAGAGCCAGGAAATCCTCAGTGACACTCCCAGGTGACTTTGGAGTTACTGAATTACTAAAAGTCATGGTGGTGTTCCCCTCAAATTATGATTAAGTTGTTTTTGTGTCCAGTCTTTTGGTCTTGCATTACAGTGTTTGGAGAGGAAGGTAGCCTTTCCAGCCTTAGAATCTACTCCTTTCTTCTGTGAAGGGGGATTTGGAACCATAACCAGGCAGATTATTGGGCCACGGTACTAAAAAGGGGGATTCTTGGTATTAAAGGTAAAGAAGACATAGCTTAAAATAGAAATACATAAATGAATGAATGAATAAAAATGCATGTGTCTGCCTGCGTGTAGTACACCCACTGATAAATGTATACACACCTGCCTGTGGTAGTGTACACCTACTGAAAATGCACACACCTATCTGTGTGCAGAATACCTACTAAGTGCTACTCCTACTGAGTGCCTCTTTAAAAAAATTTTTTTCCATTCTTTAAGCTCCTCCTCTGAGCATCTGTAATAAAATGATGAGCCATGGATTCTTTTCTTCCCGAGAAAAGAACCTTCCAAACCCTTTCCACCCTGGCACACACATGAAAGAGCCTCCAGATAGAGCTCAAAGGAAAACACAGGAACGTAGAGGAATGCAGCCCTGGGGATGTGGGCCAGCCCGACAGCTTTCAGTTGTCTGTCTAGTTTGGTTTGGCTTGTTGCCATAGGACAGTTTCTCACTGTGGGACAGATAGGGCATGAAAGGCCAATCTCAGCACCCAAGCCTAGAGGAAATAGCTAGGAAATTAAGCTGGCTATTACATACTGCACTACCGCCTAACTGTGGTCCAGCTAGACTTAGCAGGCTCTGGAGAGCCACGTGCAAGTTGGAGTGGAAGCTCTGATGTAAGAGGCCCTGAATGAGACTTGGGAGCTGTTTTCACACACACTGTTCAAGCGGGCTACATTCACAAGTGTTAGTGTGGCCACATTATCCAGACTGCCTGGTTCTTCCCATGGCTGTCACAGCGCTGAGGTGAAACGTTAGAATGCAGCATGAGACAACTTAGGGTGAGCCAGGCAAAAGCACACTCTGCAAGTCGGAGCTGCGTATCCCCCATGCTAAGCGCGGGGAAGCAGAGGCCTCTCAGGGCAGCAGAAGTTTACAGGAGGACATCCTCAGACGCAGCTGGTACCATGTGACCACTTGCACCTTAAGTTTGCCTCCTGATGACAAAACAAAACTTTTCTTAAGATCAGACTACTACAAGAGTTGTGCTCCTAGCCACCCAAAATTCAAAAATCTAAACTTCTCTTATTATTTTTTTTTTTAATTCAGGGTCTCAGTATTTTTAGCCCAAGCTAGACTCAAACTAGTGAAACTCCCAAATGCTGAATTAGAGGGGTGGCCACCAGGCCTACCTTGGGTCTTAGTTTTGAGTTATCATGAATAAGAACCTCAACAAACAATGGGGCTTTTAAATATCCTAGAAGCCAAATTAAACTCACTTTAATACTTCATCTCAGTCAAATAAGTGATTACGACTCGACCATTCCAGAAAACACCTAATTGATCTTAGGTGCGGGAGCCTCACAGGGTGATAAGGCTTGGGGAGACAGTCTCCGGGACCTATCCACCATATCTACCACTAAGCAAACACTGGCTCTGGTGCAGACTCAGATACAGTGGGTCTCTGATGAGTACCAAGCCACCCACACTCCACAGGATTCGCATCCCTGTGAAAGGTAACCTCTGATGTGCCTGAAGTTTAGGATTTTGAAATTTAAAAGACAAAGAAAGCTGGTATTGCTTGCATAAATGATTCAAATTCAAATCTAATTGAATACCCTGTGATTTTGTTTTGTTTTGTTTTGTTTTTTGGAGACAGGGTTTCTCTGTGTAACCTTGGCTGTCCTGGACTCACTTTGTAGACTAGGCTGGCCTCGAACTCACAGCGATCCACCTGCCTCTGCCTCCCGAGTGCTGGGATTAAAGGCATGCGCCACCACGCCCGGCTTACCCTGTGATTTTTAACTGACAACCCAGCAAAGATGTTACCTGCCCGGATATTCCTCTTCAAGACCTTGCTGCCTCCTAGGATACCACAGACAAGCAGGTCCCCACTGGCTGTCACAGCAGAGCACGGGAACTCTTTTCTAGGAGAGAAAATTATTCATCTCCTTGGGAGCAGATTTATGAAAAGGATCCAGGAAGTTTCTACAGATGGCTCCCACCTGCCGTGCACCTGCCTGAGACTGTGAACTACAGTATTGAAGAGGAGGAAACAATGTCTCCTAGCCTTCGTCTGCACTCTCTTTTCCACTTACTTCCCTCACACTCTTTCTTCCTCTCCTTCTCTGTTTTCAATTCCAAAAGAAAAACAGTTGGAACAATGTCCCAGCAGACCAGGGCCATCTTAGACTCAGAGAGGTTCACTGTCGGAACCCCAGGGTGCCAACAGAACCTTCCAGCAGTCATACAGGGGGCAGCAGATATTCTCCTATTTCATCTAAACTCCCCTTCTCCTAGAGTTATGTTTCACACTATAGAGTTTTAATTCTACCATAACTTCAAAGGGAAGTTACTAAGAACATGTGTTTTTGAGCCAGGTGCACGCCTTTAATCCCAGCACTCAGGAGGCAGAGGCAGACGGATCTCTGTGAGTTCAAGGCCAGCCTGGTCTACAAGAGAGTTCCAGGACAGCCAGGGCTATTACACAAAGAAACAGAAACCCTATCTCAAAAAGCCTAAATAAATAAACAAATAAATAAATGTGGTTTTGTCACCAATGTTTGCATTTAAATGCTTTATTTATTTCATATGTGTGTAGATGACTAGATTATTCCCCAAAAAACCTGTAAGTTCACATTCAAAAGAAAGAATGGCAAAAGTTCACAAAAACACTCAGGAAAAGGGATGTTCATTGCAGTATTGTTTATGAGAAAGAGACTAGACCAATTTAGTTGTCCTTAAATGAAGTGTTGGCCAGGTAAGCTGGATTATAATAACCTAACATAGAAATCCAATTTGGTAATTTATCCATCATTGTATCATTGTTTCTAAAGTAAGAAAAATATCAAACTATATTAACAACTGAGAAGAAGCCATAATACTCGCATTATTTAATGACAACAAAAATGTACTTGGATAAAATCCAAAGTAGTCTGTCAGTAAGGCACTTATTAAATTAATATGAAATTATTGACAGACACAGCAAAAGCAAGAGATGAAATTAGGTATCTATTTATATTAATATAAATAAAATTACATTTTAGAGCAGGTTCCAGAAAGAGTGACGATTTGGCAAAAGTCTACAAAGAAAACTATAAGATGTTATTCATTACAATTCAAAGAAAGCAAAGTAGGAGAAAGATCAATGACATTCATGAAACAAACTATTAGTATTGAAAATGCCAATTTTTCTCTAATTAAATCTGTAGATGCAATGTAAGCACAATAAGAGAAGTGCACAATGGGGAATCATGATGACCTTGAAACACAAATGTCCTTAAGCTCCCAGGTAGCAATGGAATGGTAAAGTTATATTCATAAAGACACCATGGTATGGGGCTCAAAGACAGAAAGGCAAGGAAAGAAGCAGAGTAGTGTTGAAGACATAGCCACTTGACCTGTGATTTACACAGCCCTGCAGAACTGCTCCAGAGTCTTAAAGCAACTCAGCTAGAGAGCCCAGCTTACTTCAGGACTGTGGTACTGGGAACACTGGAAGCCAGAGGCTCTGAGCTGCACCCTTCTGGAGTATTTTCCTTACACAAAGAAGACAGCTTCACCCCAGAGTGCACCCTTGTTGAAAGCAGGCCACTTCACCCCAGAGTGCACCCTCCATGAGGGCAGCCCAGACCTCTTAAATACTCCGTACAGGCTTTCCAAGGCCCTTGCCTACACTGGCCTCTGAAGAACTGCTCTGGCTCCAACCTTCTCCCTGGATTGTTTTGGGGTGCTAATCTTATCACTTCACCTTAGCACCTGCATCCAATTGGTCCTGCCTCTCCATTTCCCTTTCAATTCCTGCCTGAGTGTTTTCTGACACCGAATCTCAGCGTCTCAGGTTCTATTTCATGGGACCTGAACTTGAAATGATTTTTTAGTGGTCTTGACACCAGCTCATCCAATAAGCTCCAGATCATTTGTCTAAATGAGAACAATAAGATCTGCAATCTCCAAGACCGTTGAGCAGAAAACAACTTCTTAAACGGGAAACAAGGACACTAACCATGAAAGAAAACATGGACAAATTCAACATTAAAATTAAGGACTTAGTTTATCAAAGGATGCCACTGATTGTGATGAAGTAAGTCACATATGTCTACAATCTGCAAATAACTCGCATCTGAGAATAGAAAGGAAAAAAATGATAAATAAAGTAGACAAGACAACAAGGGAAAAAAAGACAAAAGTCTTGAACATTCACCGTCCTCTCAAAAAGAAAGAAAAAGCTCATAATGTATATATGTGTGTGTGTGTGTGTGTGTGAAAGAGAGAGAGAGAGAGAGA
>OU015749.1:22925396-22937502 GCA_907169655.1 Acomys percivali | reverse complement strand
CCTCAGGAAGGGAAAACCAGTGGAAGGGAACATGCAGTAGAGGGGCCTGTCTAGACATGGTGTCTTTGGAGGGGAAACTAGTGGTACCCCAGGGAAGGAGGGGAGGCTCGGAGGGGAGAGCTGTCAGGCAGAAGGAAGAGCATGTGCCACATCTTGGGTCATGAGGGATCTGGGCACATTAAGCCTGCATTGATGGTTTCAGTTGAGGTGAGTGAGCTCAGTTTAAACCAAAGCCAAGCCAAGCCATGCCTACAGCTTCATCCCACCACCTAAGCTGCTCAGAGCCTAAACAAAATGAAAGTGGAGAAAGAGAGAGTTCAATCCTCTTTCCCACTGCTCCTCCAGTTGACCTGACGTGTCAGATTTCACTTTCTATTGACCTCAGACTGGATACCCCCCACCCATCCTCCCTGGTTCCCAGGCCTTAGATTTAGACGGAGTTATAAATTTGTTCTTCCTGAATCTTCAGCTTGCAGACAGCAGTGCAATGGGCTTTGTTGGCCTCTGCAAGTATTGAAACCAGAACCTCGAAATAAATAAGTAAATCTCCTACTGGGTCTAGTTCTATTGAAATCCCTCCCTAAGATCATAGGATGATGGACGAAAACAGTAGATAAATGCAGAACAGTGCTCCCAGAGTACAGAGGATTCCACTCGGGCACCCTGCATCAGATCGAAGGCAAGCTCAGCAGTGCTCAGACAGCCAGATAGATCTAGTTTCCGTTCTAATGATGTCATATAGATGCTCTTAACCAAATTAGAGGAAGTCTCCACCAGTCAGGTTACTCGGAGACAACACAAAGGAGGCAGCCACTGATTTGGGTGTGTTTGAAGAATATTCATGCAAAATAAAGATACCTCCATGCAAGTTCTCCTGAATGCCGGCTGCCCAATAGACAGAAACACAAGACTCAGAACGCATTGCCAGCCAGCCAATCATTGTTTACTCTCTTACAGAAATGCACATTCTCTGTTCAAGCTGTCTTGAGCAAGGAACGCTGTCTGAAACCTTCTTATTCTGCTGCTTAGGCTGATGGAAATGAGAGGCCCCCTGTCATCTTGCTTAGCATTGGCAATTATTGCCAAGATAAGGTCTCGGCAGAGGAGATGATTATTGCCCAACTCAACATTTATTATGACTAATTTTATGAATAGCTTAGAGAAGTGTCATTTCCTTTTCTCTTTCGGCACAGTGATCATTGGCAGTCACCCAAGGGCATTGTCATGCAGTATTGCTTATGGGTAGGAAGTCCCAGCAACCCGATGCAGAACTTCCTCCAGGGTCCCATCACTGTCACCTCATCGCACTCACATCCCTCCATCAGTCTAGAAAAAGCCTGCTTTTCAAGCTCTCCAAAAGTTCGCCACTCTTCAGTTTTTAGAGAGAAATGGCTGGCGGGTAGAATAAAAAGTGAGACTGAGTGCAAACACAGCACAGTTTAGATGTAAGTTAACTTAGTCCACCATATCTCAGATAACAAAAGGGGAAATAAGCAATTTTACAAATACAAATCTCTCCTTATGCTGATCCAACCAGAAAAATGGAACACCTCAAAAGACAGGTTTTCATACTGCTCAGGCTACACAGAGAACACATGGAGAGAGGGGGGAGAGATGGGGAAGGAAGTGGAGAGGACGGGAGGAGAGGGGAGAGGAGGGGAGGGAGAGGAGGGGAGGGAGAGGAGGGGAGGGAGAAGAGGAGAGAAAAGGGGAAGCAGAGAGGTCCTTAGGTTGTCCATGAGGTCACCTCCCATCCATGCATACTGATTCGCTCTTTCATGCAGTCATCCATTTCCCAGGACTGTTCTGAGAACTGGCTAGTGTTGCATACTGTTTAGAGACAAGGAATACAGCAGGAATTCAGGCAGGCATGGTTTATTTCTTTTCATTGTTTTGTTTGCTTTTAGAAACAATTTCAAAAATATTCAGAGTTCTAGAGGAACCGTAGAAACAGGTAAGTTGGTTGAAGAGTCAGAAGGGAGAGATAGAAGAGGCAGGGATGATTTGAGATTTTGGAGATAGAAACACAAAACCAAGGAGGGGGCTAGCTGAAAAGTCGGTGGTAAGAGAGAGAAAGGAGCAAGTATAAAGACACACGCCTTTAATCCCAGCACTCAGGAGGCAGAGGCAAGCAGATCGCTGTGAGTTTGAGGCCAGCCTGGTCTACAAAGCAAGTCCAGGACAGCCAAGGCTACACAGAGAAGCCCTGTCTTGAAAAACCAAAACCAAATCAAAAAAAAAAAAAATACAGCTCTGAAAGAAGAAAAATAGAATTGTGCAAAATCCAGTGGCCCCCTAGGGTTTTGTGGTTCCAAACTTAAAGGCTAGTCAACAAATGTTTTGGTGCCTGCATTCTGGGATGGAAATTGCCAGTTGCTAAAATTTTAACAAGAAAAACTCTAGCCACAAGAGTTTGCCTTATATTCCCCCAAATTAACAATGTCATATTGTCCAATTAGAGGACAGACTGGTTGTAGTAATAGAAGTTGAGTTTACAGGCATCCACTCTTGTTTTTAAACACCACACGGGTGCAAATGTCTCATCGGGTTCCACTTTTGGCTCACATTTGCCCTCCTGCCCTCCAAGCTCGCAGACACTACGAAGCCACACAGAGATGCTTCGTGTGCCCAAAGACCAACACATGTGTCCTGCAACACAAGCCAGAAGTCTTGCATGGAACCCACCTGTGGCCATTCTTTGAGTTGTTTTAGATGTGTTTGTTTCTTTGTTTGGCTTTCTTTCTCACAAGTTTGATTTTCCACTTGGAAATTTCCCTTCCTTGGATTGTAAGTAGGACTGCACAAGAAAGGACGCCCCACGCAGGAGGCCTTCATCATGAGAAGAAGCATATTCAAGCTCCGCCATGAAACACAGAATCCATAGCGTAGATCTGTGAAAAGCACCCCTAGAGCAGCAGTGTTTCTCAGCTTGTGGGTCACAACCCCTCTGGGGTCACAAATCAGATATTGACATTACAGTTCATAACACTAGTAACATCACAGTTATGAAGTAGCAATGAAATGATCTTACGGGTGAGGGGGGTCACCATAAATAACATGAGGGACTGTATTAAAGGGTTGCAACATTAGGAAGGTTGGGAGCCATTTCCCTAAAGGAATGTAAAATAGCAACTGTCTAATTGGGCTGGCAGCAATCACCTCCACTTTGCCTTCTTCTAGGTCACAACTAATTGTCCTCTTGGTGTGATAAATACTCCAACAAAAGCAACTTAAAGAATGATACATTTTGGCTCACAGTTCGAGACTACAGGCTTTCATGATGGGCACAGCATGACAGCAGGGCTGGAGGGAGCTTTTCACATTGAATATACAGAAGGAGGTAAGATGAGAGAGAGAAATGCATTCCCAAGTTCCACCTGTTTTGTCCAATTTTACAGTTCAGGATCCCAGCCCAAGGAAGGGTCCAAGCAACATGTAGGATGGGTCTTCCCAAGTCAATTCATCTACCCCAGAGAACCCCTCACAGGCATGTCCTAATTTAACAATACCGTACAAGTGTGCCTGGAGGCATGTCTCCTAGGCAATTCTAGAACCACATCAATAGCCATCACCTCCTGTGTGTTAGCTTCAGCCTTAGGCTACTGGAAATTCCTGTAGTAGGTAGACCTCTTCCTACTGTTTAAAGGGGTCTGGGTTTCATCTCTAGCACAGCCAGGGAAAAAGAAAGAAGAAGAAAGAAAAAAACATCCTTCTGCTAGGCTCCTTTAAGAAGGTGACTGTTAGGGGGCTCTGCAGACATGAGGACCTGAGATCAAATCCCCAATGCCTATGTAAGAGCCAAGTGCCTGGATGCATATCTGTTGCCCCGGTGATCAGTAGCAATAGAGCAACACACCTAACGTCAACCTCTGGCTTCCATGTACACATACATACAAATACATGAATAGCCACATGTACATAGGCATACCACACACACACACACACACACACACACACACACACACACACACACACACAGAGTGGGGTGGGGGTGAGGGTCCCTTAAGACGAGATGGGTAAATGTGTACCTTCTATCTCTTCATTCCATCAAGAGAAGAAGAAACTTTTCTCCCTGCAACCATGAAGCCTTTCCCTCTAATAGACCCTCCTGGAACTAATCACCGAGAGGAAGGCAATATTGGGAACTGACTGCCATATGTTTAAAAGTAATCTCCAAGACAGTCACCATGGTAACGTGTATGGGCTCCGCTGACCGGCTAGGTCACTGAGACATGTACACTTCCCTTGTAGATGAGGGTTGAGGATGCCAGCAGTCAATATTGCCTGTGAATGTTGTGTCCGAAAGCCCAGGTGGGGAGCTTTTCTGATCTATGTAAGACAACGATGTGCATCCCAGACTCTGACAGGGATAGATTCAGATTCATTCAGTAAAGGAAAGCAATAATATGGTGACTGGTGTCTAGTGGAAACGAATCGGCATCTGTAAAGCATTTTATAAGTATGACCTATTAAATGATAAGGGTGGGATCACTGAAGTGCTGGCCACTCACCACCTGCAGACTGCCTGAGTCCAAGAAGACTTCACTGCCGTTACTGTGGCAGCAGCCCTCTTGTAAGATTACTATTATGGGACAGCTGAGCACAAAAGCCTGGAGGGCTCTTTAGCTCCACATTCATCTCTGAGACGTGTACTATCTATTTTGTAACATAGTTAATATGAAAGGGAAAAAACTGGAGGAAGCTCATCAGCCATGGATCACTGCCTTCTCCACAGAGCTCCAGCACCTAGGGGAGGGGGAGGGGATGCGCAGGTTGCTCTTTGCCCTCCCTCACTTCTCTAAAGGTGGCAAGTCGCTCAGCACCTGCTCTCTCCATGCCTGCTTCTCCTCATGGAAGTGTCAGGGAGTACATGGTTTGGGCTTCCTCTGCCTGGCTTCTGGCGTGCCTGTGCTGATGCATCACCATCTGACCCCAGCCTCTAGCCTCTTGAGGTCTCAGTGCCTTCTGAATAAGTCAGATAGTGTTTCCCCATCCCACTGTAAGAGCCTGGGTCTCTACGAGCTAAGTTAACTTCCCTGGTTGAATAATCTCAGTCCTGATTCAAAATTTAAACAATACTGTCGTAGTTTAGGTGCCCCGGGAGAAAAATGTTTAGGACGGACACTTGTGTGAAGAGGTTGGGGCACAAGGAGGGTATGCTAGAACCAAATATCATGGGGGGGGGGGGGGCGGCGACAAAGGAGAAGGGCCGCAATGAACTGCAGTGTCATCCTAATGACAACATAGGCCATTACCACACAGGACCTCTGGGAACCAGGATGGTCCTTCAGAGTACAAAATGAGGCAACGTCACACTCTCAAATTAGTGAAGGTCACGTCCATCAGTGCAGCTTAAGCATGGCAGTTCTGGCAGCTGGCAGTGTGTACTCCACAGTGAACTGTCGATACTCAGCACCAGCACTCCCAGAAACTGGACTCTGGATCCTTTGGGCTCAGGGGGCTGTGGGGCAAGCATGAGAGGGGCTGTGATGTGTCTACTCCCCCATGCCTTAGCCAGCAGGACCAAGGCGATGGCACCACGTCTCTTCTCTCCCATCTGCTCACCTGAGGGCCCCACGTTCTCTACACTGAATTCCTGAAGGGCAATTTATACTGGGGTCCTCCTGCCTGGCTTGAGGTATGAGGGAGCAAGCCCAATTCTGCAACCAGCCCCAAGGGGAAAGCTCTGGTTCTGGACATTGCAGAGTGTGGTCTTTGTGATCTAAAAGCCTGCCCCTTTCCTGTCTTCTGGTTTGAATCTAGAGCCTTGTGCAAGGTCACCACTATAGCCCTGAGGTACTTCCCCAGTGCAGTGCCCTGCCTTTTAAGACATGTTGACTCTGTCTTCACAGATTGTAATGACTGAACGTCACCACTGAGAATAGCCCTCCCTCCCTAACACCTTCTGATGACTACAAGTTGTGAGAAATTAACATCTCCTTCATTTATACCCAAGAAAAGCTAGAGACCAGGAGCCCTTTCCTAGAGAGGCTCTGTATGTGAAGATTTTATCCTTTCTATTACTAACATGAGAAAAGAAAATTTCCTTACAGAATGAGGTAGTCTAGCTAATTCAAACATTTATTTTTTTTTTTATCTCCTGGTGTGTTTTTTTTTTTTTCTGACTTAACTATTTTAGAGGGTTATTTTTTTATTTTCTGTCCTTTGGTTTTGAGCAAAAGCACATCTTTAAAAATATCTAATCAATAGAAAAATGTGATTCCATTATGCATCGCTTCCTTTCATAGGATCTATTTTAAGCTTAGACTTCCTGGAACTAAGCTAGCCAATGGTTTATCAGAAATAATTAGACATTTTAAATAAAGAAAATTTATAAATCCACAACTGTCTCTTTGGGTGTAAATTTATACAACGCTATCCTAAGAATTCTTTTAATGCTACCCCTCGTGGGATGGTAGGAAATAAAGGGACTAGAATCATCCTACTCAGATTCGCTAGGGTTACTCAAGAGAAGTATCTAAGCACAGAACTGCAAGGGTCTTTGTTGTTAGCAGCAAGTGGAGTCAGCTCTCCAAATGTACTCCATACATTAAAATTACTTTTTTGTTGTTGTTGTTGATAAACTTCTGCCCAGAATTAATCAATTGTATTTTACTGACTGTTCCGTGTATGTGTGTGTGTGTGTGTGTGCGTGTGTGTAATCTCTGCCCTGAAGAAATTTACACTCTCACTGGGAAGAAAAGACCAGCACACGAAATAATTAAAGTACAATTAAATCAGAAGCACTGTAAGTTTAGTGGTAGTTCAGGGAGCCGAGTCAGTCACCGCAGGCTGATGTAGTTATAAAAGCATTCACCAGGGATTAGAAGTGAGGCCTTTGAAAGCCTTAGTTGAACTGCAAAAATATTTTCTGGGTGGGGCGGCGTTTTAAGTGGTCATTACTTTTTAATGTCTTGTCTATAAATTATTGATTAGGCTGCTGAACGCTGAGCTGTACTTGAAAGAACTTGCCTGTGGTGGGTCAGGTGAATTTGGAGGAAGGGAGGACGTGGAGAAGGCCTGAGAATTGCGACATCATGAGAGGCAGTGCAGGCTTGGATGACAGTCCCCAAGATGCCAGCAAGGGGGTGCTGATGCTTGGTGGGAATAGATAGACAGAAGAAAAAAAGAGGAAGTCAGAGAGGCTTTCCTCAAACCATTTGTTTTGGCTCCACTAGCCCAACCCATATTTGTTGGCCCACCATTGAGTAGAGAAGGTTGAGGAAGATTTGGGCACTGTAGTCAAGCCAAATCATCGCTGGAGGGTCACAGGCCCTGGCTGCAGAGACTTTATGATACAGCCCATATTTTTGTAAATGTTCTGTCTTTGAAGGTAAGAAGAAGGCTGGGCGCAATGGCACACACCTTTAGTCTCAGCACTCAGGAGGCAGAGACATGTCTGTAACCCTGGCTACCCAGGAGGCTGAGCCAGGAGGGTGCAAGCTAAGGCCAGACTGGGCAGCTTTGGGAGATCTTGTCTCAAAACCAAAGTAAAAAGAAGGGTTAATGTTGTCTTAGTTGCTTCTTGTTGCTGGGATAAAAATAACCCAATGAAAGCAACTTAAAGAAAGAAGGAATGGTTTATTCTGGCTCACAGTCTGGGTCACAGCCCACTGTGGGAGGGAAGTCACAGCAGCAGGAGCCTGAAGCAGCTGGTCACATGGCATCTACAGTCAAGCAGCAGACAGCAATAGGAGTGCTTGTGTTCAGCTTGCTTTCTCCATTTTCTCCGACCTCCCAACTAAGGGATGGTGACACCCACAGTGGGTGAGTCATGCATATGCTTGGTCATGGCTCCTAGGTGATTCTGGATCTCCTCCAGTTGTCAGTTGAGATGAATTGTCACAGAGATACAGCTCATCGACAGAACGTCTGTCACCAGCATTGGGGGGGAAAATGTGCAGGAAACATGAGCTGTTAGACTAAAACTAAAGCTGCAAATATACTCAAGCCTTAAGAGGAAAACTCTACAAGAGCACACAGCAGATTATCAATCACAATAATGACTACTAACTACTCAAGTACTTTCTGTCTGAAATGTCAAATATATATTTATATGCACTACTTTATTTAAGCCTCAAAACCGTACTTGGAAAGTGGTAGTATCCCACTGCACAGATGGGACAGAGAATACTCCTAGATGGAGAAACTGCCGTAAAGGATAAATTAGAATGAGCTGCATATTTATCCAGTGATGACTAACCAATTGAGTCACTCAATTAAGGATGCCCTGTGGGAATGAAAGTTGCCAAAATCACCAAGGTTCCCCAAACACCTGAATCCTGACAAAGTACTTTCATATGCATTATCTCTTAATCTTAGCACAATTTGGTAATGAAGGCATTTCCTTTTTTCCTGTAGATAAGAAAAAGCAAAAGAGGAGTGCATGATGCAAATGATGTCTCAGCTAGTAAGAATATTCAATATTCAAACCCAGTTGTGCAAAAACCAAAGCCCCCACCCCTGTTCTATCAAAGTCTCCAAGCCCAGGAAGAGAGGGCAGTAAAGTGGTGAAGGGGAAGGATGCCCTAACACAGACTAACTACCTGGAAGGCCTTGACATCTCCAAAGCATTATCTACAGCACGCACCTTTTCCTAAAGGGGGTTGTTTTTAACTCCAGTAAAGAGAAGGGGAGGAGGGGGCTGGAGAGATGGCTCAGCGGTTAAGAGCAGCAACTGCTCTTTCAGAGGTCCTGAGTTCAATTCCCAGAAACCACATGGTGGCTCACAACCATCTATAATGTGATCTGATGTGCACTGTATACATAATAAATAAATCTTTAAAAAAAAAAAAAGGGGGGGGGGGGGAGATGATCATAGGCCGAGACAGCATCCTAGCCTATATCAAGTATTGAGTAGAGGAAAGGCATTGTTGCTGTGATCCTGGCAGCAAGATGTGACAGCAGCAGAAAAGGACAAAGGAAAGATAGGGGAGCAAGGGCAGACCTAACAGGTGACACTGGGCCTGTGAGAGAGACTCTGCCTGGTCCCTTCCATTGGGAATTTACCATGGCAATAAGATCCCTGGGCACTGGAGCTTCTCTAGCCAACCTTCCTGCTCAGCCTCCAGCTGCCACCCCACAGTGCCAACTGCTCTCCTGGAAGAATCCTGTGGAAGCCATTATGATAATGCAGTTCCTTGCTGACTTGCCTTTGGGAGCACCAGGCAGATCCCTTGAGCCAGGCTTTCTTTGAATGGAAGAACTAGAGGAGTTGCTGCCATGACAACGCAGTTCCCCTGCCCATTTCTACCATTGGTGAGCTGGGGGAGATCCCTGGAGGAAGTGGTTCCCCCACCTCCTTCACCAAGGCAGGAGAGATCGCCAAGGACACACAGATGGAGAGGAGCCTTAGGGGAATGTTCCCTCTAGCCTGAAATGGCTGCTGATGTTGTCATGGCAACCAGATCCTTTGCCCACCAAACCATGAAGGAAGGAGAGCTGAAAGGCTGCCTGGGAGCCAGCTTGTTCCAGTGCAGCTCCCAGCTCCCTTCAGCAGGCAAGCTATATGGAAAAGGTCCACCTGAGGTTGAAGCACCACAGAAGTCCATCTCAGACATCTGGAAGGACTAGTAGCAGCCTTCCATGAAATGACCGGTGCCAATTAAAACAGGGAGTGAAGAGAAATTGTTAAACTAGGCATAGAGATATACACTGGGAATCCCAGCACTCAGGAAGCTGAGACAGGAACACTGCAAGTTCAAGCAAGGGCCCCTATGCTATGTAGTGAGAACTGGTCTCAAAAACAAAGATTGACCACAAAGATGTAGGATGGCTGCTTTGAATGACAGCAGTGACTTGGCCAATATGAAGCATTTGGATTTCATGTATCCAAAGTGTCCTTATTTTTCTCTCTGCTCTTAAATTAAGTCGGATGATCCCTTAACAATAGTGTATCAAATACCTCCAACCACTTTCATCTATTAGCAGCAAAAGGAATGAGAACAGAACCTGGGAACAGCTATAGAAGGAAAAAAATCTCACGCTTCAAAGGTTCATATTGGAGTCTCTAAGCTGTGTATGTGTATATGGTTTATATTATTAAGATGTGCTCTAAACTATAAAACCAATGCAAAATGCACAAAAATAGAATTATTCCGGTGGGACCTCCAATGGAAGGAGGGGGACACCAACCCACCCATAAAAATCTTTGATCTAAACTATGTCATGCCTACAAGAAATGTTGAGATAAAGATGGAGCAGAGATTGAGGGATTGGCAAAGCAATGACTGGCCCAACCTGAGACCCACCCTCTGGGAAAGACCCAACCCCTGACACTATCAATGATACTCTCCTATGCTTACAAACAGGAGCCTGGCATAAGTGTCTTCTGAGAGGCTTCATCCAGCTGCTGATAGAAACAGACGTAGAGTCCCACCGCCAAACAATAGGTGGAGCTTGGGAAGTTTTGTGGAAGAGTGGGAGGAAGGGTTGAGGGAGCCAGGGGTCAAAGACACCACAAGAAGATCTACAGAGTCAACTAATCTGGGCCCATGGGGCCTCATAGACACTGAACCACCAACCAAAAAGCATGTATGAGCTGGACCTAGACCCTTTACACATATGTAGCCAATGTGCAGTCTGATCAACATCTGGGTCCCCTAACAATAGGATTAGGGGCTGTCTCTGACCCTGTTACCTGCCTTTGGATCCCTTTCCCCTAGCTGAGTGGCCTAATGTGGCCTCAGTGGGAGGGGATACTTTTAGTCCTGCTGCAACTTGAGATGCCAGGGTTAGTTTGTACCTTTTGGGGGCCTCCCTTTCTCTGAGAAGAAGAGTGGGGAGAATGGGGGAAAGGGGGCATGAAGATGGGACTGGGAGGAGAGGAGGGAGGGGGCTGGGATCAGGCTATAAAATGATTAAATACATAAATAAATAAATGAAAAATAGAATTATTGTAAGAACCAAAGTCAGGAGAGTCATAGTATTGTTGACAACAAGAAACGCAGTCTTTGGAAATGGCAGCGCTCTAGAGTCACATGACTGCCCATTACTGCCTCTTCTATTAGACACATCTGGAGTGTGATGTGAGCGAGAGATGAGTAAAACACATCAATATAATATATTGGTATTTTTTATTCTATTCCTCTAACTGGGTCATTTTCATTCCCATCTGAGTACAAAAAAACAAAAACAAAAACAAAAATTAAAAAAACCACTACTTGATCTATGATGGGGGCAGGCTCATGTATTAAACCAGTTCACACACCCTAGAGCTGAATGTGTACAAATAAAAAACATTTGAGTTGTTTTTCACCATCATTTTACTGTCTAAGACTGACACAGAGATGAAACACAGTGCTGGTAACAGGATGCTGCCGAGGACACCCATCCTGAGAGATCACAATTACAGCCGCTATTGGGTACCAGACACTATCTTTTCCTCCTTGTGATGCTCAGAGAGAAGTCAGTATTATCTGTGCACTGAGGCTAAGAAGCATTAAGTCAGTTTTGCTAAAGTCACTTGAGTAAGTCTAAATTCTGGGCTCAAGCCCAGCCCTGGTGCAAAGCCCATGATCTTTGCTGGTACTTACTAACTTCCGAGGTAACTACATGCCGCAGAAGCTGCCTACGTCACCACTGGTCTGGCTTGGGTGAAGTAGGAGGACAATATAAATACAATGGATGAAAGTGCTATTAATTTCCTCCACACATTTTTATTTAGTCTCAATTCCTCCAGCAGTGCCACCGTTTGCTGTGCCAGCTCAGCCCCTCCACGGCTTCCTCTCCGGCAGCTATTGTCCTCTGATTGTGTGGTCTGATGTACACTTCATTGCAGTGCACATGGAACACCTAGCAAACAAATCCAAGCCTCTTAACAGCCTTACAAATCCACAGGGGAATCTAATAGAGACCAACAGCTAATCTTTTGGGCTCTCCAATCATCTGTGCAGAATCACTCCAGCACTTACAAAATGACAAGTTAAAAACAGGCAACATCTCTTTCATCTGTACTGTTTATCCATCTGAAAAGGTATGTTTACATGCATGCAAACACATGTATGCACAAATAGTAAGGATGAAGTTGTCTTGGGACTGGATCACATATCCACTGAGGGGTGTGTGTGTGTGTGTGTGTGTGTGTGTGTGTGTGTGTGTGTGTGTG
>OU015749.1:22880736-22911420 GCA_907169655.1 Acomys percivali | reverse complement strand
AAGAAGAAGAAGAAGAAGAAGAAGAAGAAGAAGAAGAAGAAGAAGAAAAAGAAGAAGAAGAAGAAGAAGGGCAGGAGAAAAACAGCGGGTTACAAATGAAATCCCATCCTATGTCCTTCTGCTGTCTTTGCACTGTAGACGACCAGGTGGGATCCCCCTTTTACTCCTCCATCTACAAACACTCACTGAATATCAGACACATGTTCCTGGCCCAGCCCTAGTGATACATATTCCTTCAGAGCAACAGAGCTTTCCTCAGCGCTTGGTGAACATAACTAGGGGTTTGGGGTACTGGAAAAATCAATGGCCACCAGAGCCACCCCCAAGCCAGTGGCTTCCAAAGATATTACGTTTATTGTCTTCTGCCCAAGACGAATAAGAAACCATGGACAAGAAATGAGCAGAGAACACAGATGTATTCTGGGAGAGTGAGTCCTGAAGTGGGAGGGGCTCCAAGGTAGGAACACTGAGGTGTTGCCCCATTCAGTAGGCTTGTATGGGTTTGATGGTGAGAACCGGATGGAGGCTGACACAATCTTTATTGATATACGTCATTTTGTAGTAGATCATGGGGCCAACCAATAAGGTGTTCACATGTCCTATGCATGTTCCCTCTGCCCAACAGGAACATCACTCTTGCATTCAGGGGAGTGGTCAGCTAGCTCATGATCCATTGTGGGTCCCATCCTTGCTGCCTGAAGGGAGCTTGACTCCTGTCTCACTAAGCAGAAATGACCCAGTTCTTATCTTTGGGAAGACACCATCCATCATAGTTTACCAAGACAGACTATCTGTGGATCATTTATAGAACGAGATGTACTTTAGTAATGAAAGAAACATAGCCCACTCCTGAGAGCTTGGTCCACATGCCCTTCTCTGAGAACTACCTATTCCTCTGTATCCCAGGATGGAGGGCCACTCTAGCTTCAGCTGTTGATACCCAATGTTGCCAGCCTGGCTGAGAGATTCATTGTGTTGAGCATTTGAATCACAGTCCAGGAAGGAGTAACCCACATGGCTGAGATTAAAGGGAGCAGGGTTGAAACACCCAATGGGTCGTGATAAGCAGACCCAGAATGCTGGCCATGGGGAAAGAGTAAACGAAAATCATCTGGAGAGGGACATCCAGCCTCTGACTTATGGGCTGATGTGTTCCAGGCCCAGTGGGACCAGGCTGCACGATCTACAGCTGTGTTCGGAATGACCTTTTCACAGGGGTCGCATACCAAATATCCTGCATACCAGATATTTACATTTTGATTCATAACATTAGCACAATTACAGTTAAGAAGTAGCACCTGGCAGTGGTGGCGCACGCCTTTAATCCCAGCACTTAGAAGGCAGAGGCAGGCAGATCACAGTGAGTTCGAGGCCAGCCTGGTCTACAAAGTGAATCCAGGACAGCCAAGGCTACACAGAGAAATCCTGTTTTGAAAAAAACAAAAACAAAAAACAACAACAACAAAAATAATAATTTTATGCCTGGGGGTTAACACAACATGAGGAACTGTAGTAAAGGGCCGCAGCATTAGGAAGTTTGAAAATCACTACTCTAGATGAACGCGCCAACGCTGTAATCAGATCCTTCTGAAGTCTAGGAACTGTTCTCCCAAACTCAGCCGACACAGCTTTCTAACCATGATTTCCTGTTGGGGAGGGGGAGGGAGATGGTGTACACTTTGAGTTAGTTTCCATTTATCATCTGCATGGCTAAGTCTTCTTCTCATAGTTAGAAACTCCTTGAGAGCAAGGGCTACATCTTGTCGTTTTTGTTTTTTTTTTTTTAATGAATTTATTCTTGTTACATCTCTATGGTTATCCCATCCCTTGTATCCTCCCATTCTCCCCTCCCTCCCATTTTCCCCTTATTCCCCTCCCCTATGACTGTTCCTCAGAGGGATTACCTCCCTCTGTATATGCTCATAGGGTATCAAGTCTCTTCTCAGTGACCTTCTGTCCTTCCTCTGAGTGCCACTAGGTCTCCCCTGCCAGGGGACATGGTCAAATGTGAGGCACCAGAGTACATGAGAAAGTCAAATCCCTCTCTCCACTCAAGTGTGGAGACTGTCCTGTCCATGGGCTAGATCAGGGTAGGGGTTTAAATTTTACCGCCTGTATTGTCCTTGGTTAGGGCCTTAGTTTGAGTGGGACCCCATGACCCAAATCATCTTGTCGTTTTTAAACCTTCAATATGAGGTTGTTTTAATGTGAAAATGGATCTTTAATGAAAGAAAGATACAGCATGTGTATCCTCCAGGCTCTCCAACACCTTTGAACAAATACAAGTAAGAGACCGCCTCATACCAGCTAACCATCCTTTTACCCATTGGCATCTCCTCATCTCCAGCCCTGGTCAGGACTGAACTTTAAGGAGTTCGGCATAATGAGGCATGCCTTTAATCCCAGCCCTCGGGAGGCAGGGGCAGGTGGATCTCTGTGACTTTGAGGCCAGCCTGGTCTACATACTGAGTTCCAAGACAGCCATTGTTACATAGTGACAATGTCTCAAAAAAAAAAAAAGAGGAAGGAAGGGAGAAACAGAGAAAGAGAGAGAGAGAGAGAGAGACCTCTTACAAACTTAAAAAGCCAACTTCAGGCCTTCGAGATGGCTCCATGGGCAAAAGTACTTACAGCGCAAGCCCTACAGCGTGGGTTCGATCCTTGGAACCCACAGTGAATCGGATGACCTGTTCATACATCTGCACAAGCGCACACATTCACACAAACAGTAAATTTAAACTAATTTTTGAAAAAACGTAAAAGCAAGTTTCACAAGAGGAAACCAATCCAGGAAGGGTGGATTTTCCCCATATCATATACCTAGCCAGGGACACAACCCACTTCGCCATTCAGGAGACGGCTCCCTTGAGCTTCTTGACACAGCGGTGACAGAAGGACCGGCTACACGTCCCCCAGTTCCATTTCCTTTTTCCAACAGCTGAAGCTGCAGGCAGCCACCTTCACCTCCACGCCCCGCCCCTGCTTTCAGATGCTAATTACACGGAACTGTCCAGTCTGGGGCCGCTCCACTGGGTCTATCCACACTGACCTGAAACGACCGGGCACCCAGCTTCTTTAGATTAAATCCTTTCTGTGCATCTTTTCTCCATTCCCCCCAAGAAAATAAATCCCAGATGCATAAAACATGGGCGCTCACTTCACCTAGCTCCCAGCCCAACCCTGCTGCAGAGTGTGTTGGCTCCCTGGCAGCCAACCGTTCACAAGCCACAGCTTAGAACATCAACTCCAGGAAGCCTGTCCCAAAGCCAGTTGCTCTGACCAACCGCCTTCTCAGGCAAGGCACATTATGCAAAGCAGTGCAAGATTGACAGATTGGCAGAAATTCAGGTAGCTCACAGAGTGGAAATTCTTGCCAATGTCTAGGCAGAAAGGAAGTAGTGTGTTAATTAACAGGAAATCCGTCATGGAGCATTTCATATTAAAGTCTCTGTCGGTAAACAGGGTCCGGAAGAGTCAGCACACCAGGCAGGGCGGGCTGTTTCTTAAGGACGAAATGACTCAGGGAGACTCATCGGTGCTCTGCCGCTGTGATCTGCTTTCCTCTTTATTGTCTCCCACCGCAGCGGAGATGAGTCTTTTCAGAATAAGTGACTCTGGCGGTGCCCGCTGCGGCAAGGATGCGGTGCTGGCTGGCGCAGTGCCAGTGAGTTTGGTTACGAATGCACACTGGCTCCGAGGCCGGCAGCGAGGAGTAGCTCCGGTTTCCCTAAGCATGTGTTTCCCCATCAGCTCCTCATCTATCAGTACCTCATGGAGTTGTGGGTGCTCTGTGAAGACAGCTGTCATCTTCCTGGTTGTCAAGTACCTCTCGAGTAGGTTTCTCCCACAAGACTGTGTGGTAATTTAGGATATAGCCCTGCCATTTTCGTTCTCCCATATTGTGGTTTCAGTGGACGCCTCCACTCCCAGGATAGGCTCTGAGATGCTAGCTCAGTTTAAAAAAAAAAAAAAAAATCATGAGAGACAGAACACAGACACCCCACAAGCCTTTCCTCGCCATAGGAAAAGGAATTGAGAAGCACAAACACAGGGAAAATGCATTGCCGTATTAGGGATGGAAGAGTTCTGAGGGCCACAGTGTGAGTGACAACAGGGACACAGTCTTTGAAGAATTTCAACGCTGTAAGATATCTGATCAGCACTAGTGACTTCATGGTTAATAGCACATGGTCTTTCAGAGGATCCAAGTTTAGTTCCTAGCTCCCACATTGGGCAGCTCCCAACTCCGTTTCTCCAGTTTTAAGGGCTCTGCTGCCCTCTTCTGGCCTCCAAAGGCACCTACACACATGTGGCATACACTCACACAGGCAGGTAACATGCACATAATGATTTAGAAGGATCCAGAGGGTCCTAGAAACCGACAAGAAGTACATTATGATGCGCAGATCTGGGCCCAGGGGTCCTATTCAAACTATGGCACTAGCCAAGGACAATACATGCAGTAAACTTCGAACCCCTACCCAGATCTAGCCAGTGGACAGGACATTCTCCACAGTTGAGTGGAGAGTGGGGACTGACTTTCACATGAACTCTGGTGCCCCATATTTGACCATGTCCCCTGGAAAGGGAGGCCTGGTGGCACTCAGAGGAAGGATAGCAGGCTACCAAGAAGACACTTGATACCCTATGAGCATATACAGGGGAAGGAGGTGCCCTTCAGTCACAGACATAGGGGAGGGGAGTAGGGGGAAAGTGGGAGGGAGGGAGGAATGGGAGGATGCAAGGGATGGGATAATAATTTAGATGTAATATGAATAAATTAATAAAAATTTTTTTTAAAAAGAAAATCAAAATCTTTCTTTAAAAAAAGGAAATCTAACACAAAATGAATTTACATTTTACCATCATGATATGAGAAACAGGGCCCCCACACTGAAAAGTGTTCAGCCAGGCTTAAGGCCTGAGCCATCACTGCAGTGGAGTGTTAGCTAATATTAAATTATGACAGTTTTATCACTTATCCCTGAATACACATTGGGGACTGTGTGGAAGTTAATTTGGAGACATCACAGTTACAGTTGGCCACACACAGAGACCTTTCAGACTCAGACATTGTTGATGGAGAGCAGGTTATTCGCAGCCCAGGATCTTTTGAACGGGATTTGTGTGAGACCCATGCCCACAACCCTTGTAACCGATCATGTGTGTCTTGCATTTTAAAAGACAGTTTTAAGCAAACAGTAGCCTGAGGAGTGCTGATACAGACTTTGGTGTCGGTGTTGCCATTCGATGTGACTGTTTGGCCTTTTTGCCTGTTTTTTTTATTTAACATTTAGAATCTATAACAGAAAGGAATTGTGAGGTGGGATCCAGCTTTTTGGTAAGTTTAACCCAGTTCATACATGAAGTATTTTAATATATTTTAACTTGAGTTTGTTCAATGTACTGGCTAGCTGTTTTGAAACTAAAGGATTAGTTCGGGTGCCAGAGAGATGGTGTTAGTATTAAAAATGAGATACCACGCAACTGATAGGATATGGAGAAATTTATGTAGGGGAAGGGAAGAGGAGAGGAGTTAGGGCCTGAATGGGCTATGAGGTGGGGGAAAGAGACAGAGAGAGATAGAGACAGAGACACAGAGACAGAAACACAGAGAGACAGAGACAAAGACAGAGACAAAGAGACAGTAGGAAAAGAGAGAAAGGGGGAGGGGGATGCCCCTTAGAAAGTGCAAAAGGGAGAGTAAGACATAAAGTAAGAGAGAGAGATAAAATGGCAGGTTGGGCCCCTTTATAGTCTGGCACACCTGGTTGCTAAACAACCTAGAGGCAGCAGCCCATATGCTAACAGATGGCTCCATGGTTAAGAACACTTGCTACTTTCCCCTGGGACAGAGGTTCAGTTCCCAGCACCCACATAGCAGATCACAATCATCTGTAACCACAGTTCCAGGCCATCTATTGCCCTCTTCGGACTTCTGCAGGCACTGGACACACGTGTTGCACAGACATACATGAAGGCAAATACTCATACACATAAAGTGAAATAATTTTAAAAAATAATCCGAAAAAAATAGTAATATGATTTCATTTTATTTAAATTGTACATTTTTAGATCTCTTCATTTTATAAGTGGTAATTTAATAATTACTGAAATTACTTCTCCAAGCTACCATTACATCAGGCTGTGGCCAGTGCATTAAAGTCCACCCTGCTGAGCAGATATGAAACCTATTGAATAGCAACACTTTTTTCTTTTCATTATTACAGTATCTGTTTAGGCTTATTCGAGTTCTAGGACAGCCAGGACTACACAGAGAAACACTGTCTCAAAAACCAAAGCAAAACAAGACAAGACAAAACAAAAAACTTGAGGTACTCCAATATATAAATAAAATTCTTTTAAAATCCCTGTTTTGTTTTCCTGCTCATTATTCTTGTCTTTTTAATTTTGTCATTGTTACAGAAAATAATATTGCTGAATACAACAAACCGAGGCTAAAACACAGTCCACTTCAGATTTCACCCACCACAGGACAACCCAGGGTACTAAGCCCAACAGGCAAGAAAGTCCTGCTGCGGCGGCGCTGTCCCCTCCAGGCCACCCCAGCAGCTGCTGCTCTCCATTCTGTTCCTTTTCCTCCTCCTATTTGAAATTCTCTCCTTCTGCTCCTTTTCCCCATCCCTATCTCTCCACCCTCCTGCCTCTTCCCTCTCTTTTTTCCTTTTTCCTTTCTCTCCCCTCCCCTTCATTCTTTTTTCTCTCCCCCTCTCTTTCCCGCTCCTTCATCCAATTAAAATATGAGCATCCAGAAAAGGCAGGCTATGCTTGTCTTAAATTAGCCACAGAAATGATGCCCACGTGACATCTGTAGGATTAACTAATTAGCCTGTCTACAGCTAAGGCAGTTTTCCTTTTCTTTCTGAATACGTTGACCCTTGGTAGAGCACCTGGAGCCAGAGTGGCCTGAGAGCCCCTGCAGTCCGCAGAACTCTGCAGCAGAGTCTTTTTTAATCTGGTTGCTATTTTTGCTCAGTGGTGCTGTGATAGCTCTAGTCGGCTTGCTCAGGGCAGCACACCTTGGCCTCTCCACTCTCATCTGTTATCCTGAAAAAGATATTAAACAGGGCTTTCTGTGAAAAAGCCCCAGAGGGTGAAAACTGAGCTCAGCACACTGACATAATCCAATCAACCCAATAGATCTCAGGTCAACAAGTTAAATAGTATTTCCAGCTCAGATGGCAGATTTTTCAAGGTGTTTGTTCTCAGTCGTTTTTCCCTTGTTATTTTAGGGTCCCTGAGTGAGAAAGACACAAAAAAAAACATACAGACATCCAGGCACATGGCCCAGGCACACAGAAGGGATTTGGAGCAGTGAGACCATCCACAGAGAGGTGGGGCCCACCCTGCGATACATGAATGGCCAATCCTCAACATTCAGTCAATGCCCAGCTCGCACAGAAGATAAGAGAACCATCTGGCAAATGCAGCCTTTCCCTGTCTACTTCCTACTAATCAACTGTCTTCAGTGCCCCACCCCCACCCATTCCTCTGGAAGCCAATACTCCTGGCCTTGCCCCTCACTGTGTAAAGCACCTTGGTGGCAGTCACCTCTCAGAGTAAAGAGCAGGTTTCACTAAGAACTCCGCAGGATGGCTCCACTGCCTCTTACCCTTGTACGGGATGACCCAGTCCTTCTGTGAAATGAACCTTCTCAGTCTCTCACCTCTGTTACTTATAAACTGACCTCAATCCCATAATGCCTGGTGTGTTCATCGTGACTGTCAGCGTGAGTGCCTATGGGATGAGAAGAGCACACCTATGGATTAGTCTAAAAAAGACAAACAAACAACAACAGCAACAACAACAAACACCTATCGTGAATGTGAACCAAAGTAAACAATTCCTCTCTGTAAATTATTCTGATGGGCATTTTGTCACAACAGCAAAAACTAACTCATACAATATACTTATTTAAATTCTATGGCTTGACCATTCCTATCCACCTTGCCAGAGTCAATTCAGGCACCTCTGAGAAGCCTTGGAAGGACTCCGCTGGACCAGCTTATTGTCATCTGAAGTGGTCAGCGCTACAGCTGCCTTTGAGTAAGCCTGGTCAGCTTCCACAGACTAGCTTCCCATCATGCTATAAACAAACAGAACTGTTAAACTGGAATCTAGAGGCTTCTGCCTATCCCCTGACACCATCAGCACCAAGAGTGTGCCTGGAGCCTTTGATACAAGCTCCAGATAAGCCGGGTACATTCTGGATAGTGTAACACCACTTTGTTGCTCATCACTGTATCTGTCCCTGAATCCAGATCACAGAAAAGCCCACTGCCTTGCTTCTGTGGATAAGTCTGGAGTGTTGTGTCCTGTGTATCACAGTTCTGCCCGTTTCTTTGGTCTCATGGTATCTTTGAGCTGGTTCTCAAACTCTTAGACTGGGCTTTTCTAGAAAATTCTTCCTCTGAAATACTGTTTGATCCTTCTAGCAGTCTTAAGAATGTTGTCAAAATCGAACTATGAGTATATAGATTGTATACACCGTATAGTGTGTATAACCTGACTGGGCCAGGGAATTCCTAAGGTCCAACACTGTCTATCAGCTCTCTTCCCTTTTCTAAGGCAAAGTCTCATGATGTAGCTAGTGCTGAGCTTGAGCTCATGTTTGTCCTGCCTTGGCACCCCACCCCCACCCCCACCCCCAGTGCTGGAGCTGGAGGCATGTACCCCACACTCAGCTTTATTAACTTTTTTGCCTAGTACTAAGTGTGACTAGCATTTAACTTCTTACTGAATGAACTGGATGGATGATTACATGAATGATAAAAATAGGTTTTTGGTTTTGTTTTGTTTTTACTTAAACACGTGAAATTTCTTAGGAAAATCTAAAAGTAGAATCACATTTAATTAGGTATTTGATGAACTGCTTTTCTGTAAAACCAACAAACAAACAAACAAAATCATGAAAAAAATGAGGCCACTTTCGCCATCCTGGAGAAGGGCTTGCTTAGCAGCCAACCCCATCCCTACTTGCCTGATTTTTTCAAGTCCTAGAAAGATGACACACTAGTTTCCAAGGCTACTTACTTAACATATCTCACAGGCACTAAAATGACATGCTCTGCCTTGGGTCTAGCTGTCCCTCACTCCTGAGCAGAAACAGAGAAATAGGACACATGCATCTTTAGAAATTCCAGGGTCATACTCAATCTGCAAGTCCCGAGTGTGCCTAGTTCATCACTAAAATTGCATCTGTGTTTTGAGGAAAGCTTTTTGCCTCCTTCAGTCCCAAAAAGTGCTCCCCTGCCCACAGCAACACCACTGCAGACTCTGACAGACCCCTAGAACATGTGTTTTGATGTCATCTCATAGCTGAGCTGATATGTCCTCAGCCCCACTGGGCCAAATGCAATCCACTTGGACAACTGACCAGACAGACTGGTCAGTAAAGGTCAAAGTGATGGCAGCAAAGGTACTGCAGCTAGGAAGTCATGACAGAAGTCACTAGGCATCCTGCCAGCCCCTGAGCTGGGCCTGATGGGGGCATAAAGTCCAGCTGGCCGTGCAGACATTTGTGTTGAACAGTTCAGGTGCACCAGAAGCCACCTCTCCTTCCAGAGGAATGACTTCCCTTGTCTTCTGACTCTCAGTATTTCTCCAGGTCCATAAGACCACCCCCCCCAAATTCAATTCGTCAATCAACAATGAAGGGACAGGGATGCTGCCATTTAATGAGAAAAAAAAATGGCAGCTGGAGAAATACAGTGACTTTAGGGTAAAACGCTCCTGCTAAGTGTGGATAGAGTTTTCAGACTTGGGGTAGCAAGTCAGGGTATAGCTATGGTGGCCATGCACAGGGAATTAATGAAGCATCATTTTAGATGTCTCTAGAAGAGATTTGGGAGACTGGGTACAGATATGAGGCAGATATCTGACAGGGGAGGAGTGGAGGAAGAAAGGCCCCCATGAGCTTTGGTGAGAGGAGCCAGAGAATGAGGTTTGAGGTGCCCCACCCTCCTCGAGTGGGAGAAAGAGCTAGAAATTGAGATAAATATTAATCACCAATTAGCAACTGTTAACACCAAAGATAATAATAGTGTAAGTGTCTCATGGGCAACAACATAGAATGTGCAAAAATAAGTAGCTGGGTTAATGTTAACCATGTTTACTTAAATATCATGTTAACATAAATAAATGTAACTGATGAATTAAATTTTAAGAAAGAAAGCTCAAAAAATAATAATAATGCTGGGGCTAGACACCTCACTTTCCTGCTTATTACAGTGCACCACCCGCATTTCCATACTTCCCTGAGGAAGAAAACAAGAGCCAAGAAGTCACATTCCGGGTCCTTAGAAGGACCACAACCAGGTGCCTATAGATAGAAAACGTAAGCTGGAAAATGCCAGACAAGTGAATGCAGCTTGGTCTTGTGAAATCACACAACCCTGAGTGCAGTTTTTCCACACTCAGGAATGTGTCAAGAACATGCTAGTGTAGTTGTTGATCCGTAGCCTTGAGGCTAGAACAACCTCTTAATCCTCAGTGAGGGTCCCAAAGGCAGAAGAAGAAGAAAATACCATCAAATAAAGACAGTAGCTGCTGCTACAATTGTATAGTTGCCAGTACAATTAAGGTTGTGAAGAAGCCATGACAGAACAAAGCTATCGTAGGAAGATATCATGCTCATGGTCCTGATGCCCCTGAATACCTAGAAACTATTTGCAAGGCTGTGCGGCATAGTTTTATGTCAATTTAACACAAGCTAAAATCATCTGAGAAGAGGAGAAAATGTCTCCATAAGATTGGCCTATATGAAAGCCTGTGGAGGCATTTCCTTAATTAGTGATTAATGGGGGAGGGCCCAGACCCTTGTGGATGAGGACACCTCTGGGGGTAGTTGTCCTGGGTTCTATAAGAAAGCAGGCTGAGCAAGCCATGGGGACAAGGCAGTAAGCAGCACCCCTCTGTGGCCTCTGCATCACCTCCTGACTCCAGGTTGCTGCCTTGAGTTCTTGTCCTGCCTGACTTCATTTGATGATGAACAGTGATATAAGCTGAAATAAACCCTTTCCTCAACTTGTTTTTTTTTTTTTTGGTTGTGGTGTTTCCTTGCAGCAATAGAAACCCTAAGGTTCACAGCATCTGATCGGGGGCCAAATGGAAAACAGATAGCTCCTAATCCCTTTGCAAGAGGACAGACTTCATTTCAGGGAGCTGCCCAGACAGAGGAGGCTGTGATGGGGCAGTTGGCAGGAGGTGCATGGATCTGGTGAAAAGTCTGTGAAAGCATAAGCAGACGAGCTTTCAAGAGATGGCTGGTACATCTGTGAGATCAGACCTGAGAAATTGCCCCTTGAAGGAAAGGGAATGCAGCTGCATTTGCCTGTAGAGCAGGTTAGGCCTTTGGGGCATTGCTGAAGATACTGGTATGGTCAGTGGTAATCATAAAGTGATGATGTGGTCAGGTCAGGAGTAAACAACAACATTTATAACCCTCTGCACCTTCCAGGGTGTCTATGGGTACCTCAAAACTGCCTATCCCTCAAGAGCAACTCCAGGAGTTTAGTGAATGCATTGGGGTCACTAAAATAATCCAGGAAACCACTAAACAAATAAGCAATACAAACCATAAGTCCTGGGGAGGAGGTCCAGTGCTCAGAGTTTGCTAAAAACATGTTTGCTTCCCAACAACAACAACAAAATTACAAGACCTACACATAAGCTGGTGAGTGAGCCAGGAGACCGATGGGCAGGCAACATAAACTGCCTGTGAAGGCAGAACTTGGTAGAATTAACAGAAAAAAAACTAACCACCCTGAATCTGTCAAAAGAGGTAAAAAGCAGCCGTGCACAAGACAGAAAAGCCAGGTACAGTGGCATGAGACTGTAGTCCTCGCACTTGAGAGGTTGAGGCAGCGGGATGGAATACTTGAGGCCAGTCTGGGCTATGTAGTGATCCTCAAGCCAGCACCAAGGCAACGTAGCAGGACTCTGCCTCAAAAAGACTAAAAGAGGCTGGAGAGATGGCTCAGCAGTTAAGAGCACTGTCTGCTCTTCCAGGGGTCCTGAGTTCAATTCCCAACAACCACATGGTGACTCCCTACCATCTACAATGTGATCTGATACCCTCTTCTTGTGTGCAGGCATACATGCAGGCCAGCACTGTATCCATAATAAAAAAAATAAATCTTTAAAAAAAAAAAAAACTAAAAGAGGTCTCATCCCTAGGTAGTGAGATGGCTCATCAGATAAACATGCTTTCTGCTAAGGCTGACAACCCGAGGTTAATCCCTGGGATATGCATGATGGAAAGACAGACATTCGAGTTGTCCTCAGACATCCCTCGGTACACAAAAACACAAGAGTATACACACATACACATTCAGGGTAAGGCGAGACAAAGAAATGAAAATAATTTTAAAAGAAGCAAAGAAAGGTATAATAACCATGCATTAATTTTATTGATAGGCAGAAATAAATTAACATACAATAGTAATAAAAATATGCAGACGTGGAACCAATAAATGACATATTACAGCCTTCGAGCAGCAGGCACCAGGGTGGGAGTAAATACAGAGGCCTGCATGCCATACCTCAAATAGGTAAAAGTTAAGTCAAACTAACAAACTATTCAAAAATCATAGTGTGTCTTCCTTAGAAATGAGTATTTGGAAGGGGGGAGTGTAGCCCAGTGGCAGAGTCCTTATCAGTATACACCAGGTCTTTGGTTGAATATCCACACTGAGAAATGAGTAATAGAAAGTATAAGTATATGCAGATATGATAACAACTTTCATAATGAAGATACAATTGTGAATCAGCAACTCATGGTTTGTTCTAGCCATCAGCCTTCCTGCTGGTGGTCTGTCTCAGCCACAGGACTGAGAGACCTGTGTAAGCCTGGGAAATAGGACACCGCATGTCACTGGCTCCTCAGCGATACGGTGTGATTGGAACAACCCTCCTACATTTGTTCAAGCATCAGAATCCTCGGAGGCTGCTGACACTCTATGGCTGCCTTCCGTCAGAGTCTTGGGTACCGCAGCTCTGGGTTGGAGGGGTCCAAGAGTTTGCATGGTCAATGTGATGCTATTTAAGAAACCACACTGTGGGTACCACTGGTGTGAGCAGGAGATGGGCCACCTCACGGAGGCACCGCTCTCTGAAGAAAGTTATCTGCTAGTGTTGAGCTCAGGCAAGAGCCTTCTGAAGTACAGCACCCAAGACAGAGCCCTTCTGCCTGCTCTGCCTTGCCAGGAGCAGCCACCACAAGCCACACAGCCTGGGAGTCCCAGTCAGTGCTGTCCTTCTTTAACCCTGCCCTCCGGTCATTCACCAAGAAGAATCACAGTTTCCAGCAACAGACTAGCAACTTCACTCCAAGCAAGGCCAAGTGCCAGGGGGCACGAGGATGCGCTGGTTCCTTCCATCACCAGTCATGGGGCGAGACAGTGGCCGGGGTCAGCCAAGGCTGCAGAGAGAAACAAGGCATGCTTTGTTCTCATAGAGAAATGCTGATCTCATTCATCTGAGAACAGAACCATCGAGAGCATTATTTATTAACACCCCACGTAAGTATTGGGGTACTGGGGTACTGCTCCAGTCTAAGAGAAGTTTAGGCTACCTCCTTCATCAAACTTAAAGCAAAGACAAGCCTTATTTTTCTTTTCCCTACCCAGATTTAAAGGATGTCAAAAGACTAAGTTGGGAACAGAAATACAAATTATAAACCCTTTGGTCTGGTGGCTTTGGAGTTCAATGTCTGCACCTAAGGAGGCAAGAGGTAGTTCTGAAGTTGATAACTTTTATTTGTCAATTTGTTGTTATTTCAAAAATCTACTAAAGGTTTATTTTACAAGGAGTGTACCAATACAGTGGTTACCTGCTTTATATTCAAGAATATTGATAGCCCGTACACCCTCCCACCAGGACTAAAAACCTTAAATGAGATGCAGATCATCACCTAAGGAGAATCAGCAGGCCCCACCCCAGCTCCACTCCACCCTGAAAGTTTATCTCAACTCCTCTTTCCGTTCCCTTTTCCAGGGTGCTCAGCATCAGCCAGAGCCAGAGCCAGAGCCAGCACCTGAAGAAGTGTGACCTCACTGTCTCTCAACCCGAGTCCTCCAGCACCTACCTGCCCTTCTCTCCAGGGCCTCAGGAGGAGGCTGCTGTGTTGGAAGGTGAGGGAACAAAACACAGTTTGGACTCCTGAAATACAACCACCGCCGCCGCCGCCGCCGCCGCTGCCGTAACCCCTCCCCAGCTTTACTAAGAGCGTTCTTTAATTTCCTTTCTTCCAGCACTTGGTTTGCAAGCCCATAAATAGCTCTCCTTCAAACAAGTGCTGAGAGCTCAACCTCGTAAAAAACGAAAAACAGTTTCTGGCCTGAAGTATAAACTCCATTCACACAGCTCATGGCCTTCTGTGTCCCCTGTGACGTCAGTTGAAATACAGGGCAGAGCTCGAATGCACAGCCTCATTGCTGAGATGCTGGTGAGGTGCGAGCATTCGTCTACTCACATTGCAGTCGCACAGGAAGTCCTAGAAGGTGGCCGGTTCTCGGGACACACTGAAAAGCTGAGAAAGCTGGTCGAAACAGCAATAGAGCATTTATTTACTGACTGCTGAGCCAGGAGTTCCAAAGGGGAAACCGTTCCTACTTAGTGGATGGCATTTTCTTGACATCATGGGCAAAACATGGCGGTGGCTAACTGAGAGGGCACGGGCTTTCTTCAGTTGTGTCTCTATGAAGCAGCTGCCTTGCGCGCATGCCTAGAGCTGGCATCGCAAATACCTGTCAGTGGATTGAGTCCTCTAAGGGGAGAGATATGAAAACCTACACCCGTGTTTCCAGGTGTTTGCCTTGGACAGGAAGGAGAGAGTCAGAAAGGAATAGTCAGGAGGGAAGTGGGCAGCATGAAGGGAGGAAACAGGACGGAAGTAGCAGGTAGGGAGGAAAGAAGTGGGTGGGGGAGGCGGGTGGGAAGGAGAGAGATAGGCACTCCATCTATCCAAGTTAGCTTACCTGGCTATAGACTTGGCAAGCACATGAAGAAATGCGTGAAAGATGTGGCAATACATGATAAAATGCTGCTGTGGCTAACTAAGGCAATTAAACTCAAAGAATCTCTCAGAGACTTTGGACAAAGCCCCAAGTAAGTGGTTGGTTTGTTGGTGGTGCCTATAATCTCTTCAGGTTTATATATATATTTTTAAAAAAGCAATTTGTAAAGTGTGTGTGTCAGTGTGTGTGTATGTGTGTGTGTGTGTGTGTGAGAGAGAGAGAGAGAGAGAGAGAGAGAGAGAGACTGTGTGTGGGTGGCTGTGTGTGTGACACTATGTGCATGAGAGTGTGTGAGTGTGTGTGTGTCCCCAGTAGTTTATATGAATATCATCAGTTTGGCCCATGCTAACAACACATATTGCCCATGACATAAAGTCAGTCTGAGTATAACTAGTTGCAAAGTCTAGTTTTTAAAAATGTAAAACACACACACACACACACACACACACACACACACACACCACTGTGGGTTACAGAATTCATTCAGAGAAAGAGGTTGAGGTACTGCCCTGAAGGAGAAAACGCTGCCTGAAGTCTTGTGGCAGCCGCAGACACAGATGGCCTGCTAAAGACGAAACTTCCGTAGGGTGAGAAGGGCTCTTTCAGGAACACAGAGCCCATTATTTCCAAAGGGCATTTGAGGACACCAATCTTGGCTTCTGGTCTGTGCTGGGCTGGTCCAGTGTTCAGGTCAGCCACTAGAGGGAAGCAAGGACCTGTGCTTCCATAGCCCACAGCTGTGGCCTACAGAGAGGCTGGAGCTACTAAGCGCAGCAATTTTACTTCACCTGTCTTTGGAGACCACTTAATTCCTAGATTGATTCTTCAACAGTCATTGACGGACGCTTCTCCATGTGTTCATGTTAGACAGTGAGGACCACAGAGGCTGTACACCCAGCTGGACCATTCTTGCATTTGGAGAGGAATAGAGAGAAGCTAGGAGCTTCTGAAAACATGTCAGCTTTGCCCACTCTTACCTCACCTGACAGACACATGGGCATGAGCCAGCAGCATCTGTTTCATCTGCTGCCTGGCTCTGGTTCACACTCAAGGGTAGTTAAGCAATCTAACAAAGCAAAAGGGCCTTTGTATTTTAAATTTGCACCTGCTTTATGCAGCCAGTCCCCTCTATTAGGAGTAAAGGAGACATTTCTTGGCTTGTCGTCTATTAAAATGCCCTGGAAGTATATGAAAAGTGTTTACTTGGTATCATTAACTACTGGACAGAGACCAGATGCTCTCTACCAGGGAAACAGTAAATAAGCTATGATGAAGCTACAGAATGTGTTGTGGTGGGTGAATCCTTTATCATCACAGTCTAATCATGATTCCAATGAGTCGCCGGGCCAGCAAGGTAGTTCAGCAAGTGAAAGCACTTGCCACACAAGCCCGATGATCTGAGTTCAATTCCCATACCCAGCAGTAGGTGAGATGCAACTCCCAACAGTTGTCCTCTGATCTCTACATGCATACCTCATCTTTCCTAATTTTTATGTTAAAAGAGATATTCATCTTATAATCAAAAAGTGAAATAACCCACTTTTCCTGAGAAAAGAGGTTGCTCCCTTTTGGCGAACCACTAAAAAGGAGATTGAAGCCAGTGAGAAGAAAGGATGGTTGATAAGAAAGTGCTCTGCCTAGCAGGGTGAGGAGAGCATAGAGGGGGTGGGGAAGCTAATAAGGGTTCACCTCACCAGCTACCCAGCACAGTGCCCAGCCAGGCACACTCTCTGTTATGCAAAATGGCGGGGGGCGGGAGGGGGGGGAAACAGGACAGATGACAACATTTCTGAGTGCACTGCCTACTGCACACAAGCCCTTTGGATGACAGGCCGATTCGGGAATGAATGTTGAAACCTTTGCTCGGATGGCTTTGCAAGGCAGAGAGAAACTGTTACCATTTTGGTGAGTTTTATTTTTATTCTGCTCAGTTTGACTCATGGTGATTATAAATGACCCAAATCGTTTCAGTTTAGTCATAAACGGTGCTCTTTGCTGCATAAAATTCACCCGGCACTTGCATTCTAGAACGCGTGTGGCATTGGCAGATGAACAAGAACTAGCTACCCAGAGGAGGCAAGCGAGTGTGGGCTTTGAAAGAAAATCTGGAGGAGCCTGTTCCTCTCTGAGTTTCTCTTCTAAGACCGGAAGTAGAGGGACTGGGAGGGCTGTAATGTCTGAAGGCTTCTCTCCAAAGCCTTTCTTTTGTTTTTAACTTGAGTAGAATGGTTAAGCCTCCCTGCAGACTTGCAAAGGAGCATCTGGAACTGTTGCGGGGACACCGGGGAGGCTCCGCGTTTGCACCAGCTCCTCATCAGCTCCTTGTAACTCACCTAGAGAAAGTCTCTATGGGAAGGCAGGAAGGAAAGTGGGTTGCTGGGATCTGAACTGATGTGGAGAACAGCTAAAGAAATTAAACAACCAAAGTATAAATAATGAGAGTAAAAAGACCTGAACTCAGGAAAAAATAGGAGTGGAAGATTTCTATACTCAGTGTTGGGAGGCTCTGCAGCTCACTAAGGTAAATCTTTGGGTTTTTTGTTGTTGTTGTTGTTTTTTCCATGTGTACTGGTGGCTTTTTCTATGTTTTGTGTGTGAGTGTGTGTGAGTGTGTGTGTGTGTGTGTGTGTGTGTGTGTGTGTGTGTGTGTGTGTTTTCTACATGAGATTGTTGGATCCCTTGGAACTGGAATTACAGACAGCTGTGAGTTGCCATATGGGTGCTGGGAATTGGACGTGGGTCCTCTGGAAGAGCAGTCAGTGTTCTTGAAAGCCTTCTCTGTTGGCCTTCCCTTGCTCTCTGACGTCAGCCAGCGTGGGAAGCGCATGGGGACCATGAGACAGACCACAGAGGCTGCAGGGAGACTCTCTAGACTTTGACCAGTGAACGTGCTCTGAGGCTCTCTCCAACCTTCTTATCATTCTGCAATCTGTGTTGACCTGCCTAGACCGGAAACGGTAAATGATTAACTGGTGGAAGCGAAAGCCCGGAGCCTTGTGATCATTTCTCTCAAACAAAGACTTTCCCTCAACAGCTGGTATTTTTGGAGACATTTTCCTTGCAAACTGGAAAACTGGTCCATCTGGAACAAGTCTTTCTCCATTATTCTTTATTCCTTTGGTGCTCAGAGAACGGCTGTGTTATTGCTCCAAGGTGAAACAGAATGGCACAGTCAAGGGACTTCATGCTATTAGTAGTGTCCTCTGCAGCCTGATTGAGGGACCAGCATAGAGCCCAGCCAAAGAGAAAGCCACAACGGGTTTCTGCTTGGCCCTTGGGGAAGAAAAGGGATGGCATTTCTGAGGAGGAGAGACACAACTTGACTGACACAACTGTGGAAAAAGAGCTATAGTGGCCATTGCATGCCACATAGGTCCTGTAGGCAAGTTCTCTGAAAGTTCTCAAGACTTCTGAGGTTGTGATCAGAAGCAGGCACACAGATAGAAAGCAGTTATTACTCTGTCAGCCTTTTAGCATACACTGCTGGACTCTAACAAGTATTTCACAGCACCTCTTCCTCTAGTCAAAGGGACAACAAAAGTCACAGATAAACAAAAACAGTACAAATAATCTCTGCAAGAAATTTGCATTCAAATAAGGCTTTTAAAAGCACTGAACTTGGAGCTGAAGAGACAGCTCAGCAGTGTACAGTACTTGTTGCTCTTACAGAGGACCAGTCTCAGCATCCACATGCTGGCTCACAGCCATCTCTAACTCCAGGTCTGATCCATCCCTCTGACTAGGCACACACATGATGCGTATACATCATACTATAAAATAAAGTTTAGTTCAAACATATAAATATTCATACATATAAAATGAAGTAGAATTTTTTTAAAAAACGAATTATTAGAGGTTAAGTGTTAGGGTTTGAATCTGAAATACACCACCTCGAGGCTCATGTTTTGTTGCTGTTGTTGTTGTTGTTGTTGTTGTGTTGTTGTTGTTGTTGTTGTTGTTGTTGTTGTTGTTGTTTTTGGAGGAGAGATGGTTTCTCTGTGTAGCCTTGGCTATCCTAGACTCACTTTGTAGACCAAGCTGGCCTCGAACTCACAGAGATCTTCCTACCTCTGCCTCCCAGAGTGGTGGGATTACAGAGGTACACCACCACCTCATGTTATTTTTAAAGGCTGGTGGTGGTGGTGGTGGTGGTGGTGGTGGTTGTTTTTGTTGTTTGAGACAGGGTTTCCCTGTGTAGCCTTGGCTGTCCTAGACTTGCTTTGTAGACCAAACAGCCTCGAACTCACAGCAATCCGCCTGCCTCAGCCTCCCAAATGTTGCGATTAAAGGCATGCGCCACCACGCCCAGCTTAAGGGCTTATTTTTAATGTGGGGGGATAGGTGGGGATATATGTGGGGGGAGTGGGTGGTGAAGGTACCTATGATGGTCAGATGCATTGGATCCTCTGAAGTCGGAATTAGAGAAGGTTGTGAACCACTCAGTATGGATGGTGGTACCTGACTTCAAGGCCTCTGAAAGAGCAGCACACACTCTTACTTAACTGCTGAGATCTCTCTCAGGTCCCTGGGCTCCTGTTTTAAAGGCATTGTCCCAGCTGTGTGATTTTGAAAGCTCTGGGCCCTGATTAGCATAAGGAAGTCACTGGGGTCAGACAGTCCTCCCTTTGAAGGTCACACCTATCCCTGGCTCCAGACTATGATGGAATCCTGGTTTACTGACCCCTGTCATGTGAATAGCATCCTCTAATCCTATAGCCACAGCCACAGCCCCTCCTGCCCCCATGTCTTCCGTGCAATGACAGTATGAAAGCATGAACAATAACAACAACAACAGCCTCTCTTTGGTTGTTTCTGTCTAGAATGTCAAAGCTAGTAACATAGAAATAGTATAGAGTTAGGCACTCCTTTATATAAAAATCTCTCATCTTAATTCAACTGGCTTAATTCAGGTTTTTCTGAGAGAGGAGCTCAAAATAGTAAATATTAACCAAACCACTTAAGGGCCTGTGGTACTGGAAAATAAGAGGAAAGGGAGATCTGGAGCTGGGGAAGCTGATGCTGATGGCCATGGTGACAAGCACCTCCAACCCCAGCACTGAGGAGGCAGGGGCAAGTGGATATCTGAGTTCAAGGCCAGCCTGGCCTATATAGTGAGTCCCAGGCCAACCAGGGCTACATGGGTGGGACCCTGTCTCAAAAGTGACAAAAAGGATGTCCTCTCCTCTGTCCCAGTTTCCTGGTAAGTGAAGGCTTTCGTGGGACATGCCCCTTGGGCTAGTATGCAGATATAAGTGAGTATATACCATTTGAGTCTTTCTGCTTCTGGGTTAACTCACTCATTATGATCATTTCTAGCTCAATCCATTTATCCACAAATTTCGGGAATTCCTTGTTTTTAATAGCTGAGTAGTATTCCATAGTGTATATGTACCACGGTTTCTTTATCCATTCTTCTACTGAGGGATACTTAGGCTGTTTCCATGATCTGGCTATTATGAATAAGGCTGCTATGAACATGGTTGAGCAAATTTTCTTGTTGTGTGCTGGAGCACCTTCTGGGTATATTCCAAGGAGTGGAATTGGGAGTCTAGATGAGAGAAGCATAGGAGAATAGCAAAGTAGAAGGATCCAGTGGGTCCTAGAAACCTACAAGTAGAACATTATAATAGGCAGATTTGGGCACAGGGGTCCCGCTCAAACTAAGGCACCAGCCAAGGACAATACAGACAGTAAACTTTAAACCCCTACCCAGATCTAGCCAATGGTCAGAACAGTCTCCACACTTGAGTGGAGAGTGGGATATGACTTTCTCATGTACTCTGGTGCCTCACATTTGACCATGTCCCCTGGAGGGGGAGCCCTGGTGGCACTCAGAGGAAGGACAGCAGGTTACTAAGAAGAGACTTGATACCCTATGAGCATGTACAGGGGGAGGAAATCCCCCTCAGGAACAGTCAAAGGGGAGGGGAATAAGGGGAAAATGGGAGGGAGGGAAGAATGGGAGGATACAAGGGATGGGATAACCATTGAGATGTAACAAGAATAAATTAATTTAAAAAATTACACTACTTAAAAAATAAATAAATAAAAATAAAAATTCTCAAAAAAAAAAAAAGTGACAGAAAGAATACAAAGTCCACTAGATACTCGCTTCAGTCCATGGTCCAGGGGAGATCCTCATCAGCCACAAACTATACCAGGAATAAGTCCTGGCTTGTGGCTTAGGTATCTTGTGGCTTAGGCCCACATGGCTTTAGCCACAGAGCAGGACAGTGGCCATCCAAAGCTGGGGCTGAAAATGGAAAGATACTACTGGAAAGACGTTTACTAAGATCTGTTGCTGCCTGCAGTGGGATGAATGGCCTTTGTTTTCACAAGTGCAGGAGATAAAGTTAAAGCAACAGCAGGAATCTGGGTGGTGTGAGTCAGACAGATGTGGAACAGGTGCCAGTTCAGTTTCTGCAGGCTTTATAACATGAGCTATCCTTTGGTACCCAAAGGGACTGGTTTCTCCAAGTCCTCTTCTGAATCCCCAGATGCTCAAGTCCTGGTATAAAATGGCATAGAATTTGCATATAATTTGAGCCCATGCCTTCCCATCCACCATCCCTTGATTAGCTGTAACACCCTTACAATATACATGCTGTGCAAATAGTTGTTGACAAAAATGAGAGACCTGTGCTCGCTCATTCCAGAAAGTCAATTTTTAAAATGTATCTTTGATCTGCAGCTGGTTGAGTCTATGAACACAGAATCCACAGAGAGAAGAGTAACAGTATTTACTTTCTATAAACCTCAGTGTTCTTGTTTACAAATTAATTATGCATTTTTATTTTGGACAAGGCCAGGCTTGTTTAGGGTGGTATGGCCATAGACTATCATTAGAGATAATAAAAATTGCCCTAGTGTGGGGCATCAAAAGAATTTGTATTTTAATGAGCATAGCCCTGTTCCTGGCACATAGTAAGGCTTTGTAATAGGGAGTTCATCATCATTAAGTAAGAAAGTAGATCTGATATTGTAACAATATCAAACATGATCAGAATTATAGCACAGAAAACACAGAGGGAAAGAATTATGAGTTTGAGGCTAAGCTGGACCACATACAATGTATGCAAAAATAAAAAACCAAGGAAGAAAGGAAGGAAAGGAAATGTCAGAATGAGAATTGTAAAGTGGCAACACACAGTGGGAAAGTGAATAGCATCTTAAGCAGCCCAATGGCACTCACCCCAAGACTGGAGCATCTAAGAAGCACCCAAGAGAAGGTGAGGTCAATGCCCTAAAAATCTTGTCCTTAATCTCTGGCCCACATCTTGAAAGGAATGAAGAGTTTCAAGGTCAGTGAGGTAGTATGTGTGTGTGTCTGTGTGTGTGTTACACATATATGCATTGCTTATTTTAAAATTATAGAATGGCCCAACATTTTGGGTGGAGGAGATCTCAGAAACCATCTCCCAGCCTGATACACAAATTCTCTACACAGTGCCCTGGAAGAGGTGAGTCCATTTCTGGTAGGTCTGTGTAGGACAGTTCTAGACTTGAAAGGATTCTCTACTGTAATCTGCTCCTTCTTGTCTTTGTGTCTTAGCTCTGCCTCTCTGAGCTGTGGGAGCAATATTCCACACTGAGAACATTCTCCTGGTCCCTCCTACTCCCTCTCAGTACCCACAGTACCCCTGTGTTTTCAATTCTCCATCCTTTCATTAAAATGAGGAATGGGGAAGAAACTTGGCACTTAAAGTAGTCCCTGGGAGTACCTTTGTAACCAGACAAAGAGTTACTAAAAATGTCATTTTGAGCTAAATTCTACCTTTCATGAGGGTAATGTAAGAGGGTAATGAGTTTAAGACCAGCCTGACCTATATAGTGAGGCTATGTTTTGTTTTTTTTAATAATTTTTTATTTAAATTTGATTATATATAAAATCATGAAATAATATATGGCATACTATATATATTATATGTCTATGTTATTTTTTTTAATTTGTTGTTGTTGTTATTGTTTTCTGAGACAGGGTTTCTCTGTGTAGCCCTGGCTGTCCCGGACTCACTTTGTAGACCAGGCTGTCCTCGAACTCACAGAGATCCTCCCGCCTCTGCCTTCCAAGTGCTGGGATTAAAGCTGTGCGCCACAACTGCCTGGCTGAAATGTATTTACTTTTACTTTATGAGCATTGGCGTTCTACCTCCATGCGTGTCTGTGTGAGAGCATCAGGTCCCCTGTAACTGGAGTTACAGAGAGTTGTGAACTACCATGTGGTTACTGGAAACTGAACCCAGGTCCCCTGAAAGAGCAGCCAGTGCTTTTAGTCATTGAGCCATCTCTCCAACCCATCTATATAACTATTTAAACATGCAGAATCACACATACACACACACTTGATTTTTTAAAAAAGATTTATTTACTATGTATACAATGTTGTATCTGCACGTATGCCTGCACACCAGAAGAGGGCACAAGATCTCATTATAGATGCTTGTGAGCCACCATGTGGTTGCTGGGAATTGAACTCAGGACCTTTGGAAGAGCAGCCAGTGCTCTTAACCTCTAAGCCAGCTCTCTAGCCCCACACTTGTTTTAATAGCAGTGAACCATACCTCTAAGCACAGCCTTACTCTTTTTCCGGATACTTTCTCAGGATTGCATAAATAAGACTAAACTTTTGTTTATAATAAAATCATATTTACCTCTTTTTAATTTTTAAATTATCTGCATGTGCATGTGTCTGTGTGGGGTGCACATGGGTACATGGGAGTGCAGTGCCTGTAGAACCCAGAGGCACTGAGTCCCTCCCTCAGGAGCTGCAGTTATAGGCCGCTGTGGGTTACCTGACATAGGAGCTGGGATCCGAACTTGGGTCCTCTGACAAAACAGTAGTGCTTTTAACCTCTGAGCCATCTCTCCAGCCCCTCGTGTGTTTTTTTTAGCCCATCTGACGTCACCACTTTGTAGCTGGCAGCTTATTGTGCTTCCTCTCATATTTATTAGGTTTTTCTTGTATTTCTTCAATGCAAATGTAGATAAATGTGGGCGCAAGTGCACAGAAAGGCCAGAAGGGGGCGTTGGAGCCCCTGGAGCTGGAGTTTCATGCCTGAGTGTATGTGCTGGGAACCTAACTGCTTTCTTTCCCAGCAACTCTCTTACCGAAAGAGACCTCAGATGGTTAAGGACAGAAAACAAACGTGAACACAGAAACTACTGCTGCTCTGATAGATAGCTTTATAAAAGTTACATAGCTGGTGGAAGTCTCCAGACCACTGGGAAAGGTTCCGTCTTCTCCATGCTAGCCTCCTCTTTCCCATCCCTCCCAGCCCAGTTTAAACATGTAACCACAGAAGTTAACTCGGTAGGCCATTATGGTTTCTATAATTACAGAGAGGTATTTTGGCTGTCTGTTCTCCTTAGCTTCGCAAATGTGACTGGTTTGGGGAATGAAGTTATTCCTTGGGAAGAAATGTCTAGGTGTCTACTTTAAACATTAAGACGCCACATCAATATAGATAAACATAGTTAAGGAAAATAATATGTAAAGCATGGAGAGAGTTCATCTAGAGCCATTGTGGGCGTCGGTGGGCGGGGCCCAGAATAAGCCCTGCTTCTTAGTGGTGGGGTGAGGCTTCTTATGTTGTATTCAGCAGAAGAACTCTCTGGGAACCGGAATACAAACCGAGAGCATGGTGCTGGCCGGTGTGGTCCCTGTCCTTGCTCCTCAGTGGGCAGAGCAGGTAGCCCGGACAGAGCTGGGTTATTTGCACGTGTCTCTGCTTAAAGACAAACTGATGTATTTCCTCCTCAGAACAAGTCACTATTAACAATAAACACTTAAAGGTTTGTGGCTGGGGGGGGGGGTCAAGACAGGGTTTCTCTGTGTAGCCTTGGCTGTCTTAGACTCGTTTTGTAGACCAGGCTGGCCTTGAACTCATAGCAATCCACCTGCCTCTGACTCCCTCCCTGAGTGCTGGGATTGCAGGCATGTACCACCGTGCCAGGCTGGTCAAGGATATTTTAATTTCAGTATATGGAGTTAGTTGTAAGTGGCTCAGATATTCAACTTCCTCATGGTTCCCAGTATTTTTATCCTCTCAAGACTGCTTAATCTAAGAAACTTGTTACATGTTCAAAGACATGATATTTATCCTTCAAAAAAGTATTTAATTTTTAGGAAAATTCTCAGTCCCATTTGACTATTGGCTTCTCCTTTTTTTCCTTCTCTGTCATCAGATATGCATGTGTGTGTGTGTGTGTGTGTGTGTGTGTGTGTGTGTGTGTGTGTGTATGAAATTTTTTAAAAGAAAAAAATTTAGTCTGTTTATTTAGTGCAGTGGCATGAGTGCGTTGCCAGGCACACTTGTGGAGGTCAGAAGCCTCCTAGAGTCATTTCTCACCTCACATTTTGTTGCTGGAGTGTCTTCCCTTGTTGTTTCAGCTGCTCTTTGGCCTCCAGGCTGCTGCCTTTCCATCTCTGGCTGACTTTCCTCTCGCTGCCTCCCAGGTGCGGGGATTTCAGCACACGCTGCCTCTCCAGCTCCTTACAGTGGGTTCTGCAGCTCAGACTCAGGCCGCCAGGTGTGCACAGCTCTTGGTGTTCACTTGCAGAGTCTTTGCTCCAGCGGGAGAATTGTCTTCACCTTTTCTTTGAAATTAAAATACAATTACACCATTCTCTCCCTCCTTTTCTTCCCTCCAGACTTTCCTATGCACACGGCTCTTCCTTCCTCTCTCAAATTCATGGCCTCTATTTTTGAATTGATGTTGCATACATACTTGTTAAACAGAAAATACAATTCTAAGTCTACACAATCAATACCAAAAAAGCAAAACTTATGCAAAGGTTTGTTTGCTTGTTTGGTTCTTTTTATTTGTTTGTTTGTTTGTTTGTTTTGTTGGGTTTTTTGTTTTGTTTTGTTTTGTTTGTTTTTCGAGACAGGGCTTTTCTGTGTAGCCTTGACTGTCCTGGACTGTCAGGACTGACCAGGCTAGCCTCCAACTCAAACTCACAGCGATCCACCTGCCTCTGTCTCCCAAGTGCTGGGATTAAAGGCGTGCACCACCAATGCCCAGCTTTGCTTGCCTGAGTCTTAAAGGACAAGGCTCAAAGCATTTTCTTGGTTCTTTAGCATTTTCTAATTAAAAGTTCATAATGATGGGCAGCTCTGAGTGGGGGATCTGTGTCACAGTAATGTCACCATCCAGCTGTTGAGGTATTGGGTGTTATTCTGTCTCCTCTGTTGTTGACATGTTACGGTAGATGAGAAGAGGCAAAGGAATCCCAGTAGAAACAAGACTGTGAAGGGAATATTGTTGTCTTCCCAACTTTGTACAACATGAAATTGTTTAGAACCACTAAAGGAGGTTATCATGAGCCTGTGCTAAGCACCATATGATGACAGTTTCAGACCCCAAAATACCACATAATGCACCAGTTCTCAACCTTCCTAATGCTGTGACCCTTTAATACAGTGCCTCATGTTGTGGTGACCCCCCCCCAACCATAAAATTATTTTCATTGCTGTTTCATAACTGTAAAGTCACTACTGTTATGAATTACAATGTAAATAGCTGACGTGCAGGACATGTGATGAATTGCTGATATAATGGCCCTGGAGCTTCTTGGCTGTGCATTAATTTCTCAATGTGATCTTAGTGTGGCTCTTTTTTGTTCTGTTTTGTTTTGTTTTAGGTTTTTCAAGACAGGGTTTCTCTGTATAACAAGAGCCTTCACTGTCCTAGACTCACTTTGTAGACCAACCTGGCCTCAAACTCACAGAGATCCACCTGCCTCTGCCTCCCAGGTGCTGGGGTTAAAGATGTGTACCACCACAACCGGATAGTGTGGCTCTTTTTCACATTTATCCTGAAGAGGAACAGCACACTTAACTTTTGTAAAAAGCCTAAAAAATCCTTAGGGCTGAAAGTCGGTAGAGTTTGTCTCCATGGCTTCAAGTTGAGTTGAGACAGAGCCGACGCTTTTCTCATATAAACAGGAGAAGGGGGCAGCTGGGTAATTAATTCTCAGCTCTATTTCCCTCAAGTGTCACAGCGTTTATGTTGTTATGCATTCCACATTCTACACGTGCCGAAAAGAGGCACCTGCTTCAGCCGTCTGCAGGGGTGCTTTCTGTTCTATCTTTGACAATTACCTTATCTGCATCAGTTGATGCAAAGAAAAAAACATAAATAAAGAAGAGAGTGTCTGGGATATAAATATGAGAAGAATCCAGTTCTTTCCTTACGATTAAAGCCTCCTTGCTTTTCCAAAGAAGTTTAGGACCGAACTGCTTAATCCCATGAGGCCGTTATCTGATTTTGATCATCAAAATCAGAAAAACATTGTTGATCAGTGAGTTAAATCTATTTGTTATATAGTCACAAAACCAAAAGTCTCGGGGCTGGGTGTGCTGGCACTCGGCTTGAATCCCACCACTCACTCGGAGACAGAAATGGCAGATCTCTGTGAGTTCAAGGCCAGCCTGGTTTACAAAGTGAGTCCAGGAGGGCCAGAACTACACAGAGAATCCCTGTTACGGGAAGGGGAGGTGGGGGAAGAGAGGACTGGGGGTAAAGGGGGTGGGAGAGAAGTGGGAGGAGGGGAGGAGGGAGATGGAAAGGGAGGCGAGGTAGGGGGTCTTGCACTATGGTAATTAACACAGAAATCCACAACTAGGTAACATGCAGAAACTGAGAGCCTTTGGAACACTTACCTGGTCCTAAGTGAAGTGTCAAACCCGTCCACTCAGGGTGGCTCGGGGATCTACGCAGAAGAGGAAGTGGAAAGGTTATAAGAGGCAGCAGTGGATGCCTCCAAGGAAACAGCATCTTCCAGACACAGCAGGACTGGTTCACGTATGAACCCACAGAGACAGTGACAGCATGAACAAGGCCTGCACAGGTTCAAACCAGAAAGAATTCCAACACTGAGAAGAAAAAGGGGACACAAAGAGCTCTCCCTCCCACCCCCCCACCCCCCCAACCTCCCACCGCCCCACCCCCCTACCCCACCCCACTCAAACCAAGAAGCTATTTGTAGTTGATATTTTCCTACTGGAAAAGGAGGAATCCTTGTTCTTCCAATGGAGTGTCAACTGGGTGTATCAACCACACTCCAGAGCAAGCCAGGAGAGGGCATTGGATCCCCTGGGACTGTGTGCTCGGGTGGGATGGGGGACCTTTTAGTTTTGGTTTGGTTTTTTGGTTTTGATTTACATGAGTTTTGTTTTTGTTTTGGGAGAGAGAAAGAGAAACCAAAGCTGGGTGGGCAGGGAGCTGGGGAGGAGTTCGGAGAGGGGAAAGAATGTGATCAAAATATATCATACAAAAATAAAAAATAAAAAATAAAAAAAACTTTAAAAATGTGAAGCCTTTCTGTGTAGCGCAATGTCCCTCTGTGTCCCTCAGCGAGTGAAGAGACTGACCCCAGAAGTGGGTGGCCAACTCCCTGGCTGAATGGCTTCTTCCAGTTGTAGCTTGAGAACTGTCCGTTTTCAACAGTTAATCACTGCATTTGGGAAAAAGTACTTTGCGCCAAGGATTTATTTTGAGTTTGACTATTCTCTTGAGAACTTTTGGATTTTTCAACACTAAGAACTTGAAGTTTAGTTCAATGTTTACCTCGTTTTCAGTCTTAAAGCCATTGGGGGCTTAAAGATATTCCGATTTTAAAACCAAAACACCTACCTCAGGCACCCATGTACTTTTAGCAAGTAGACCTAAAATCCAACAGCTTGGTGTGAGTAATTTACAACCACTTTATCTGTGTTGGATATTAACTACAAAAAGATAAACGTTTTTATCAAATTGATCGGGAGAGATATAAAGCACTTTTTAAAAAAAACTAAAATGTGTACTTGGAAAAGGAAAATATGGGTATTAAAATACAGAATCAATATGCAACAAAGTCCAAATATTCACTCGAGAATTTATTTCATAAAATATTACTTCTCCTGTGGAATTGTCAAGGAGTGCTGGAGACGGGCACCTTCTCCCAGTGGGTGAAACAGCTTGCTGTAGTTTTAGCACCTGCTGTGGCCACACTGGTCCCTCTTCTTGCCTCTCCCTGCCACCTGACTATTTCATGGCAACCCTCAAAAACCCTCTCTGTTTATGACTTCATGAAGCCATACATCCCGAATTAGTTCCCATGCCTGTTTACTCACATGTTGGATACCACTAAATATCTACTATATAGTGAGTGTTGGAAGCGGAAGATGAGGCAAAGCCCCGCCCTTAAACAGCTAATGGGATGTAGATGGGGATTAGCACAGAGAGGGGAGTCGACAATGGAGAATGGTCTTCCACACAAGTCCCGACTGTATGAGAACACACAGCAAGGACAGGGGACTGCTTTGATTTTGAAGGTGGGAGGGAAAATGAAGGTTCTTTTTTTTTTTTTTTTTTTTAAGGTTTATTTATTTATTATGTATACAGTGTTCTACAGGCCAGAAGAGGGCACCAGATTTCATTATAGATGGTTATGAGCCACCATGTGGTTGCTGGGAATTGAACTCAGGACCTTTGGAACAACAACAACAACCTTTGCTCTTAACCTCTGAACTATCTCTCCAGTCCCCAAATAAAAGTTCTTAAGGTGAGTTTTTATGGTCAAGTTGGATTAAGTAGAATGATTGATTTGTTCATGTGCAGGCACATACATCCTTACAGTAGAATCTCAGTAATCCAGGGCTGGGATATAGCTCAGTTGGTATAGTTCTTGCCCAGCTTGGACAAAACTCTAGGTTTGGTCCTCATCACCACACAAACCGGGCTTGGTGATGCATGCTTGTAACCCCAGTATGCCAGGTCTATCAAGACAGACGGAAGAGCAGGCAAGTGGTTGCAGATGAGCTCAAGGCCAGCCTAGGCTACAGGAGACCCTGTCGATAAATAAATAATAAACAAACAAACAAACAAGAAGAGATTCGGAGGGGGAAAAGTGTCAGTAATCTAAAGTAATCTAAATTCTGTATACATTAATTTCCTCCCATTTTTAAAAATAGAAGCGTGAAGGTTTTGAAATGGTCAGTGCCATCCTCGCGCTCACCTAGTCATCAAGTAGCAGAACGTTGTTCGGGAGAATGCATCCGGCCAAGAAAACTGTATCTAGAAAGAGCTTAGAAGATGACTTGTGAGCTCCTCCCGCGTAGGACTGCACAAAGAACCACAGTTTATTACCGAGAAGGCTGCTGAGAGGCTCGCTGGCTCTGGCCATGTGATGCAGATCTTCCAAATGAAAACGTCTGCTCAGTAGCTATGAAAACTCCTGCGGGATTCTAAACAGAACGAGAGAAACTTAAGCGTTTATATAGGTTGAGGCCTCAGCTTACCCTAAATTTCTTTAAGCCCTGACGCTGCCCATTTGAATGGAAGAAGGGGCTACAAATGGCAGTTCGTAGTAACTGAGGACCCACCCTTGCCACCAATTCCCTCTGCACTTCAGTAGTCCGCTGAGCGAGCCTTAGAGACAGACCCGGATGTCTTGGGACATCTGGTAAGCACCTTAAATTGAAAACTCAAACTGAGCCGAGTGTGGCAGCGCACGCCTGTAATCCCAGCACGCACGCGGGGAAGCAGAGACAGGAGGAGCGCTGTGCGTTCGAGGCCAGCCTGATCTACAAAGCGAGTGCAGAAGAGCCAAGGTTACACACACACACACACACACACACACACACACACACACACACACACA
>OU015749.1:22850202-22880726 GCA_907169655.1 Acomys percivali | reverse complement strand
AAGAAGGGGGGAAGGTGGATGGAGGGGGGAGAAAATGGGGGAGGGAATGCAGAGTTCCCTGAAACAAGCGCTCTGGACGTCTGATCCATCCTCAGAGCCGTCGATTGCCTTCATCTTTAAACCAGGCGAGGGCGACAGGGAAACAAATCCTTCCAGCTAACTGCATGGCCTGAATACCACCCATTCCCAGAAAGGAAGTTTCTCTTGGGGCATGTCTTATGCTGATGAATACTCCCTTTGTGGTGTACATTTTAGTAATAATATTTGAGGTGCTAAGCAACCCTCTCTAAAGGGTTGGTCCCTAATTAGGGCATTTCAAATGCTAACTAGCCACTCTTGGAATGTGGGTGCCTGATTAGGACACTTCAAATGCCTCCTTGCTCCCAGGATGGCGATTATACCATGGTATCTCCAGGTAAATCAGCCTAGAGATGATGTCACTGCTTGTTACCCAGAACAAAAGGGGAAAGAGTCCCTTTGTCAGTATGTTGAGCTGCAAGGAAAAGAAGCCATCTTTGAGTGACGGGTCCAGTCATTTCCTCTTCCTGAGCGGACATGCAGATGATGCTTTAGTCATGCTTGGGCTCTGTGTCCCTTTGTCTGCAAACCAGAGTGACACACTCTGCTCTCCAAACTCCACCATTAGCCCTCAAGCTTTTGCCACGGCGGGGCAGGAAGACATAGAGAAGTTGAGACACGAGCTGACACGCCTGGGAAAGAAAAGCAATAGCCGAAACGAAGGCTGGTGGCATGTTTCTATGGCTGCACAGGAGACATTATGCACTGGCTGAGCTTGGGAACAGAGACTTCTGGGCAAAAAAATAGAAAGTTCTGGCACCCTGGACAAGCTGAGAACAGAGAGGCAAGTTTGCCTCCTTTTCTGTAAGACTCTGCCTGTCTGTTCCATTTAAACCAGATGCCCTCAGCTCAACACAGCTCTCCAGGGAGGTCAAGGTACCACCAGTTGGAACTTTTAGAGGACCCCACTCTGAAATGAGAGTTTGGGCCTTAATTCTCAGAAAAAAAAAAAACAACGGCAAATTTAAAAAAAAAAATGCCAGTCTGGCGTGATAGCACAAGCCTTTAATCCCAGCACACTGGAGGCAAAGACAGGTGGATCTCTATGAGGCCAGCCTGGTGTACAAAGCAAGTCTAAGACAGCCAGGGCTACACAGAGTAACCCTGTCTCAAAAAAGGGAAAGAAAGGAAGAAAGAAAGAAAGAAAGAAAGAAAGAAAGAAAGAAAGAAAGAGCCTATGTATACATATATGATGTTGGGGACTGCACAGACTGTTTGAGGTAATACATTTAGTTGTTAGTGTAGGGATGTTCACATGTGTGTGTTACATGTACACATATGGAAAGGCCAGAGGCAGATGTTAGGTATCTTGAGTCCATCACTTTCCATCTTTGTTTTCCTTACTGGAAGTTCATCTATTTTCTTAGACTACCTGGCTAAATGTGAACCTGTCCCCACTGCACCCAGTGCTGGGGTTACAGGCATTTACCCTATACCATCATGCCCAGCTTTTTATGTAAGTTCTAGGGCTCAGAACCCAGATCCTTGTGTTTACACAGCAGACTCTGTATTTACTAAGCCATCTCACTGTCCCATACACATGATTTTGCATGTAATTTCAGGAAGATTGTGAGTCCCCTTCCCTAAAATATCACAGAGAGAGAGAGAGAGAGAGAGAGAGAGACAGACAGACAGACAGACAAACAGACATAATATATACGTATGTATCAATCCATCTGAATTAGAATTATCTCTAAGAATAAAAATATTGAAAAAACTTCACAATGTCACCTCATTTCAAAGTAGATTATAGCTTAAAAGGAATTTCTGGTCTTTGGAGTGCCCAACAGTGAGTGGTACAAACAACCTGCTTCCTGCAATTCTGGTAACATCTAAGAGAGAGGTTACCGGGATCTCTCAAACTTCCATTGATGACTTCAGGGAGGGAAGTGAAGGAGAATATGAATTCAAGTCCATATAGGTGGGTCAAATGTTCTCTGTAGGTCACAATGTAGGATCAAGCTTAGCATGGATAAGCTCAGCAGTCCATTCCCATGGAGTCACTCCTTCCCAGCAGTCCCTCAAAGTCATGGGGAGCCACACTGTTGCAGGATATTTGATCCCGTTGTAAAACTTTGTTTTTTGTCTGGTGTGGTTGAGCCCTATCACACACCTTTAATCCAAGAACTTTCTGCTTATTGCAAACAGATGACTAAGGTGTGGTTCAGCCAGCCCTAGCATACACCTTTAATCCAAGAGTTTTCCGTACATAGGATTTAATAACGTTAACCCTGGTCAAGAGGCAGAACAAGAAACCAGCTGACAGGGATTAAAGAGTAGGAGGCACTTTAAGTTGAAGGGCATTTAAGAAGTGTGGATAAGAAGGGACTTTTGAGCTCTGAGCGAACAAGATCTTTGTCTTTTAGTTTTTTTGTTTTTGGTTTTTTTGGGTTTTTTGTTTTGTTTTTGTTTTTTGTTTTTTGGCGTTTTTGTTTTGTTTTGTTTTGTTTTGGCCTTTTCCTCCTGGGCTGTCAACGAAACTAGTGAGCTTTTGGGGCTTTTTTCTCAGAGACATGAACTGAGTAGGAAGGTCAGCTGGGGCCTTTCTCTGCCTCTCTGAGCTAGCAGGTTTTTACCGCAGCATCTGGCTCCTGGGTCTTCATTGGTAACATCGGACAGTTGGGATTTTCACTCTTTATAAACAACACCACATGCACACACACACTGCTCAACTCAGTTTCCCATTACTATAGCACTTGAGATAACCCTTTAAAGGAGGACAGGCTTATTTTTGCTCCTTAGCTCCCGAGGCTTGTGTCCATGGCCAGCCGGCTCATTGCTGTGGGGCCTGTGGTGAGGAATTTCATCAGTGTGTGAGTGCCAGAGGAGGCTGCTCGCCGTGGTCGCTGGGGAGCAGAGGGATGAGACGTGGCTGAGCTCCTAACAGTCTTTTCAAGCTCATACCAGCAACCTCCCCAGAGCAACGGTGCCACAAGCTGGGCCATCAGAGAACATTCAAGACCCCAGCTTTAATACTACTGTTGGGGTAGTGGGAAGGGTTAGGGATCAAACCCCTCCCACCGCTAAGATGTAGCCACTTATGCCAGGCACCTGAGACCAAGAATAGAAGTTCAGTTTTCCTGTAGATTCACCCATCTGCCCCTCCCCGCCCCCAACCTTCTTCCAAATGTAGCTGTAGCCCCAGGCAACAGGGAGCCATGATTTAAAAAAAAAAAAAAAATCAATTGTTTAATCATAAATCTAGCACATTATCAAGAATAAGGGATGAGAGGGAGACGGGGACTGTGATGGATAGAGGAAGATAAATAACTATATATTCTCAGAGTAACTCACCCAAGAATCAAGAATGTGTTAACAGCCTTTTAAATGACAGCCAACATATAGAAGAGCTCGGGTGCTCAAATATCTGTGGGGTTTTTTTTTGTTTTCTGTTTTTGTTTTTGTTTTTGTTTTAGAATAAGAAACTACATTGTAGTAATATTTATATTTATAACAGAATACTGGCTCAGAAATATAAAATGAACAAATGACTGAAGAAAATGATATTTCAATATCTAAAAATAAAGAAAGCAACAAAAACTTAGCTTGAACAAAGGCAGAGAGACACAAACACAGATTATACTAGACTGCGCAAAGAGAAAACCGTTATTTACTGGTTTGTAATCAAAATTGTTTTTCCCTGGAGTGAGTAGCCATGAAAGGACTAAAGGAACTTTCTGCTATGACATAAGTGCTCTGTGTTTTGTTTTGGGTCCTTAATACACGGATGTGTGCAATTTTCAGAGCTCATCAAGCTGAATATGTCAGATCTCCTTTTCATTTACATAAATTATAACTTAATAAACTCGACCAGGATGGTTATTTTTGTCCAAAAAAAGTAATTGTTGTATAATTCTTCTTTGCATGTATCTGTCATACTTTATTTAATAAACATATATGATTAGCATAGACAAAATACCATCAATATTTGTATTAGAAATTTTTATTTGGATATACAACTGAAAGATACTTACTTACTTACTTACTTACTTATTTAGTGGGTGATAGTTTTTAGAGGTAGGCCTGGTAGGATAACCCAACGCCAGATTAATTCTGAGATGTAGGGACTCCTCGTGACATTGCATGACTTGACAGCCTCCAACACTGCACAAAACATGAGCAATACATCAATTAAACTTACTAAAGAAATTGAATTTTGCCATGGAGAATCTAAGCAATTCAAGCACGGTCGTACTTTCAAACACTGTAAGAGACCTCCACGAGAGACAAGCTCCTCCTCGGAGCTACTCTGAATTAATGGCTGGCCCTCTCCTGACTACAGCCTCATTCTCTATGTCAGCCTTCTCTCTTCCCTTGACAGCTGTGAACACCTGAGAGACGGTGGGATGAGCTGTTTGAGCAGCCATTTCCATTTGGCTGCAGTGGCAGCCCCGCACACCACACACACACACACACACACACACACACACGCACGCACGCACGCACGCACGCACGCGCACACACACACACACACACACACGCACGCACACACACACACACACACACACACACACACGCACGCACACACACACACACACACACACATCTTCCATCTCCCTTTCCCCCCTCCCCACCTGCCCAAACCAGGCTTGCCGTCCTAAGCTTTTGCCCTCCTTGGGATCCAATGCTGAAATACAAGTACTCACTTGGTTTTGTTGTGGGTTTTGTTTGTTTGTTTGTTTGCTAGCAAGCTTGCTTGCTTGTTTTTGGTGGGGGTTGTTATCATTTTTATTGTTTTGTGTTTCGTTTGTTTGTTTTTCCATCAAACTATTTCTAACACCAACAGCTTTTTATCCAAAGCTCTGGGGAAATTCCAGCAGATACGCCCGAGTGCTATGGTCAAGGGATCCACACTCTCAGTGCTGGGGCCCCTCCAAACAACAACCGCAGTTCGTGCAAGGAAGCCAGCTGGAGGGCCAACCAACCCACTCCTTCAGCGCATACCCAGCCAGGATCCTTTCAGCCTTGAGGGGGCTAAAAATTGGACAACGCACTGCAGATGGCCGCCAGCAGATTGCATGTGCTTGCTCTGCTGACCCAGTGCTGCTCACAGCACCGTGTGTCTGCTCCTCCCAGCTTGTGTCACTTATGTACCAGTCCCTCGGTAGGCAAAGGAGATACAAAGATGAGCAAACCACCCTTCCTGCCTTCAAGTGCTCCAAAGTAGCTGGGGACTCTTGAGAGCCACCTTGGTGCAATATTGGCCGTTTGAGTGCGCTTTAGGCAGAGGACTTCCTGTAGCCAAGGGGAGAGTTTCACAGAGAAGGAAATGCCTGGTTGGCTTAGAAGCATGAGAATAGTACAGAGGGCAAACATGCTAAGCACGGGGAACAACATGTAAAAGCCCAGCGGGAAAAGCGAGTGACGTGTAGAGGAAGGTGGGTCAACCCGTGTACCTGAGATGATTCGGGAGAGAGAACTGAGCATGGGAACTGAAGGACAGACAGGATAGACGATGTAGAAAGACGGCAGCTGGGGATGAACGGCGAGGGGGGGGGGGGGGGGGGGCAGGGGAAGAGGAGGGGGGGGGAGGGGGTTTCCTCTCCCAGCCATACTGTTCAAGTCACTTCCCGGCAGCCTAGATGACCAGGCTCTCTCCCCACAAGTGACTTATTGCGTGTATTCCCTGTCTAGCCCTGAACTTGGCTTAACGAGGTGTGCGTTGTCTAAACACGCCCCTCCTCACACATTTTCAGTAATTATTAATGCATAAAGCCAGACCTGCAGTGTCACTTGTTGCCAGAAACCTAGCTCCAGACGGGCGACTGGCTGAGAGCTTGGCCAAAGCCTCCCACCCCCACGCCCACCCCCACGCCCATCCCTATCCCTGGCTGGACCTGCAAACAGGCTCCTGCCTGAGGAAGGCAGATAGTCAATCACTCTGGAAGGACACAGAGGAAAAGCAAAAGGGAAATGTTAGCAGCTAAGTCAAGACTTCCCAGATGGGGAGTAGCTGTCCAGGACCTACATTGTTCCGGAAGCATTCTGTCTGTCTGTCTGTCTGTCTATCTTTCCTCCCTTGACATAAGTGCACACACACATATGCAAATATATATACAACTTTTCAAAGCAAACACATTAAGCTTTCTTGTCTTTCATTAAAGGAACACTGGTGCAAGGAGACCTGTTTGCTTAAGGAAGACTGTGCGGGCAGGATCATGTTAGCAGGGACAGAGGCTCTCAGAATGGTGTCATTTGTGGGAACCAGGGAGGTCTCTATATGTAGGAAATGCGATACTGTCAAGCTGATGGGAGTGCCAAGGTCCTCTCTTTTTTTTTAATTAATTTATTCATATTACATCTCAATTGTTAGCCCATCCCTTGTATCCTCCATTCCTCCCTCCCTCCCGCTTCCCCCTCTACTCCCCTCCCCCATGACTGTGACTGAGGGGGACCTCCTCCCCCTGTATATGCTCATAGGGTATCGAGTCTCTTCTTGGTGCACGGTCCTCTCTTAACTGTGTGAAATGACTTGTAAGCTGCAGTTTTAACTAGCAGTGATGTTGTAGCATTTTATAATTATTCCTCCTTGTTTGTAGTGGTTATTGTTGGTTTTCCTCTGCACAAACTCCCTCAGAGAGATGGCCAGCTGGTGGGGCTCTTGGTAAGCCCACATTTTTGCAACATGTCATCCACGCAAATATTTATTAAATACCCAACATGCACCAGGAACTATTTGTTCTAAATGCTAAGAACATAGCAGTGAGTAGGGAGAGCTTATAAGCCAGTGACTGTGTGCGTATCAACAACTTCACGGTGGCTGGGGACAGGGGCAGGCTGTGAGAACTGTTGGTACATCAGCTAGAAAAGAGAAGTGTGGGAGCTAGCGAGGAGAAGCAGTTGGTTGTTGGGATTCTAACAATAAATGTATTGATCATTAGTGATTTTTCCGTGTGTGTGTGTGTGTGTGTGTGTGTGTGTGTGTGTGTGTGTGTGTCTATCTGCCTGTGTGTCTATCTGTGTATATGTTTATATATGTGTGTGTGTGTGTCTATCTACCTGTCTGTGTGTCTATCTGTGTATATGTTATGTATATATATGTGTGTGTGTGTGTAGTATGTATGTGTGTGCCTGTGTGGTATATATATACATGGGTGTGTATTCTTCTGTCTGTGTCTATGTGTCTATGTGTCTGTATATGTGTGTGTGCATGTGTATATATGTGCATATGTGTGTGTTTTGTATATATGTGACTGTGTGTGTATGTGTGCATCTGTCTGTCAGTGTATGTGTATATATATATGTATATGTGTGTACATGTGTGTACGTGTCTGTGTATATGTCTGTGAATGTGTGTATGTATTTGCATATATGTGACTGTGTGTATGTGTGTGTGTCTGTGTATACATATATGTATATACATATGTATATACATGTGTGTCTGTGTAAATATGTGACTATATGTGCAACTGTGTGTGTGCATGTGTGTGTTGGGCAGCAGGGGATGATGACGCAGGACCTAGTTGTTTTGGTCGCCTTACCTAAAAGAAAAAAAATGTCTCCTCTTTCCTCTTCCTTCCTCATTCTCTTTCCTCCCCTCCCCCACTATAAAGCTGGAAGGGAGAAAGGAAGACTAGGCCAGCTGTGAGCATGGAGGTTGGGAAGGAGACACAGTGCAGGGTGTTTCCATGCCAACTAGTCCCCTGTTCCACTTCCTTCCAGAGCCCAGGAATGGAGGAATAAAAAAAGAAAGCCACCCCCACCCCCACCCCCCACCCCCACTGGGAGGGTGACAGGGGCCTGAAGCTGCTCTAAGTGTGAGCCTGGGAGAAGTTCTTGTTGTATGCAGCAAGCACCCATCTATAAGACTGGGAGCTTGCCACCTGTGTTTAGTGGGATCTTCTCCTGGAGCCCCATTGCCATAGAGCACTGACACATCTGAGCGGACAGCTTAGCAGGGCACTTAGAGGTTTTCTTATCTCATCTAAAGACTCAGGAAGAAGGGGGATGGCACTTGTAATCTCAGCACTCAGGCAGAAGGGGGCGGAGCAGAGAAGAAGAAACAGGAAGAATTCCACTCATCATCTAAAGAAAAGATGGGTTGGCCTTATATTTCCTGGCACATGGCTGGGGTGGAGTCTATCTGTCCCGTGCCCAGGGTGAACTGCCTACCAGTTCCGATCCAACTATCGTTGAAATTATATACTGTAAGGCGATGGGCTCCGGGAAAGTTCTTTCTGGAAAATTACCCGGCACTGATGCAGTGAATGGACCTTGGTCCTGGAGACCAAGGAGGCAGGTAACGTGCATTTCCGGGTTTGAATAAGTACAAGGCTTCCATGAATTTTGTTCTCTCTCTTTCTCTGTCTCTCTGGACTTTCCCTTTTGAAAATGAGAAGTTTCTTTCTTCTGCCCATGAGCAGTTTGAGAAAGCTGGGCAGCCGAGGCATGCTTTGGCTCTTTGTTGAAGCCTGTGTCATGAGAATGGAGACTTGCTTTCCTCATCTGGAGCCCCGTTCCCGCCCAGCCAAATTACCCAGGAGCCTGGCACCCAGTCTATTTGCACAACACATTTTTAGACTCTGAGTCACCCTTGACTTCTCTCTGGTATCAGGTTAGATTAAACCTCACAGCACCCTGTTACCTTGGCTCCCTTGTACAGGCAGGTCTGCTCAAAAGGCTTTCCAGGAGCCCCACCCCCGCAGGTGGGAGAGCCAGGGCAGATCAAAGGGTTGCTTCTATTACACCCACTGACTGGGAATCCCAGATATTGATAACAGGGACTTTATCTCTCTCTCTCTCTCTCTCTCTCTCTCTCTCTCTCTCTCTCTCTCTCTCACACACACACACACACACACACACACACACCTTGCCAAACTTACAGAAAGCTGCCTTAGGCAAAATGGTGTAACAGGTCCAATTCATCAAGGACTTTTTTCCAGTCTTTCCTTAAGTTAGCATTAGCTAAGTCTATCCTCCCATTCCCACTAAAATAGAGCGGCATGCAACATGTGTTTCTTAGCAATTGCACTGCAGATATGGTAACAATAGGCAGAAACACATCCCCTCCCTTGAGGAAGGGTCAACAGGTGCCACCAGGACGTTGGCTATTTCTACTATAAGAATTTTCTTTGTGCTATATATACAGGTCTCTCATAACTAGTAAAAAAAAAAACTATACTAAAAAAAATCAGGGACAAAAGTGATCTCAATCAGCTGTCCTCTTAAATAGAAAGTTAACTTATGCAGAGGAAAACTGAAATCTGAAGCATGGGCCTGTGGTGAGGGGCATAGCCACAGTTTCTCAGGGCAGTTGCTTTGTAGGAGTCTCAGAAGTTACAGTAGGTGCCCATCACTCTGCCAGCCACGGCCATCTTTCCTGCTGGCTACTCTCTGTGTCAGCCATCAGCTGGGATTAGGTGAAAGGTGGTCTGTTTTAAATGGCATGCTATAGACAGGCTGGAAGGCAATGAGAGCCAGAAGATTTTCTTGAACCAGAAAGGAAATAGAAGACCAGTTGGTCCTGGGTGTCAAATGCTTCATCCTCAGGTGGCAACAAGAAAAGCTTCCTTCCTCCCTATCCTCTTCCCTCCATTTTGGGGACCTGAGGCAAAGACAGTGGAAGAGAGATTTCTGATATGACTTAAGACAGGAAAAGAGACAGGCACTTCTCCAGGAGAGAGAGAGAGAGAGAGAGAGAGAGAGAGAGAGAGAGAGAGTACTTGTTTATTTTGAGGTGCCACAAAACCAGGGCTAGGAAACACTTTATCACTGAGATGCACCCCCAGCTTCATATGTATATGATACACATGTATGGAATTACTGGGGAAGGGGATCCATGGCAGGCAACACCGTCAGCATCTGTTCCCATTGTTAGGGGACCCACTTGATGGCCAAGCTGCACATACGCTACGTATGTGTAATGGGTCTCTTAATCTGACTCTTCCAGAGATTAGGAGTCTAGAAATGTTACATAGCTCATCTACTTTATGTTTATCTACTTTATTGTGTTTTCATATTAGTCCCTAAACTAAACCTGGTATTCTTAACCTTTCCAGAGCTCATGAGAAAAACTTAGACTCTTAGACTCTCACTCTCTCTCTCTCTCTCTCTCTCTCCCTCTCTCTCTCTCTCTCTCTGTGTGTGTGTGTGTGTGTGTGTGTGTGTGTGTGTGTGTGTATGTGTACAAGCAGATCACAAGGTGAATTCAATTATCTGCCTTCGTTCCTAACAGAGCACAGCTCTGAGTTGGGCAAGCCTTGGCTCTTTCGGTGTTTGTTTGTTTGTTTGTTTGTTTTTTGTTTTTCCCCTTCTCACTCCACCTCTCTCCATTTTGAGTTTGGTGTGTACTTCCCAAGTGCTAGAATTAGAATCATGCCCCACCGGGCCTGACCTTTGGTGGGCACTGGGTATCTAATCCCGGGCCGTGCATATGCTAGGAAATGCTCTATCCTGTGCTACAAACCTGGTACTCACTTTTTTTTTCCCTTTAGTCAATAAAATTAATTATAGTTTGTGTGCCTTTGGGTAGACCTTACTTCGGAAGTAAAGTATGCCTTTCTGACCTTGGACAAGAGCCCTTGATAGTGAATTTGCTCTGGAGCACATGACCCCAGCCCTGGCCAGCTGTGGCTGCCTATCTTTAGCTGAGAAGTGTTTTGATTCCTCCTGGATTCCTCCCATAGCTGGATCTTTTGTGACAACTGCCACAGCTTCAGGTGCCTGCCACTTGAAAGTACATCCTAGAGGTGAGGTTTAAGGTTGTAGAGGTTAACGTCATTCCATTAGAGCACATGACAAATAAATACTTCTGGACAGATAGATACCTTAATCCCATCAGGTAAGATCACTACCCCAAATTCCATGACATTGCATTTCAGTAAATCAGACAGTCCTTAACTCCTGCTTTTATTAGAATTCCTGACATTCCAGTCCTTCCACAAAGCAATCTCTGGCCTTCCAGACATTTCCCCATCTAAACCATGTGCCCAGAATAATCCCTTTATCTTCTCACCTGTCTGCAGCGCTGTGACACCGACTATCCTTTCCCAGCCGGAAACTCGCACCTTGCATTCTCTTCACTGAACCTGGCTATGTCCATCTTTTAGAGGCCCTCTGAAGTCCCTAGTTAGCCCCTGTAGTCTGTACTGAGTCTGCAGTGGGACTGTGCCTGTGTGGTCCTTCTACTTCCCGTTGACTGGAAACCCCTGGGGCCAAAAGGCAGGTGCTGCCACTCTGCAGGGCACAGGCTTTGATTTCCAGCAAATGGACTTGGGTTCAAATTCTGACTCTTTTTTCCACTAACAGGTGGACTTAGACCAGCTGGTTTACCAGGAAAGCCTTAGATCCCCTGTTCGTGAAGAGAGGACAACAGCAAATATATCTTGACGGAGATTAAAGGTGGTGCCAGGAATATACAGCAATGATGACAGTGATGAAGGTGGCGGCAGTGCACATCCTCCTGGCAGCCTTTGTGGGAGCAAGAAGGAGTCACTGCCTGGGAGCTTGCTCCTGTGCTAAGCTTAGGTTTCTCTAAGTAGACAGTTGGTGGCACTGCAGGAAAAGCCTGTTAAATGACAGTGAGCAGAGAACATAAGTGTCCAAGAGGCATAAGAGGACTAACCTGGTGCCTTTTCAGTGGCTTCTCAAAAAGACACAGGGTTGTCTTCAGTGATACTACAGGGTCTCCTGTCATCATTCATAGCAGCATCAAGTCCCTTCTCCTCCAACTTCCTGGTTTCTGATTGCTTTGTGGTTGTTGCCATTTTGCAAATTGCTCCCTGAATTTAGTGTGAAACCTCATGTCCATGGAGAAGGGTTATGCTGTACCACATGGGAGCAATACAAATACACTTAGAAGGTCTTAGGGGAGCCTGCTGGCCCTGGAGCTGCAATGCCTTAGCACAGAAGAGACAGGTTATAGAAAAAGAGTTCAAAATCAGCACCATGGTTTCTAGAGATTGGCATCTAAGGTAAATTATAATGTGCTTCTGTTCCCTATCTAACTTCGATACCCAAGAAAAATATATTTAAAATATCTATGTACATTCATATTTAAATAGAAAACGCACAAAAAGGCAAGGGATAGAATGCATTGTGAGTGCTGTTGCTCACTCTCCCCAGATTTGAAGAAGCAGAGAACCAAAGAACTATGGTAAAATAGTTTAATAGAAAACCCAATGAGTTTGAAATGGCAAGATCCAGTGTTGAGCTCTGGTCCTTGACTCCACAGTCAAGACCCCTCAAGATCTCTCAGAGTCTTGGTTCTGAATCTCTAAAGTGGAGACAAAGAATCACCTGCGTCCTAGGGAAGCCAAGCAGCTAGACTTTTGCAGATGGGAAAGCAGCATTCGGTCTCACGCAGTTGTTTTCCTCGGCCTTTCAAGAATGAGCGTGTCTTCCATATGCAATCAGAAACACAGTTGTGTGCTGGAGAGGCGGGTGATTCACTGGTAAGGGCACTTGCTGTGCAAGCTTAACGACCTGAGTTCAAAGCTCCAGCACCCATGTAAAAAGCTGGACATGTGCCTTATGAGCACCAGTCCTATGAGCGGCATGGTGACAGGAGAACCACTAGCTTGCCAGCTTAGCCAAAAATAAAATAAAATAAATAAAAAAAAAAGGGGGGGCTGGAGAGATGGCTCAGTGGTTAAGAGTGCCACCTGCTCTTCCAGAGGTCCTGACTTCAATTCCAGCAGCCACATGGTGGCTCACAACCATCTATAATGTGATCCGGTGCCCTCTTCTGTAGATAAAGTACTCATATACAATAAATAAATATGTAAAAAATAAAATAAATAAATAAATAAATAAAAGAAAGCTCCAGGTTCTGGGTTCAGTGAGGCCAGGACTGGGGTGCTGGGCCATGACCAAAGAGAGTTGAGATGTGTGTCTATTATATGGCACAGTGACTATAGTCAGTAATTATGCACATTTCAAACTACTAAAAGAATAAAACTCAAATGTTTTTACTATACACATAAGATAAGTATTTGAGGGATGCAAATGTTGACTGTGTCCATTTAATCATCCTAAACTGTACACATATATTGTTATCATTAGGAAATCTGCCACAATGTATTTAATATTTGGAAAGAGTTTATTATGAAAAAGGGAGGGGAGAGAGAGGAGGGGTGCCCCAGAAAGGATAGAAACTGAGTCAAAGAAAAAGAGTCAGAGAGGGTAGGGAGGGGAAGGAAACTGAGGCAGAGAGAGAGCAAGAGAGACCTGGTGACGGATTGGTCCTTTTATATCTGGTACACAGCTGAAGCACTTCTGGCACACACCTGGCAGGTGATGACATCAGAGGTTGCTAAGCAACCTAGAAGCAGGCTAGATGGGCTGCTATATGCTAACATGTATTATGACATGACTTTGTACTTTTTTTTTTTTTTTAAACAGAGTTTCTCTGTGTAACACTGGCTGTCCTGGAGCTCACTCTGTAGACCAGGCTGGCCTGGAACTCAGAGGTCTACATGCCTTCTGTTTCCCAAGTGCTGAGATTAGAGGCACGTGCAATCACTGCCCTGCAGACTTTGTACCTTTTAAAGACAATTATATTTGTAATCTGTCAATATATGTAATTATACACAATTTTAATTTGCCAATTTTCAGTAAAAAAATTTAAGAAGTGGTGTCGAACTGAAAATCAGCTTCCATATTTTCTATTCTTTCTATAACCCTATATGAAATATGGGGGTGTTCATGCATTCAACAGGTGAGAATTTCTGTGGATTCAGAATAAGTTCAGTCAACACAACTTATATATATATATGTAATATATATATATATTACAAATAAAAATTTTAAACTTTCTATTGATTCTTTATGAATTTCACAGCATACACCCTAATCTCACTTATCTCCTTCTCCCTCCGTATCTGTCCTCTGCCTTTGCAACCCCCTACCACACCAAATAAAACAAACAAAAATCTCACGGTGGAAGCTGTGATGACTCACGGTGTGACACAGTATATCCTTTTACCCAAACAGCTTTTCTTCCAAATATTCAATGCAGTGAGTCATTGGTCTGGTTTGAGGCCTCTGGCTTCTGCTACACTATCTAGCCTGGCTCCTCACTGGGGCTCCTCTCCAATATGCTGGCTTTGCCGTGTGTCATGGAGATCTTGTAGCTTTTGTCATGGAGGACCAGCCCCTTCACTCACTCAAGCACTTCACAGATCGGGTTGATGTTAGGGTCAGCCCTCTCCTGAGTACCTGACACCCAGGCCAGCTGTCCAGCACTGCCCAGGTAAGGAGCAGAGCCAGCTCACCTGATCTTGTGCCCTCAGGGTTGGCTCTCCCACACTCACACCACCAGTGCCTGCTCTACTGTACTGCCTAAGTGAGGTGCAGGACCTGCTCTCCCAAACCCTTCAGTGGGGTGGGGTGGTGCCAGCTCTCCCTTGATCATGGCCTCAGAGCTGACTCACCCTGCTTTCCTGAGTGCTGCAGCATGCAGGGGCCAGAGACTGGGCCCTCCTGCTTAGGGCCAGCCCTCTGACATCAACATGGCCTCAGGCAGCAGCCCAGACCTAGGAGGCCCACAAGGCCTTTGGTGGTAACTCGGGCCATAAGCATCAACACAGATCCACACTGCTGCAGAGCCATGGACCCAGATAAAGCAGCCCTGGCCAGGACCTCACCGTGGCCTTAGGTAGCAGCTCAGGCTGCTCACATCAGGCTGTCCTCGCCACTCTCTCTAGTCTCCAGTTCTGCCTCTCCTCGTGGTGCACAAATTGTTCCACTTCTTTCTCTGCCATTTCTCCTCCACCTACTTGCTTATCTTACTGGTGCCCAGGCCCTCTGGGTGCCTTCTGAGTATTCCACCTTGCCCACTCCATGTGGCCCCCAAATAAAACATTTTAAAGAGGATATGAAAAAAATTGTCAGGCTCGAATGAGGTCGTCACCTCTCATGTCTTGAGCTGGGTTTACTTTTGGTTTCTCTTTTCTTATCAAGCTGTTAGGCAGGCATCTGTCACTTACCAGGATTGCTTTCTAGTCTATATATCTGTACATCCCACTTGAAGTTCTAAGGAACACTGCTTTCAAATTAACAGCAAACTAGCTTTCTGCTCTGTTCTTTGGGGGCTTATATTGGAATTTTGTAACTTGATGTATTTTTTTTTTACATTTTAAAAGTACTATTTTATAATAGGTAAATTATGCATGTTGCTGATGCAGATGTTACTTTGTCTATGTTGTGTGAGTAGTATTATTAGTAGATTGTGGAATAATTTCAAAGATCAAGATAAAGACAAGCTCACGATGAGCTAGGGAAACCTAATTTCCCTCCAATCCTCCTGGGCTCAGGGTTCAGCCTTGGTTGCTTCAGGGGTTTGGTGATTTCTGCCCTCAGCCTTCCTGAAAGGACCCAGCACAGTTTTGTAGAATCTCAAATAGGAAACACGGGAGGAGATAGACTTCAGAAATCAGAAAACCAATGAACCCCCAAAATCGTTTGTTCTCTGTTCAAGACTTAGCATTACACTCAGTTTTAAATATCTGTTTACTTTTCAACATTGTTAGTGCAGAAGCTTGTACATTCCACGTATAAATAAAATGCCCCTTACTATGTTCTTACATAGTAAGAAATTTAAACTGAATTAGATTTTTTTTTTTTTACAATTGACCAGTACAAAGATGACACATGTTAACTTTAATGACAACCCCGCCACCCTTTTATAAACATAAGGTAAATTTATATCATCTGGTACTTTGAAATTTTTTTACCAGTTCTGTTCTACATTAAATGACTATTATATTTCCTGATTTACTTAGGAAGATAGTGAAATGGAAGTTCAAGAAGCTTTGCCCTTCCTTCTTATACTGTAGCACACACTGTGAACCTGACTATGCTGTCACCTCTCTGTGCCTTACAGGATGTCCCTGCATCAATAAGCTAACAAAACATCCCATTGGTCTAATTACAAAAACACAAGAGTCACCATCTCTACAAGTACTCCTAAGACAAAGTAATAATCTTCATGGAAGGCAGAAATGGCCAGTGAACCAGAGAGGTAGCAAGCTCCAGTGTCCCCAAGAAAAAAAGGAAATTTTCTTCTAAGGAGGAGTCTAAAGCTGCTGTTAGCTGCACAAAGAGCAGCACAAAGAAAAAGTCCCAGAAAGCATCCCAGGAGGATTAAAGTGGACATGCTTGGTAGGAGGGGCATACCTTAAGGTGACGGGTCCTATCCATGATACAACCAAATAAAAATCCAAAAACAAGGACTTTTAAAAACACATGTAAAGGTTTTAATCTCAAGTGACTTTGTTTTGTTGTTGGCAAGATAGGGTCTCATGCATCCCAGGTTAGCACTGAACTCTCTCTATGGCCAAATATGGCCTCAGACCTCTGATCTGCCTGCCTCTGCCTCTCAGGTGCTGGGCTCACAGGTGTATGCCACCACACCTGGTTCGTGAGCTGCTGGCATTTGAACTTGGCATCTCACACATGCTAGGCAAGACTCCGCCAGCTGAGCTACAGCCCCAGCCCTCTTCTTTTAATTTTAAGTTCTCTGGCTTTTCTTGTACAGTTACAGACACAGGAAGAGAACATCTATTAAGCTGATATTAATTACATATAGTCACAGTGTTTTTGAAAAATAAAAGATGACTTATAAGGCCACAAGAAAGTCAGAAAAAGGAGCCTAGTAACTTATTCATACAATCTCATCAGATCAGCAAGTCCTTCACAGGGACCAGGAGAGTGTGAGGTCCAAGGTCCATCAGGAAGGAAAGGTCCTCAGTAGTCATCATCAGAAGCTTTAGTCTTTTAAATTTTTTATTTCATTTAGTGAGTGCATTCTGTGTGTGTGTGTCCCAGTGTGTGTGTGTGTGTGTGTGTGTGTGTGTGTGTGTGTGTGTGTGTGTGTGTCCGTCCCAGTGGTTCTCAGGGATCCAATTCAGATCACAAACAAGGGCACCCAATATCAGTGTCTCACAGAGTGCTGAAGGGTCAAGCTGACATTTGGAAGGGAAAAAAAAGAGATGAGGTGAGCGATAGAAAGTTACAATTTGAAGCTGATATAATTATCTATGGAGAAAAAAAAAATGAAGGCTATGAAAGCTTAACAATGGTGCTGGATATCAAAGTATAATAAACTATGCTTTTGTCTATGCCACTTATACTCAGTTATATAACTCGATTATATTACATCCAAGTGAGACTTAGAACAGCAGTGTAAACTATAACATATCTAGAGGTTAGCCTAACAGACTACAGACTGTGTGCTGGTGTATGAAAGGCTTCTCCCCCTGGGCAGCCACCAGCCCCACCCCACTCCCAGTGCCAAAGGCTTCATCCCCAGCCTTCAATGCTACTAGACATTGGCAGCATTTTTCAGGGACAATAGTCCCTTTCGGGTCCTTGGGGCCATCCTCTCAGAGGGAGCTGCAGGACTCCTGCAGAACTTTCTGGGGCATTGTTTTTAGCCGTGAGGTGAGCACTGTCTTCCACTGCCTTCTCTCCTTGGTGTGCTATGAGAGATAGAACCAACTGATCATAGTCTCAACACGCCAAAACCAGGGGCCAAAATAAGACCCTTCATCTTGAAGGTGATTGTCTCCGACGCTTTGTAATAGTAACAGAAAGCCTGCAGATAACGGTGTCAGGGGAGAAATCATAGCATTGTAAAACAACCCTCTGGGATCATCAGAATAAGTGGACTACCTCCCATGTTACTGGGAAAGGCAATTATTACAGAGGTCAACTTTCCTCATATTAGTTTGTTTCACAGAATAAAAAACATAACTAGCTTTATGTCTAGTTGACATGAGTTGATTAGTGACTGGTGTAGGGGCCCAGCTCATTGTGGGTGGGGCCACTCCTGGCTTGGTGGTCCTCGGCTCAAAGAGAGCAGGCTGAGTAAGCCATGAGGAGTAAGCCAGTGAACGGCACCCCTCCATGGCCTCTGCATCAGCCCCTGCCTCCAGGTCCTCGGCCTGCTTGAGTTCCTGCTTTGACTCTTTTTGATGATGAACAGTGATGCGAAGGTATAGGCCAAATATACCCTTTCCTCCGTGTGTGTGTGTATGTGTGTGTGTGTGTGTGTGTGTGTCTTTTAAAATAAGTATCTAAAATTGACCTTAAAATTTTCTTTCAGAGCATTAAGGGCTGTGTTTAGTTCAACCTACGTTGAGGCTCCAACTGAAAGCTGGGGTGTTTTCCAGGCACTCTGTTTCTTGGGGCCCTTGAACTCCACCTCATAGATTTGTTTTCTTTCATTTTTGTCCACCATCCTGTGAACCTGACAAATCTCTGCTTGGTCTCTCAGCTTGCCTTCGGAAATGAGAATGCCTCAAAGGGCAACTGTGACTCGGTGACCGAATCTCTTCAGGGCTCCTCTTAGACTTTGGCCCACCATATCCTCCCTGTTGGGGGAGCTCTGCAATCACACAGATTTTAACACATTATCCAGATGTGAGGGTTGGATTTGATAGAAGTCACTGTTATTTTTGACACCATTATGTCATTTCCAACATTCTCCACAATTCTAGCATCTGACCCTGGGGTTCACTGTCCCCTTTGCACCGCCCATCTGTGCTGGCCCCTGCCTTCACCATCACATGGTTCTTCTGATGACAAGGTTTCCCTTGCTGTCTCCCCAAGATACTTTCACTCTCTATTTCACACCTTAGCTGATAGGACTGTTCCTCTCTGATCTCCTTTCACTTGCTTTTTTCCCTTTCCCAAGCATTCTTTATCATTTGCTTTAGACCTATGGATCCTTACCCAGATTTCCAAATCCAGGTCCATTGGCATCTCCTGAAATTATGTGTGCTTTGTTTCCCAAGTCTTCCCCAGCACCTACCACAGTGCTGTGTTTCTTGCTGGTGCCTGATAACTATCAGCAAAAAATCCCTCCAGAGAAGAAGCAGACAGCTCAGGCACAGTGCTTGGAGTGCCTGCTTTATGTACAAGAGCTAACGATTTACAAGAAAAAGTTCAACACAACACCTCCTTGGTTTTGAGTAAAGGTCAGATTACATTTTTCCCCTGTTTTAGTTTTGATCTTTGCTCATTTGTTTATGTGTATGCATATGTCTGCATGTGTGCATGCTATAGATTGGGACATTTGTGTAGGGGAGAGAGAGAGAGAGAGAGGGGGGGGGGGGGAGAGAACTCACCTGGAAAGCAGGAGGCTCCATCCAGTGGAGGCCAGGGTAGAATAAAAAGGGAAAGAGGAGAGCCAGCATCACCCCATTCCCCCTCCCTCATCTCCCCTCCCCACCCACCCCTCCTCCATCCTCTCCTTCCAGAAATGCCTTGGTGTGACCTGCCCTGCTCTGCCACACCCTCTCCCACTGTGGTGGACTGAAATCTCAGGAAAGGTGAGCCAAAAAAGAAGTTAATCCTCATGCAACTTTGTTTTCCCCAGGTATTTGGTTACAGTGATTTACAAAAAAAAAAAAAAAAAAAAAAGGTAACAAATACACTAACAGAATAAATTATGAAATGTCTTTATGTCTCATCTATAAAATGGGAATGATGAAGTCAAAAGGTTGTTGAAATTTTTCTTGTAAATCGTTAGATCTTGTACATAGTGAGTTCTAGGACAGCCAGGGCTACATGGTAAGACCCTGTCTTAGAAAACAAAACAGCAACAACAAAAAGTGATTGGGTAAAGCCATACAAACATCCCTTTGCCACTAGCCACCAGCAAAAAAGAATGGCTTGGGAAGAGCCCCTGTGTCTCTGATTCCCAGGCAGGCATGATCTCTTAGCCTGAACTCACCACTCTCATGAGGCAGAGAGCAGTTTTCTGAGACCTTGCCTCACACACTGGATCCAATCTGGTTTGACTGTTGGTTTGGCCACTGCCTGTGTGGGGCTCTGTTTCTCATCAGTAACATCAAGACCCTGACTAGGCTTTGAGCTTCTTTATTTCCCGGCTTGTTCTTCCTCATGTGGACGGGGCCACTGGCATTCTGCCTGTCTTTTCTCGCAGGATGCCCAGAATCACTCTCCTTTGCTTTCGGTAAGCATCTGTGCCTTTTCCATGTTAGTCAACGTGTGAGCCTCGACATGATGTGGCAGGCAGGGTGGAAGTGGGCTCTCCCAGTCCTCCTCAGCCATTTTTACCTCTGTGCTTATTAAAAGTTCTCAGTGCAGCCTCTCAATTCTTCTCCTTTTCTTGCTAATATTGCTGGACTTACTGCGCCCCTTTCACAGGAGAGCCAGATGTAGCTGTGGGATTTCTCTAATTGTTCCCACAGAAGCTCTGCAGAGGAATTGTGATGATGCCATTTGTGCTAACAGTGTTACACACTGTTGTGGTGTGGAGTTGGGGTGCTGTGTGTGGGTGGGTGCAAGGTCTTGACCTCAAAAAATACTTCAGAAATTGTATGTAAAGCAATCCAGAGATAAAAGGCAGAAACTATAGCAAATACTGTGGCTGGAAGAGTATTCTGTGGGATATGAAAGAATGAAAGAGGCCTAACCAGCTCCATTATGTATGCTCTCCTTTGTGCTGTATATACCTGTCAGGGAAGCTTTAAGACCATCTTAAACATTTGCTTCCATTGTTACTTTTCAGGTGCCCAAACCAAGCCAAACAACAAAAACAACAACAACTACTATGTAAGGAAAAAAGAAAGTAGTTCATAAGATGGGTGGCAACTGGGGCTGGAGAGACAGCTCAGCGGTTAAGAGCACTTACTGCTCTTGGAGAGGACCCAGGGTCAATTCCCAGAATGCACACAGTGGCTCACAACTGCCTGTACTTCAGTTCCATGAGGTCCAACACCACCTCCTTAGCCCCATAGGCAGGCATGTGGTACACAGACATATCTATGAGCAAAACACTAATATACATAAATAAATCCCAACGTGTTTTTAAAGATGCTAGAAAATGTTTTTTAAAAAAAAAGAAAGAAAAGACAAAATCCAAGCCTGAAGTTCCAAATCTTTCTTCCCTTTTATAACCAGAAAGTTCTAGAAAAGGCAAGTCTATCTTTGAATTAGGGAACTTATTACTCAGACTCAGACTTTTCTCCTCACTGTTGGTGCCTCTTCTAATGGCAGAGGAAGGTGGTGGGGAGTCTCATTAATTGGCAGTATTTCCTTGAAAGGATAGGGGAAATAAGGTTAGAAAACTGTTGTGCCAAAGCTGGGCGTGGTGGCGCACGCCTTTAATCCCAGCACTCAGGAGGCAGAGGCAGGTGGATCTCTGTGAGTTCAAGGCCAGCCTGGTCTACAAGGTGAGTCCAGGACAGCCAGGGCTACACAAAGAAACCGTGTCTTGTAAAATCAAAAAAGGAAGGAAGGAAGGAAGGAAGAAAGGAAGGAAGGAAGGAAGGAAGGAAGGAAGGAAGGAAGGAAGGAAGGAAAAAAAAAGAAGGAAGAAAGGAAGCTGTTATGCCAACTAACCTGCTTGTTACCACTGCACCAAGGTCTGACAAGGAAGAAGTCTTTAGTGAAATAAGATACAAGAGTGTGTCACTTTAATTACACATACTTTGTCCACCTATAATTCATCTGAATAATCAAGTATGAGTGACTAGGCAGAATAAGAGACCACCATTCCCTAGTAGTGGCCTGTGTTGAATCCTGCTGCTGACACATAGCAATACTCTTGTCATAAGAAGAGCTGGAAATGAAAATAATTAGCATTCATGAATAAACCTTCAAAGTTTGTCTTCAAATCAGATTAAATTTATGAAAGGAAAAACATGTCAACTGAGGTAGTGCATGCCTTTAATCCCAGCACTCAGGAGGTAGAGGCAGGTGTGGATCGCTGTGAGTTCAAGGCCAGCCTGGTCTAGAAAAGTGAGTCTAGGACAGCCAAGGTTACACAGAGAAGAAGACCATCAGACAGATAAGATAAAGCTATGTTCCACACAAGAAGACAAGAGACTTGGATAACATTAAAGACTGAGATAGCATTCACATTTTAAATGTCCACACCCTTTAAGAATCCCACTTCAACAAACTTGTCATGAGTAAATGATCAAACATGATGTAAGTAGATAAGTAGAGGAGGGATTAAATATATTGAGGTGTATCTATAGAAAGCACTCTGGAGCCATTAAAAATCATGCTTATATTTATTGATGCAGATTCGTATAAGCATGTTCATTTGTCTGCGTATATGTGTTTATGTGTGGGGCTGGGTACACACATGTGAAGGGCAAGCCAGTCTCAGGTTTCTTTCTTCAGGGGTCCTCTACCTTGGTTTGTCTGGTAGGGTCTCTTACTAACCCAGGACTCACCAAGTAGGCTAGGCTGGCAAGCCAGCAAGGCCCCGGGACTCATCAGTCTCTGCCTCCTCCAGGACTGGGACTGTAAGCACGCACCACCTCAGGTCCTCATCCTGCACCTTTGCAAAGACTTTGCCAATTGGAGCCATCTGGTGAAGTCTTGAGGGGAAGTTATTAAATGGCATGAACTCATGTATATTCTGTACTTAAGCACAGCAAGTTTTCACCAATGACAGACGGAACCCCAAACACCATGAGGCGCAGGAATCAGTATTATCTATACATAATTAGTGGTAGAACTCTCAAATCATGAACAAGAAACTGTCTTCTGGTGTAAGTGACCATTTATTGTAACTGTGATAGCGTGTAGAAGGCCCCAATGCATGACTCCAAGTTCACATTAGTTTACCGTGTGACTTTGCTACTCCAGACATAAGGAAATGCAGTTTATTCCTGTATACCTTGAATCTGACTGGACTTGTAACCTGCTTTAAGCATACAATGCAGTGGAAGTGACGTTGTGGTTGTGTAGCCTTACAGTTTCTACTTCTGTTGTGGTGTCTACTTCTGCTTTTGGAATATGGCAACTATAGAAAAGTAATGCCCTCTGGAAAGGAGGGTGATCTGGCGAGGAGATCTGGGAAGACAGAACAGCATAGGAAGAGAGGAGGATGGCTGTGTGCTTTGGACCACGCTCTGGCCTTCTAACTGATCCTGAACCTGTAGTTTTAGTTCCTCTACCTCCACCCAGTTGCCAACAAGGGACCTGGAAGGATGGCTCAGTGGTTAAGAGCATTTGCTCTTGCAGAGGGCCCAGGTTTGATTCCCAGCACCCACATGATGGCTCACAGCTGCCCATAACTCCAGTTCTAGGGAACCCAATGCCTTCTTTTAACCTCCTCTGATATGAGCAAAATACTCATGTTCCAAAGTTAATCTTTTAAAAAAAGACTATGGTATTCAATGTATACCTTCATCCAACAGCTGAAACAGATGCAGAGATCCACAGCCAAACAGCAGGCTGAGCTTAGAGAGTCTTGTGAAAGACTGGGGATAAGGACTGAGGGGACCAGGGAGGTCAAGGGCATCACACACACACCCACACACCCACACACCCACACACAAATCCTACAGAGTCAACTAACCTGGGCCCATGGGGGCTCAAAGAGACTGAACCACCAACCAAAGAGCATTCATGGGCTGGGCTTAGGCCCCCTACATGTATGTAACATATGTGCAGCTTGGCCTTCATGTGGGCCCCCTAACTATAACATTTTGGAGTAGGGGCTATCTCTGTGTCTGCTGCCTTTGTATCCCTTTCACAGAGCTGGACTGCCTTGTCTGGCCTCAGTGGGAGAGGATGTGTCTAGTCTACTGTGACTTGATATACCAGAGTAGGTTGGTACCCATGGCCTCCCCTTCTCTGATAAGGGGCTGGGAGAATGGGAGATGGGGTGTGAGGGTGGGACTGGGAGGAGAGGCAGAGGGGGCTGCAATCAGGCTGCAAATTGAATTTTAAAAATTCTTTACAGATCTAACAGAGAAAACAAAAGGACTATGGTACTCAATGTAAACTCCTCCAGTCACATCACATAGCTTTTAGAAATGTTTAAAGCCACGGGTCTTGTCTGGTTTTCTCGCTTATCTCCAGACGCTCTTCATTTTGGATAACTAAGCACTACAGACCACACTCTGCACCAAATTCCTTCCAGCCTCTTATTTGCCTATTTAGCTTTCACTTACATTTTAAGCTTTGGATCCCATATATGTCATTATGTCCCCTAGAACATTTATTTTGAAATTTTTGTGTGTGTTCTGCCTATATGAATGTCTGTGCACAGAGCACATGCCTGGTACATTTATTAGCCAGAAGAGAGCACTGTATCCACTGAACTGGAGGTACAGATGGTTGTGAGCTGCCACATGGTGCTGGGAATCAAACCTGGGTTCCTCTGGAAAAGCAGCCGGGCACTCGACAACTCAGCCATCTCTCTAGACCCCAGACTAACAAACTAAAGACAGATAAAAACCAAAAGCAGCCTCCAAAGTGCTGGGATTAAAGGCAATGCCATCATACCCAGCTGCCTTGCCTTTTTAAATGAGAAGCTTGTTTGGTTTTGAAGGAATCTGTTTTTAAAGTAAAAATATCAAAAAGATAAAGCTAACGACTTTATTGGTTAGAGTGTAGATGGGACCCAAACAAATTATTATTTCATATGCAGATTTTATTCATGCTACTGGATGGAGACAAAAATAGTATTATATTTCATAGGTTTAATGTTGACATAAAGAGCTGATTTTGTATGGTGACATCAATCAATCTGAACTATAAAGCAGTAAGTGTGTAGTGGATTTGGGGCAACACTGTACCATCCACTATTTTCCTAAGTAGATAACTAATAAACTCTAAAACATCATATAGTACTGTTTTAACTTATTTTGATTAAATACTTTTATAATTTCTAAAATGTACAATTAAAAATCTTATTTGCCTTTCAACATCTTATAGTCACGATATTATAAAATAATTTCACATACACATTCTTATTGTAATGTCAAGATAAAATACATTATGAGAATTTTACAAAGTGATATATTTATTGGATAAAAAGAGAAAATTAGTAAAAAAAAAAAAGCCCACACATTTTTAAGTATATTGTCATATTTACATAATATTATTTTATAATAAGAAAAGTCAATGAGCCATAGCTTAATTCATCTGCCTATAATGACTTTAAAGTATCCAAGCAAATAAATAGATAATGCAGCGGTTTCATTTACATAAAGTTGAAGATCAAAACTAAACAAAGCAAAACTGTATTAAAGAAAAGAAAAGGAACTAATTAGACATGTTTCTTCTTGGGGGAAGAATAAATGCTAAAAGGCAAGAATGTCTGTGGTGTTCTATCCTCCACTTCAGAGACTCACGCTGCTCAGTATTTGGTACCCACGGACACTAAACTGCACAGAGGAGGTGAGAAGGTGGACGCATACAGCCATTGCAGGACTTAATCTTGTTTAGAGCACGGAGGAACATAGCCAGGTGGAAGAATGGTGCTTGCAGAGATTTGTAGGAATGCTACACTCTGAAAAGAACATCTAACTGCCACAGGAAGGCAGGCTCTCCTGGAGAAGTTGAAGGAACAGGAGGGGAATGAAACAAGATAGCAGAATGAAGCAGACGATCAGAGTTGAAGGAAACTGGCCACAGGTTCGCCTGGACACTAGCCCTTGACAAGTTGACTACCACCTAAATCACACCAGAGGGGAGTGAGCATCACTACCCTTGACAAGTGGGAGCGAAAGCTGGGCATGGTGGAGCATGCCTTTAGTCCCAGCACTTGGGAGGCAGAGGCAAGTGGATCTCTGTGAGTTTGTAGCCAGCCTGGTCTCCAGAGTGCGTTGCAGGAGAGCCAGGGCTACATAGTGAGGGGAGCTGAGGGATGATGGGGAACCCAAGGCCACATGAAGACATGAGATAACCATTTAGATGCCAAGAGGATGGATGATGACAAGTAAAGCAGGCAGACACAGCATTTTCTCTCCACTGCTGGATTTCCAAAAACTATCCCTCAGGACCTACATGCACTCTGGAACCCTGATTATAGTGTTATTTTCCTTTTGTTAGCTCATTTATTTATTTAGAGACAATCTCACTATTGTAGCACAGGCTAGTCTCAAGATCACAATCTTTCTGCCTCAGCTTCCCAGGTGTTGAGAGACCACAGGTCAGTGCCACCACACCTTATTCCCTTTTCTGTTAAATTCTATCCTACTTGGCGGTATCACTTGCTTCCCATTTATTTACACACACTTTGCAGTAATTATTTTGTGTTATATGTTGCTTAGACTTCATGTATTCTTCCATTAGTTGCCGAGTCTGAAAATCAAGACTCAACATTACCCCACTATTTTTAATTGTTCATCACACACACACACACACACACACACACACACACACACACACACACACAGTAACATTCAAATAATTTTTTATCTCCTTTTTATGGATAATTTTCTAAGTGGCCCTATTTTCTGGTGTGTAAGAGGACCCCTAACTTTAACTTTAACTATTCCAGTTAAAATATATAGTTTGGAATATACTTGATGTATAATACTAGCCTCTTCCAACGCACACCCTGTACAGCAGACTAGGGGCTGCAAACTCTGTATTTTAACTGGAAAAGTTAAAGTTGGTGGTCATCTTATATGCCAGAAACTACATCTATCTACTACTGAAACAAATATTCTGAAATGATAGTATGTATACACAAATTCTCACGGAGCTTTGAGCCTCTGTTAACATAAACTGCTTCGGCTTTTTCTTATCTTTTCCATTTCTCTCTCTCTTTAAAACTAGTATCTCATGTATCCCAGATTGACCTCAAACTATGCAGCTAGACATGACCTTTAATTCCTGCCCCCACCTTCCTAGGTGCTAAGAATGGATCCCAGGATTTTGTGCATGCTAGGCAAGTACCATACTGGGACATTCCCTACCTCCATTACAGGCTTTAGAACTGCATTTTAGAAGCTAAGTCAGAGAGCTGATATTAACATGTAATTGGTTTAATTTAAAACTTGTACAACAAAATGCTTCTTGCCCATTAAAACTACTACTTTTTTTCATCATTTCAACTTTTAATACTATCTCTCTAAAAGCAGAATGTCATTAGCAAAAGCAAGTTCTGAGAGGAATGCCATCTTGTGGTGGAGAGTGGCCTGTTGCACTTCAGTTAGGTACTCTAATCCAGAAAGTAAATACTCAGGAAACACACAAACAAATCATATTAAAATCTCTGTTGCTACACAGTAATGGCAATGAAGTATCTGCATCAATTTGTGTGGATTTAGGTGCCCCAAAATGTTCATTAAAAGTGAGACAAATAGGAACAGAGTACAAACAATACAAAAGAGCTGCTGTCTGTAACTGCAGTTTTATTAAAGCATCATACACACTACTATCTTGGATCACCCTCCTCTTGAAGTAGGTGACTTTATTTCTGTGTCTACTACTCCACAGTTCTGTTGACGGCTATAGCCTAGAGTCAAATGTTGGCTGGCCTGGTGTTCAGACTTCACCAGCCTAACTACAGACATCCTAAAAGCGGTGCATGATCCGCCCACCCTAACTGGCCAGTGTGGGATACATTGCCAGCAACTATTGTCCAAAACGGAGTTTGAAGGGGGTTAAAAAGGATGACTGTAATCTAAATGAGCTTACTACGTCCTCTCCATCAGTTAACTATGTTGAGCCGCAAATTGTTCAATAAACAGTAAACAGCTATAGCTGCGGGCATAACTGGGCTTAAATATTTTTAAATCCCACACTAAATACCAGATATTTTGTTCTGCTTGGAAGTGGGGGGGGGGTGGGGGGGAGGTTCATACGCCCATGAGCAGAGAATAAAGCGTGATAGCACAAGGTTCCAGGTACCGTGCTGGCACCTGTCTCTCCTGGAGGACTTGTGGTACCAGTCACTCCCAGAGATCAGGACACACCTCTCCACCAGATGCACACATAAACGTTTACACAAAACAAAATACTATTGTAGCCCAAATCAATATTAGATATTTATTATTACTTCTTACCAGGAAAAATACTCTACTCAGACTTCCTTATGAAGCGATCTTGGATCAGTTTTTCCACATGGCTCTTCAGGACGTTCAGGTCGGCTGCACAGACCTGGTAATCCATCTTTTCCTGCTGTTTCATTCGATCCAACAACGCCTCATGAGGAGGCGGCAGTGCATTGTATGAGCCTAGTAAGTAGAGCTGGCTTGACGACGTCTGGTTGAGTTCCTTAATCTTCAGTGCCTGCATGACAGCAGGGGCAAACTTGGAGTAGTGAGCGGTAGATGAGATGATCACTGGGCAGGATTTGTCTTGCATCCTGTCTGCGACCACTTTCGCCACAGCAGTATGTGGATCCAAAATGTACCCTGCTGTGTTGTAGGTGGTGCTGATGGCGGCGAGGCACTCTCTCTCGGAACACCAGTCAGCAACAAAGTCCTGCTGCAGCTTCTCAACGAGCATCTTCTCTATCTGGAAGTGAAGCTGGCTCTCTAACTGGTTAAACAAACTGGCCATCAGCTGTCCATCTTTGTTAGCCATCAAGTATAAATGTCGCTCCAGGTTTGCAGATTTGAGAATGTCTATTGATGGTGAAAAGGTCCGTGCTAACTTCCTGTCCCTTAAATCATAATGCCCAGTGTTTATGAAGTCAGTCAAAACGTGGTTCTGATTAGAGGCGCAGATAAACTTTCGGATAGGGATACCCATCATCTTGGCGTAGACTGCCGCCAGTATGTTGCCAAAGTTTCCTGTGGGGATACAGACATCGACCGGGCTTCCAAAAGAAATGAAGCCTTGGTTCACAAGATCAAGGTATGCAGAGGAATGATAAACGACCTGGGGAAGCAGCCGGGCCCAATTTATAGAATTCGCTGAGCTTAAGATTGTCCCGTATTCCACAGTGAGAAAGCCAGTAAAGTCAGAATCACTGACTATTGTTTTAATAGCTGTCTGGCAGAAGTCAAAATCTGACCTGACACCTATTGCCCACCCATTTTCTCTCTGACTGCCAACTATCTGTGCTTTCTGAAAATCACTAACTCCATTCTCTGGGAAAAAGGTGGCCACAGCTATTCTTTGCTTATCATTTTTATTAAGATGGCTAAACCCATTTAAGACTGCACTCCCCGTGTCTCCTGAAGTAGCTACAAGTATCATATAATTACAACTTGGTGGGATACAGTAGGCAAAAATATGCGGCATGAGCTGTAAAGACAAATCTTTAAAGGACCCCGTTGGCCCGTAGAACAACTCCAGGATGAACTGATTGCCAGAAAGGTGCCTGACGGGGGCAATTTTGGAGCAGGCAAAGTTGTCCGCATAAGCAGTTTCGATCATCTCTCCCAGTTTGGCGGCAGGGATGTCCGCAGGGTGAATACACCTTTCCAGAAGTACCTGTGCTCTCTCTATGTAGCTCGCCGACAGTAGGCTTCTCCACTCCCCGCAGCTTAGCTTCGGAAACTCCTTCTCAGGAACAAAGAGGCCACCGTCGGAGGCCAAGCCCTCAATCACAGCTTCAGTGAAGAATTTTGGTGGAAGCTTCTTGTCTTGGTCTTTAGGGCAAACGTGCCTTGTTGAAATGAATGTCTCTGAATCCACATCTTGGTATCTCTTAAGCACATCAAGCACTTTGTTGGCGACCGTCTCGGCGGAGGCGCCACTCTCACAAAAGACTCGGGCATCGTACCACTTCTTATAGTACAGTCTTCTGTGTGTTAGTAAGTCTCTCATAGATGCTCCAGAGTTCTGGCCAACAATCCCATCAATTTTCATTGACTTCAGACGACTAATTATATCTACTAGAGGCACATCCAGGTATATAACAATTCCATTTTTCTTCAGATGCCACATGGCAGCATCATACATGGGATTGGACCCACTGAGGGAAATCACACTTCCAGATGCAGACAAGTTTAACACAGCTTTTCCTTCCTCTTCTAAAAACCGCTCATTCCCAACATTCTGCAGTTTTTCAGAAGCGCTCATATTCCAGGCTTTCTCAAGAATGTCAGCATCCACATCGATGACACAACAGCCTAGTTTGTGGCCTATTATTCTGCCTACTGTTGTTTTCCCAGCACCCGGAGGCCCCATCAGGATAATGTTTTTGTCTCCGACAAGAGAGTGGGTTGAGTACCATGACTTTCCTGATTCTGCACGTGCAGAGACTCGTGGAAGCAAGAGCTGCGTGTGAGTCCACACTGTAACCGGTGCACTAGTAAAACACTTCCACGTTATCTGTTTCAGATGTTGACATCTGGTCAAGTTCAGCATTTCTTTTCACTTTTCCGCCCAAGCCAACCTTAGAGTTGGCGTTAGTCCTTTTCAAGACATAAAAAATTTAAAGACATTTGGTTACTTACTTCAACAAACGGCTAAAAACCTGATAGGACTGAATATATACAGGCACTCAATAAACAGATGTTCAAATTATTTCAAATTGATGGGACATTTAAAAAGTATTATAACAGACACACTGAACACTATTCTTCTTAATAAGCTATTATAATTATGACAATATTAATTACACAAATCAGTCAGCTTCACTGTGCCATTTCCATCATGCTTTTACTAAGATATGATTACCCTTTCTCCACTCCCTCCCTCCCCCTCTTACCCCTCATCTTCCATCCTCTCCCTCCCACCTCCTCCTCTCCTACCCTCTCCCTCCCAGTTCCTCCTCTCCTACCCTCTCCCTCCCACCCCCTCCCCTCCTACCCTCTCCCTCC
>OU015749.1:22830044-22845202 GCA_907169655.1 Acomys percivali | reverse complement strand
CCACCTACACCTATGTCTTAGCTACTGACATAGGTATGTGATAGATTCCAAGTGTATATTCTGGTAAGAAACACAAAAATATTAATATTACTCATTGTAAGTCGGTGACAAATATCAAAAGATCTCTAAACTGAACAGAATTATCCTGGGACAAGACTAAGGATATTATTTATAAGTTTTCAGAGAGATCAGTAGTGCTTACCCCAAATTACAAACAAGTTTGCTGTGCAGTCTGATACACTCTCTGGAGTAAAGCAAATCTCAGAGAAAATTGTAACTTAAATCACTCGGCAATTCACACAACTTTACCCTGGTACTGTGTGCAAGCAATAACCACGTTTAAGGACTCCGTGCAAAACAACATAATTAATTTTCTGTTTACACACAGGCATAGGAATACTCTTAGGTACACGCATGCATGAAACAACTCGTGTCACTCACACACACACACAAAGAGTGTATCACCTTAGTAGCTGGCTTATTTTTGTTGTTTTCATAGACAGTGAATCTTTCATGTTTCATTCAACTTTAATTGGTTGCTTAATATCCATTCCATAAAGAGCAGTCAGTGGAAAAGCAAACACTATGTATATTAATTTTCCTTATATTCTCCAGTCTTCCTTGGGCTTACCTCCCCCATGTTTTCCATTTAAATGTTATCTCATTTCCTCTTTCCAAGTGACACTGGATGGGACAGTGTGAAAACAGGACTATAAGGGTGTTCAAATTGTAAGTTCTGCATCAGTTACTTCACAGTAAACATTCCATTACACCAGCAAAAGCCAGGCAAAGGCTGTGACAAGAGATGAATAAAATAGTACCTTTCTAAAGAAAAATCCTGTTTTAAACTACACACTAAGTTTTGTCTTGTAATATTTAGCCATAAACATAATTTTGGAGCCTCTTGGCCCAGGTCTCAGTTAAGCTAATTAAAAGACAAAGGAAGATGGGATGATTCACCACTGCTGAACAGTTCCCTGCAAACTTCAGGCCTTCATTACAGTTGCTTCTCACTCATGTAGTTAGGCTCTCCAATACCCCCACCGTCCCTGGGCTGGTGAGCACGGCCCCTACTCACTCCTAGGCAAAATGCTGGCTTGGGTTCCTTGTGACCTTTAGTTACAATACTTTTTTTCAATGAATGAATATATTACCCTTGCTCTCTGAGTATCTGTCCAAAGACATTATGTACACTTAATCACTATGAACTAAGCCAGCAGCACTCTAACTTACACCTGAACGGAGCACAGCTTAACACACGTGTTCTCTGTAGAACACACCAGTCTCTTCATACTTGGGACTACGGCAGATGCTCAGTTTAGAAGCCAGATTAAGCGGCCACTGAAACCGTAAATATGCAAAACATGTGGCACTAAACAATATAAAAAGGGCATCTGTAACTGAAACCCCAAACAAGACAGCAAACACCAAATTTGACTGCAGCTGAGAATATACAGGAATCAAACTTCAAAACGTTCACTGCCCACGTCCATGAGGGACTAAAAATGTGCAGCCAAGTATTAATTTGGGGGAGTATGAGTAAACTTGAGCAAATAAGACACTAGCATATAGAATCCTTAAGTAATGTGGGTTAACTTTATGTCACTTCCCTTTATTAAAAGCTGCATTCTTACATATTATCCCCTATATCAAGCCCTTCTGATCAGAGCATGCCTAAGGGTGTCAATGTGGCTCCCCTAGCCTAGCATACACAAGTTCCTGGGTTCAGTCTCAAGGTGAGGAAGGCATATGCCTTGGCTAATGACTATGAAGTTGGCTAATACTGTTTCCTTCTGTGAATTCATACTTCAAACTTTAGCATGCACGGGAACAGATTTGAAAGGAAGATTTTTCTCTATAATTGTTAAGCAAAAAGAAGCAGAACCACCATTTTTTTCATAAGCAAAAATGGATATCTTATCCACACCTAAATCTATATAAAATGTTTAAAAAAGAAAAGAAAAACAAAAACAAAAACCTCAATCCCGGGGCTAGAGAGACAACTGGGCAATTAAGAGCTGGTGGTTCTTCCAGAAGACCCTGGTTCAATTCCCAGCACCCACATAGCAACTCACAACCGTTTCTAACTCTAGTTCCAAGGGGTTTGATATCCTTACACAGACACATACATGCAAGGAAAACACCAATGCACACAAAAATAAATAAAATAATTAAAAAAAAGAAAGAAAGAAAAAAGAAACCCAATCTGCTGTAAAACAGGAGAATCACCCCTCCCCGCCAAAACGGTCATTCATCTGAACTGCGGGCCGCCCAGAAATAAATAAATTCTATCAAGCTGAAAAGCAGAAAAGTAAATTTCCTTTTTATTCTTATTGAATTAAATTTAGCAAGAGCCTCAAATTACGATTTGCACTGAGCGAAGGCTTCCAAGTAGAAACTGGAAAGTTCACTAAGCAACAGGGCCATTTAACCCATCCACCAGGCAGTGAGAAGCTGGTGGACAACGGCCAAGTGGACACAGAGCCATGGATTATCCATCCCAAATCACAGGGTCAGCGTGTGTGACTGAGATCAAGGCTTCTAAATGAGCGTGCAGCCACGAGTGTATAAGCATGAACGTTAAAGCAAATGGCTCAAAACGGAAAAGCACTTCTCGGAGACAAAAAGAAAAAAAAAAAAAATGCCAAAAAGCAGTGAGAGGCTGAAACCTATCAAAATATGAGGCCCACTTCCAAAGGCTGGTCCTCCAGGCGCGGGCTAACACTCGCGCACGCGCCCTGGCGACGTAGCGGAGCGCAAGGCGCGCCACGGGGACCAGTGCGACAGGTGAATGGCGACGTGGAGCCCGCTGGGGCGCGATGGGAGGAGGGATGCGAGGGCAACAACCCGCGCTTGCCTTCCCCTCCTCCTCCATTAACTCACCAAGAAAACCACCCAGAGAAGACCAGGGAGAGGAAGGAGAAAGGGAAGCGGCTTCAGCACCACCAAGGTAGCCTCAGCCGGCACGCCCTCCCCAGAGCCGCCGCCTTTGCGCCTGCGCCGACTGCGCCTTGCCGCTAGGCCGGACACGTGACCTCTACATCCCGCCCATTGCCTCGCGGCTCCTCCCCCTTCCCCTCGGCCGTTCGCTCCGCCCCCGCGGGGGACGCGGCCTGCTTGTTGGTTACAATTGTGTGACGCCTGCGCATCAGCCTCACTCCCAGTTTAAGAATTATTCTTTCCAGATTCACCGAGGAACAAAAGGAGAATGTTGGGGACCGGGGACACTGTTCTCATGCCGTCTTTCCCAAAAACGCAGGAACGCCTTTATCTTTACGAATTGCTCAGGCAGGAGGAATTACAAAAAGGAACTAGAGAGAACCAGCCTGCCACTGTCCTGTTTCCTAGCAACGGTTGCCACAGCAACCACGTGGTCAACAACGCTAAGCAGCCCCAAGAGGAGAAGGATATTTTCTCCTGAAAGGGGGCTGCTACTAAGGAGTCAAGGGAGATTATATGAAAGAAAGATTTTTAGTTCCTTAATAAGTAAGCAAGAAAAGGAAAATCGGTGAGAGGAGTAGAGACAGTGGGCTAGTGAGCCAAAAGTTGAGTGGTTGTTAAGGAATTCTTTGGTGGCCATGAATCCACCCTGCACTTCCGAGAGTATTTATAACCTCATCCCCAGTGACTTGAAGGAGCCGCCCCAGCCTCCTAGGTATGTGGGTAAGCCAAAGCGATGAGTTCAGCCCAGAGGAAGGATGGTGACATGTTTTAAGGACTTACCGGGCTTGCATAACATAGGACTTTTTAAAGTTAAAATCTATTTTGCTTTAATGAAGTAACTTTGGGTGGCAACTTCTTCGGAACAGGTGGACAAATCTGTTTAGAGTTTCATAATTCACTTAAAAGGTGAGCTAGGGCTGTGTCATTTTATGGTCATAGCCCCCCCTCTAATATGTAATTAATTATTGATCCAGTTGTAGGCAGTGTGGTGTATAATGTGAAACTTCATGTCTTTGAAAAGAGAAAAACCAGTTTTATCGGTCTGTTTTAGGGAATTTGATGTTTAATTTTAGGAACTCGATGTTGTATTTGACTTCGTGATCTCTCCTTCTGTACTCTTTTGCCTCCCGTAATTGTCTAAAAGAAATTCTTATTTGTTTCTAGGCCTCGGTATTCCAATTGATTAAACGAAGTACGTGGACTAGAGCATGTTTTTCAATATTTTTTTCAGATCTATGGCTTAGTGGAAGGGACATGGTTGGGTGGAGAGAGATGCCAAAATATAAAATTGAGGAAAAAAATCTTTTAAGATTTTATTGATTTATTTTATGTATAGAGTACTCTATCAGCATGTACACCTGCACACCAGAAGAGGGCATTAGAGGGTATAGATGGTTGTGAGCCACAGTGTGGTTGCTGGGAATTGAACTCAGGACCTCTGGAAGAGTAGACAGTGCTCTTAACCTCTGAGCCATCTCACCAGCCCCGGGAAATTTTTTATGTATTTGTTAGACCCCAGAAAACCTCCAAGTCTCCAAAAGAAAACCAGAAAATAAATGTCCCAGATACTCTGCCATGTAGGTGTTTCTCAAAGTCTATTGAAATCTGATGGGAGAAGAGGGCAGCCTCATTCCTCCTAGGAGTTTGTGGTTTCTGCTATTTCCCTTTGCCTTTTGACTTATGAAAGTGACAGCCACTTTAAAAACACAAACACAAACACAAACACAAAAACAGCCCACAGATGCACAAGCCTGTTGCAGCTCCCAGAAAGCTGAGGCGGGAATCTGAGTTCAAGGCTAGCCGGGGCCTATAAAGACAGACCGTGTCTCTAAAATCAAACAACCAAGGGGGAAAAGCCAACAACTCTGAGCTAAAAATCAAGATGTACCAGTTGTTATTTTGGAGATGTGGAGTCAATTTTCATTTGTTTTCTGATTTATAAAATTCAGCTCTAAGGTTCCCTCTAAATGTAATGTTCAACTTTTTATTAGTTGGGGTGGTCACTGCAAAGGGAACTCCTTCCATTTTAAGCCTGAGTGAGTAGTAGCTCATACCCCAGCAATTGTGATACTGTACTTCCATTGCTCATCAACTAGGCCAGGAAGGAACGTAAATGCTGACACAATGTGGAGTTCATAATGCTCACGTCACTTATGCTTGAGTCAACTTTTGGTCCAAAATTCCTATATACTGCACACGATAAACTTCCACCTCTCTGTAACACACTGAAGGTAACTGCCTTCTATGGAATACTGAATTTGGATGTTAAGATATTTTATTAGTTCAGCATTCTGGTAATTGGTAAAGAGCTTTAATGCACCTGGAATTTTTTTTTTTTTTTTTAAGAATTCATTTGGCCCCTGTTCTGTGACAGCATGAATTCCTTGGTTTTATTCTGAAGAAAAAGTGCAAAAGGGGCTTAGAATGAGAAGGGATAAGAGGGGCGCCCAAAAAAGCTCTGTTAGGGGAAGTCAGTTTCCTTGTCAACAACAATGCCAAAAAGAGGGTTTTGACAAGGTGCCACACATGCAAATTACTGGTTTGTTTTTATTTTTTATTTTAAGCATGATAAAAGCTTTCATCATTTTTCTTTCCCACACTACGAACTTGTTGGCCTCAGTCTTCTCACTCACAGACTTAATCACACACACACACACACAAAAAAAAAAAAAATATTTAAATGTGCAGTTCCTGTTTGCATCACTGAATTATCCTGGGGAGCTTGACACAGCTTCGAAGCACTGACAAGACTGAGCACTGCATTGTGTTGTCCCACACCTCAGCGGGAACGGTCTTCGTGTTGACCAGAAATAGAAACAGTAAGGTGTTGATTCAGCACCAAGTAATATATGATTTGAAACCCTAGTGAAAGTTTCAAATAAATGAGATATTTCAAAATATCAGCTTTTCACTTTCTGCCACATCAGTGAAGAGGACATGATACGCAAACAGGGCTCTGACAGCAAGGAAAACTGCCGCAGTCATGTCCCTCCAAGTCACTGCCCCTCAGCCACATTTCTGTAGCTGACATGCAATAGGAACTGTTGGCTGCCGCCTCGCTGGCGTTGTACATACAAACCACTGGGGAAAGAGAGCGTGCCAACGCTGCCAGTGAAAATTAGCTGCCAAGGAAATTTGTAGATAAGTGAACTTGTCCAGAACATTATTCAATTACAAGGTTCCCCATCCAATGCAAACAACTCAGAAGTTATTTTAAGATGTTAGGAACTTATGTCAGTCTATGAGAGTCACCAGAATTTAACATTTGAGGGCATAAGACTGTGTTTTTATTTGACCCCAGGACTCGGGGAAAAAAAAGTGTTAAATTGACTTAGTGTAAAAAGTTAACTCAATATACATGCCTCCTAAAAAGAAGAAACCCAGATACAGTTGCAACTGGTACTACCTAAAGAATCATGTCTAACTTAGTGATACCTCTGACATTTCAGGCACTGTGGAATGGTCTTCACGGTCATTATTCATCCCCATGGAAGCTCAATAGATGATTAGCATTGCTTTAATTTTATGGGAGAGAAAACTCAGGTCCAGAAAGTTGAGGCAGGCAGTAAGGACAAGGGCCGAGACTGACACCGGTCTGACAGCGAGGTCAAAAACAGTATCAGCTTGCAACTGCCCGAGTAATGAAAAGAAAGAAGAGGCACGCCTTTGCTTCAGTAGAATGTTCACCTTTGGTTCATGATAACTTACTATGCGCCAGATACTGTTCAGTATTCATACACTGTTCTCTTTCCCTGCAATGAGATATGCTATGGTGAGAATGCCAGAGGAAAAAGAAAATGGTGACAGGAGAGTAATAGGGCATTACAAATGAACATGGAATGTGTGTTTGGAAGTCTTGAATCTGTCTCACTCACATTTGTCTTAGAGCTATGAGAAAGCAGTCAGTCGTCCACAAAGGGAGAAATGTGATTCCAAGTCAGAACATCATGGTCAGAAGTTAAGTCGTAGTTGAGCAGAAATGCGATGCTCTTTATAGGGAACCATACCTTTTCATGGTTCTTGGGTAGGGAACACATTGTGGGATGAGATCAGGGGTCAGCATCAGTGTCACATGGAATGTGCCATGTTTCGTTGGCCTATTACTCAAGTGCCAGGGTAACTTAATGAAAGCAGCTTGAATGAAAGTGTTGTTCTCTGGTTTAATTGGATAGATGTTTCTGGTATTTAGGTCAACATTGTCCAGTAGAAATGAAATACAATAAAAATGTTCTAAGACATTTTTCAAAGGAAAAAGAGGACAAAAGCAAACTAAACGGTGATGTATGTTGCCTAACCCAATGTATCTATCCTACCATCACTTATGTGGCACTAGCCCCAATGTCCACAAGTATTGAACAACAGAAATCTAGATGAATATATTGACTGCATTGAAATTTACTATATTATTTTTCTCAGTAGCTCATGAAAGATCATAATTATACTCAGTGGCATACCTGTGCATTACTGGTTACAAATTAAGCCGGGCGGTGGTGGTGCACGCCTTTAATCCCAGCACTTGGGAGGCAGAGGCAGGCAGATCGCTGTGAGTTCAAGGCCATCCTGGTCTACAAAGTGAGTCCAGGATAGTCAAGGACACACAGAGAAATCCTGTCTCGGAAAAACAAAACAAACAAACAAAAAAACCATCACCAACAGCAAATTAAGTAACAGAGCATCACTGTGACAACTAACCAGTTTCAAAAACTAATTACTTTATATAATAAAGAGGATGAATTTAAAAAAATCATTATTTCAACATCTTAGAGTGAATTTATGCAGTCTCTAAGTAAATGTAAAAATCTCCTCAAGAAAGGCTGGGCATGGTGGCGCACGCTTTTACTCCCAGCACTCGGGAGGCAGAGCAGGTGCATCTCTGTAAGTCCAAGGCCAGCCTGGTCTACAAAGTGAGTCCAGGAAAACCAGGGCTACATAGAAAAACCCTGTCTCGAACACAAAAACAAAAAACAAAAATCTTGAGAAATAATTTGGAGGACTTTCTAACATGTTTTAAGCTCCAGGGTCAATATTAATCTAAAATTGGAAGCACACAAACATGAGCTCAGACACAGAACAGTTTCTCAGGTGTCTCATTCAATAAAAGGAAATTTTGAGATTCTTCCAAATTATCAGTACTTTTGAGCAAGATTGCTTCTCTGTGTATCCTTTTGAAACATTATAAGATGGATCACTATGTTGTGGTTGTTGGCAATAAAGTAGTTATAGTATGTTAGTTGAAGATGACAATTTTAGATTCAGAATAAGTTATCCCTAAGCCAGTTTAAAATAAGTAAAAGACCAAATGAGTTATCTGATGATAACTTTATAGTATCTTTATAGTACAGCCACACAAACTCAAAATGTAGCTACTTAAAAGAATAAGTTTTGAGCCAGGCTCAGTGATACAAGCCTGTAATCCCAACATTGGGGGAGGCAGAAGCAGGTGGATCACAGTGAGTTCAAGGCCTGCCTAGTCTACAAAGTGAGTCCTGGGCAGCAAAGGCTACACAGAGAAACCCTGTCTAGAAAAAAAAAACTAAAAAAAAAAAATGGTTTGTATACACTGACATGAAAAGGAATTATACTTAAATAAAGCTGCATATATATATATATATATATATATATATATATATATACACACACACAAATATCCATGAGGTAAGAAGTAATGTCAAAGAGGCCATAAAAAGGATAAGAGGGGTTATAAGGGATGGTTAGGAGGGAGGAAAGGAAAGGGGAAATTATGTAATTATAAATTTCAAAAAATAAAAGAGATAATTAAATATGTATATAAGCAAAGTTAAGAATTTTGATGACTATTAATGCACTGGAAGGAAGAAAAGAATAAAAAAAAGATAAATTAAAGTTGTAATTCATAAAGATAAGCACAAACTGAATTTAAACTGGAGAACTGATTGGAGAAATGAAGGGGACAGAGATTATTAATCATTTGTAATTAATTTGGGACAAAAATTGTTGCATGTAGAATAAAATATCAGAGTTTTATGTAACCAATGAGTATGTTTTCGATTCATATGTTCATGAAAAGTATTGAATTACAAATTTCCAAACTGAAAAGGAGGTGGCTATAGTCATATCCTATTTCACATCAAAGGAAATTATGTTATTGGTCGTGACGCCTTCCCTGCCAACTTCAACAGAAGTTGTAAGACACAAGTTTGGCTTGAAAATTGCTTCCTGAAGTTGTGTTATGATTCATTCATTTCCATAATGTTCCCAGCTACTGAGTTCATTAGGGCCTTGAGGAAAAGCCCTAAAGCATAGAAACAGTTGGTCTGTGCATACACAGCTGCGTATACACATGCTCAGAGAATACAAACTGATAAAGGCCGGGTAACTGCAACGGGGGAGAGGCATGTGGTCAGAGTGGATTTATTCAAGTGCAAGACTGTCAGAAATTTAAAACCCAATTAGGAACAGATCAGAAAAAAAAAACATATTACCCCAAATTCCATGTCCCTAAGATTAAGTTATATATTTTGATGTATTTCCATCTGTAATCTGGATAGATATTATACATATAATTTTAAAAAGATCAGCATCAGGTCCTGAGACCATCTAAAGCTATTGAGTATTCTTTAAAAAAAAAAAAAAAAAGGACATCAGAAAAAATTATAGAGAAGGAAGGTTTTCAAACACTGGACAGTGGACAGCACAGAAAGGAATGAAGCTGGTCTGCAGTTGTTCTAACAGACACTCTAGGGACAATTCCTGGCCAAAGCCCAGAGGAAGGAAACAAAGCCCTGGGTTATCTGAGAATTAAGGTAGTTTGGAGCTGGAACGACAAATCAGCTAGCTTTTACAGACCAGTGCACCAGAGAAGAGGGAACTGGCCAGGGTTGGGGAGAAACCTACGGGAGATTTTCTCTAACTCCTTGATTGATAGTGCACATGAGTGATGAAATACAACACCACGAAAATGACCCTCAGCAAGCAGCAGTGGCATAAAGTCCATCCGCTCACCAGCCAGAGTGGCGAAAGTCTCCTTCTCCACCGAGCACATTACCACAGGAGCAGGGCAGAATCAAAGACAAAGCTCTCAAGCTGAGGATCTACTGTCTAGCCTTAAAATAACCGCTTTTCCCGACTATGACAGCTGCATTCCAGAATCAAACTAATGAAATGATGAAACAATTTATTTTTTTAAAGATAAAGTTAAAAAAATAAGACAAAAGCCAGAATTAACACTCTAAAATTCTCAGTTCTTGGCATCAAGACAAAATAACAGAAATGAACAGACATGCAAAGAAAGAGGAATATAAGATATAACCAAAAGAAAAGCTGCCAGTTTAAACAGCTAGATAAGACGTACGGCAATTACTAGACAGATTTATTTATTATGTAGACAGTGCTCTAGCTGCATATACATCTGCAGGCCAGAAGAGGGCATCAGATCAGATTATAGGTGGTTGTGAGCCACCATGTGGCTGCTGGGAATTGAACTCAGGGCCTTTGGAAGAGCAGTTAGTGCTCTTAACCTCTGAGCCATCTCTCCAGCCCTAGACAGAGGTATTTAAAGCAGCTATCTTAAATATCATGTTCAAAGAGGTAGCGGGATGCAAGATTAAGATATGGAGAGAAATGAAAGCGGGAGAGAAGATACAAAGCTAACTTCTGGATGTAAAGAAGATCGTGTCCAAACTGAGAGCAGCACACTGGGTAGGGTTGGCAACAGCAAAGGCATCGATGAAGAAAATCAGCAAATCCCAAGACACAGCAACGCAAAATGAGCTATGGGGATAAAGACCAGAAAAGAACGCAGCATTGGCAAGCTAGGTACAGAAGGTAAGCCTGGTGGTGCACGCCTTTGATCCTCAGGAGCCGTTCTCTCTTTCTACCTGTGGTCTCAGGGGTCAAAAACAGGTCATCAGACTTCCTGACAAAACCTGCTGAGCCATCTCACCAACCGACAGATATACTCCAAAACACACATTAAAATTAAGTGACGCAAACTTTTTTTTTTTAAGTGATTTGTGCTTGTCTAAAGTGTCTATGTAGTTTATGAGGAAATCCCTTTAAAAATAAAGATGTAAAGTAGAAAAGCAGGTTGATTCGGTGATGTCACTAGCATAGGCAGGTACTCCTTCCCTTACCGCCCCTTATGTGTCCTCCCCAAAGCTATGTGCTGGGGAAAAGAGGGTGACCTGTCCCTGAGACAGGAGTCTGGCTGTGCTCTGTCCATGCTGCATCCTCTCTGGTACACACCAAAGTGTCAGCTTGTGTTTTTAAGGCTTGAAGTCATACGATGTATATTCTCCGATGAGTGGAAATAAATTATAAATCAGTAAAAAGATAATCGGAAAGCCTGAATCCATGAAAACTGAGAAAACTTCTACATGAAGACAATATAAAGGATATTTAGGGTTGCATAAAAATAAAAGATGTCCTATCTTCTCTGCCACACCCGTTGGAAACAGTGTTGCTCGATGTAGTCCTGGCCATTCTGAAACTCACTCGGCAGACCAGGCTGGCCTCCAACTCACAGATCCACCTGCCTCTGCCTCCCCAGTGCTGGGATTAAGGGCATGTGCCACCAAGCCTGATGAAAGATGGCCTTTCAAAATATTTAGGATGCAGCCAAGGCAGTGCTTAGAGGAAAAGGTATAGCTTGAAACACTCAGAAGACCTTAAAAGTATATTTATAAATATACCTTAAGAAACTTGAAAAGCAAATTATACATAAAGAAAGGGGAATAAACACTAAAGAGCAGTGAAGAAAACATTAAAAATGAAGCATGAGGGACCATGAGAGAAAAACAATAAAATTTGGCTTCATTGAGAAGATGATTAAGCTGCTAGTAAGACCAGTTAGCTGGGGCTTGAGGGTGGGAAGACACACATCACTAAGATGGGCAGTGAGAGAAGAAAGAGACATCCCGATCGATGCTAGTGACAAAGGATAATACGGAGGTAAGCGGATACCTGTGCCCTGGCACCTCTTTCAACCTGGAGTTCGCAAGCATGGCTAATGGAGTCAGACTATTATAAGTCTTATGCCCAATCCCCATTACCAATTCAGACGTCAGAAACGTATGCTTTAAGTATTTTTGTACTAGGAATAGAAATGCTACAATTTAAAATGGTTTAATTCCAGGTATACATCGGTGTTTACATCGTCCGTGAAAGATGACCTGAAGAAATTCAAGACTGCAATGAAAACAATGGGGCCTGCAAAGGTCGAAGTGCCTTCCCCAAAGGATTTTCTGAAGAAGCATTCCAAGGAAAAACCGCTACCACCTAGTAGGTTCAATCACTTACTGTTTTAAATATTAGAATTGTTGACAGGTGACTTAGCTACCGTTTTATTGCCAATGACAGCCACTTTACCTCATAGTGAGTGGGGCTTGGGAGACTAGGCGAAAGTAGAGATAGAAATAGAGAAAGATAGTGGCAGGTGACAATTCACCTCCAAACAGACCGAGTGGGGCAAGCATCTGGTGCTGCTCCTTGCTCTACGCAAAGAGGCCCCATCTCTAACACCACATGCTTCAGCATCTTGCCCCCTGCCTTGTATCTTTAAATCTCGGCATTTACTTGATAGCTTTGTTATAATTTTCTCTTTAAAAACATAATGCTGGACAATACTGATTGTATATTAAAATTTTCTGAGGTTTTTATGTAAGCTTATTTTAAGTGGTAAGACTGAATATGTGTTGTTGTAGTCTTTATAGTATCCATCAAAAATGTAGTAGTCTGCTATCATTATAGGTCACTTACTTGACCTTTTTATACTGTTTTCAACATCAAAGTGATCATATGCACTTAACTTTATATTTTGGTTATCTATACTTTTGTATTTAAGTACTTTTTAGAGGTATGGCTGACAAATGACAGGCAATACATAACTGATATACATAAACCAATAAATGTGTGGATATATATAGTTGTTTTAGCTTAAGTATTTGCATATGTTGCTAATGAAACCTCAATACCAGTGGTAAATATCTGGATGTCCCAATTGAACATTAACAATGAAATGTTATGTTTAACAGAAACAAAGTTTAATAGGGATGTTCCCAAGAAGCCTGCAGTGCCCTTGAGGACCGATCATCCAATTATGGGAATACAGAGTGGAAAAAACTTCATAAACACAAATGCAGCTGATGTCATCATGGGCGTGGCCAGAAAGCCCAAGCCGATTTATGTTGACAAAAGAACTGGAGATAAGCATGATCTTGAAACCTCAGGACTACTGCCCAAGTACATCAATAAAAAGGTAGCCCCGATTTGTCAGTGAGCGAGCTGAGATTCCAGTGGGCTGCAGAGGGCTCCTAATCATAGTCTGTATGGGACAGGTACACAGGACGCTTGCTTCCACTGCTCTGTGGTCTGTGTGCGGTTCACATTACAAGCATGACTTTGGTCTTCCCCAATTCTAGTTATTAGTGCATTTAATAACTATATCAGACAGTATCTGAAAAATGCTAGTTATCAGTGGGGTAAAAACATCACCGAAGGCATCACTACTGTAAACCTGGAGGAACCGACCTTGCAGGAGGTCTTGATGAAGCTTCAGAGCTCCCATTATCTCCTCTCCCCATCACTCTCTCTGAAACAACTCATGTTACTATGTTAGTAAAAACAAGTTTATTTTATTTGAGTTTGGGTAAAGCATTGAAAGCACTATAAAGGGATCAATTATTTCATCAGTGATTTCCACCTGAAAGGATGTTCATCAGGGAGGGATGGGGTTTTATTTGCTAGACGTTAGGTTTAATTGTTTTTGGTTTTGGTTTTGTTTTTTTAAACTTTTATGTTAAAAGCTTACAAAGAAAAATATACAAATCCTACCGTATTTTATAAAAGTGAGTGGGAACACATACTAAAATGGGCTACAAAGTCCTAAATATTAATAACAAATAATAGTAAGTTGCGGACAGAAATAGAAAAGGAACAGAAGAAAGAAAGAAGGAAGGAAAGAAAGAAAAGCCTGAGGAATAGAGGAAAAAAAGAAAAGGGGAAAAGGAAAGGAAAGGAGAAGAGAGGGGGAAAGGAGGGGAGGGGAGGGGAGGGCAGGACAGGGGAGGGGAAGGGGAGGGGAGGGCAGGACAAGGGAGGGCAGGACAGGGGAGGGCAGGGCAGGGGAGGGGAGGGGAGGGGAGGGGAGGGGGAGATCAGACTGCAGTAGTGAGGAAGGAGTCTAGATAGTCCAGTGAGGATCTGCATACCACCCATGGGTGCAGAAAATGACAACAGCCTCCAGGCCGGCTTTAGAGCATGGCACTAGTTCTCTGGGAAATTTCTCCCGTCCAGCAGGCTAAGGTCACCCCTAAAAGAACTCAGGTGTCATCTGGTTGTCGGCCACATGCTGAAAGCATTATTAATGCTTCTCAGGGTACTTCTTCCACGGTCCTTCTCGCATCACTGGGACAAGTGGGCTCCTGGCTCCTTCAAGCCTCTTCCACTCCACTATGGATCTGTTGTTGCGTAAAAAATCCCTTCTCTCCTTTGGTGGTTATGGCAGCAACTGTGGCACATGCTGCCTCTCCCCTGGGCTGTCTCTGTTTATGCTGCCCATGTCAATGCGTTTTCTTTCTGAACAGGGAAAAAAGTTGAAGTATCCATTACAGAAACAGAAGAGAAGAGACTAATGAACTGCCTGTGTGTGTTCATCAAGCCGCAAGAGCAGCACCCAGTCTTCTTGGTGTTGCTCTTCGTAGAATTACTTATTCAACTTTTCATTACTCAGGGTTAAGTCTTTAAAAACAAGCTATGATTAGTAAAGAAGGCGGGCGGCATCTCAGTTTGGTTTCTATTGCTGTGATAGAAATCACGACCAAAACCAACTGAGGGAGGATACGGTTTATTTAATGTCACAGTTTATAGTTCATTATGGAAGGAACTTAGAGCAGGAACTCAACACAGGAACCTGGAGGCAGGAGCTGATGCAGAGGCCACGGAGGGGTGCTACTCACTGGCTTGCTCTCCATGGTTTGTTCAATATGCTTTCTTATAAAACCCAGAACCACCAGCTCAGGGATGGCACCACCCACCATGGCCTGGACCCTCCCACATCAACCATTAACCAAGAGAATGGCCCCACACACTTGTTTAGATGAAGGCATTTTCTCAATTGAGGTTCCCTCCTCCCAGATGACCCTAACTTACATCAAGTCAGCAACAACGACATAAAAATAAAACCAGAACAACAGCAACAACAAAAATACTAACCAGCACCAGATGGTGAAGGGAATACA
>OU015749.1:22817972-22829944 GCA_907169655.1 Acomys percivali | reverse complement strand
TTTTTTTTTTTTTTTTCCTAAATGAATTCTAGGTCATTTGTATCTTGGGATAGTTGAAATAAACTGAAAGATGAATGACCCTATGAGGTGTGTAGCATAATAGTGAGCTAACATTTCAAACTCTGAGTTGCTACTTGCTAACTTTGGGATCTGTGACAAGCCACTGGATTGACCATAGGGGCACAGCGAGCATTAAATAGCGCCAAGTACCTGACTGTATCTGGTGCCTAATAAAAGAGCCACAAAGAGTAGACGTTATAATAGAACAGTCAGTGACAAGATTCATCAGCCTCTGGCCATTTAGCTTGTAGAAACACTTAAAGTCACTCTCCTGAACATAATCAAACCTTTTAAAAAATATTTTTTATTATGGAGGAGGGCAGTGTGCATGTGCCACAGCTCACGTGCAGAAGTCAGGGGACCGTTTTGCGAGGATAGTTGTGAACGGTTTCCATGACTACCAGACCCCTCATTGCCACTTCCCCAGAGACATCTTTCCTAGCTGCTTTGTCTTCATTTGCTTCTGGTTTCATTAACCTTCTTAGCCCTGATTTACGTCATAGCATGCGCATGTGTTATTTTATACTTTCTCCCTCAGTATTACAGGGGGAATGGATTCAGAACCCTTGTGGGTACCGAAATCCACAAATGCTCACAGCCCTCATATGAACGGCTTAGTAGGTTGTGTAACATACATAACCTGTTAGGGGCTTTATATTATCTCTAGATTTCTTATGCTCTAATATAGGGCAAACGCTATGTGCATCTTTGGTATACTATGCTGTTTACAGAAGAACAATAAAGGAGAAAGTCCATACTTATTCAAACAGATGTAGCTTAGCGTTTTTTAGGTTTAGTTTTATGTGTACGAGTGTTTTGCCTCCATGTTTCTCTGTGTACCATGTGTGTGCCTACTGCCTGTGAAGGCCAGAAGAGGCTGTTAGATGCCCTGAAACTGGAGTTATGGATGGTGGTAAGGTGCAGCGTGAGTGCTGGGAACAGAACTCAGGTCCCCTGTAAATGCAGCCAGGACTCTTAACTTCTGAGCCATCTCTCCACACACAGACACAGTGTGATGTTTTCCTCTCTTGCAGCTGATAAGCAGTCTCTCTACCCAGGAATAAGACTCCTATGAGGAAAGAAACCTTTCTATTCACTATGATTCTTAGCACCCAATAAATTCTCAAATATTATTTTGAAAACTGAGCACAGAGAAATTGTGTTTCTCTATACAGTGCCAGTAAGTTCACTAATTAAAAGAAGCACAGCTGGCGGCCATGGTATCATCCCTGTAAGCAACACAGGAGCCAGAAGGTGCAGCTGACTCTTCCAAAACAGCTTTAGGGGCCAAGGCAAGCTCCCCTTGAAGTTCTTGCTTATGGTGCCATGAAGGGCTTGTTTTTATTGGTTTATGGGGGGTTGTCTTTTTTATTTAGCCAGGTTACAAAAAGGAGACCTTTGAGATATTCAAGAGATTTCAAGTAAAAGCTGAATTACATAAAATACAGGAAAGAAAAAAAAAGCCTTTAAAAAGACTTTAAAAAAAATAGCTGTGTATATGCACATGCGTCCGTGTGTGTGTGTGTGTGTGTGTGTGTGTGTGTGTGTGTGTATGTGTGTGTGTGTGTGTGTGTGTGTGTGTGTGAAAGCAGATACCTACAAGAGGAGGGCGTCAGGTCCCTTGGGGCTGGAGATCCTGGTGGTTCTGAACCACCCGAGTGGGTGCTAGGAACGGAACTCAGGTCCTCTGCAAAGGCAGCAAGTATTCCTAAGCTCCGGGCCTTCTCCCAGCCCGCTCCTAAAAGTTAAGAGGTTGGGCATGGTGATGTTAGTCTCAGCACTCGGGGATATGAGGCAAGTCAATCTCTGTCAGTTTGAGGCTGGTCTGCATAGATAGTTCAAGGCCGCCATGGGCTACTCCATCTAAGAAAAAAAAAAAAACCAAAAACTCTAGATCTTAAGAATAGACACTGGTGATAGTCAGAAGAGAGACAACAAATTGCTAAAAGATCTCTCTTAGTGTGTGTATGTGTGTGTGTGTGTGTGTGTGTACACATGTGAAGGTCAGAGGACGACTTTTTGGAGTCAGTTCTCTGCTTCTACCACGTGGGTCCAGGGAATTGAATTCAGATCATCAGCTTTGGTAACAAGCATATTTACCCACGAAGCCACCTTTCTGATCCGCCATCTCATTCCCAGCAGTCTGGAGGCAGAGGCAGGCAGATCTCTCTGTGAGTTCGAGGCCAGCCTGGTCTACAAAACAAGAGTAGGGCTGTTAGACAGAGAAACTCTGTCACGAAAAAAACTAAAAAAAAAAAAAAAAAGAACTGTTTATTCTCTAGTCCTTAGTTGCTATGCGTGTACATAGAGCACTGCACTCAAGAAGCTGATTCGGGTTTTTTTGGGTTTTTTTGTTTTTTTCTTTCTGAAAATGCCTCACAGGATTATGGCATCACGCCTGAATACATCTGCAAGCGAAATGAGGATGTGAAGAAAGCCCAAGAAGAGTACAATAAGTATGTTCAGGAGAACCTTAAGAAAGCGGCCATGAAGAGACTTTCTGATGAAGAAAGGGAGGCAGTGCTGCAGGTGAGACTTTTGGGGTTCCCTCCTCTCTCCTCCACGCTCCTGTCAGTGCCTCTGTTGAAGCCAGGGCTTCCACTGCCATCAAAACTGCTGCTGGGCTGTAAACTGTTTTGTTTCTAGCTTGGTGAGTATTGGTTGTAAGAGAGTCTACTCTCTCCTACAGCAAACTTCTATTTTAAAAAATGAGAAAATAGTTGCTTTCATTCACTAAATTTATTTTTTAAAATACTCATGAAAGAGTAATTTTTCACTAGATGGAGCTCTAGAATAATCGAAGCTGTCCCCAAGCCACATTTTTTTCTTTCCAATGATTTATCTATCCAAATTACTATATAAATGGGTGTTAGTGTTCACATACATTTCCCCTATTTTTTAATAAAAGGGCCATACAATATATTTTCATTGTAATTGAATGGAAGTGTAAAACATCAATAAATGAGCAGGACTTGGCACTGTCATTAGCGTAGAGTAGTTATTAGGTACCTGCTTGCACTCTACCCCTTCAAGAAGTGAAACAATGGCTATTTTTTACAAGACAATAGCCAGTGACCTCATAGAACAATAAGATTTGTTTGGGGAGATAGTTCAGTAGTAAAGAACTGTCTGGAAAATGTGGGTACATAAAACATGGGATGTGGCAGTGCGTGTTTGTGATGCTGGGGCCCCTACGCCAGCACGGAACCAACAATTGACAGGAGAGTCACTGGAAGTTCATGGGCCAGTTAGCCTGGCATATACAAGAGACTCTATCTCAAGTTGCCCTCTGACCTCCACACCGGCATCATAGCACACACATGCCCATGTGTGTATACACACACACACACACACACACACACACACACACACACACACATACACACACTATAAGAAGCAAAAATCCTTATTAATAACTATTGAAAATGTATCATATGTCATTATGGATTCTTTTTTAAAGATATATTTATATATGTGTATGTATGTATGTATACAATGGTCTGCCTGCATGTACACCTGCAGGCCAGAAGAGGGCATCAGATCTCATTATAGATGGTTGTGAGCCACCATGTGGTTGCTGGAAATTGAACTCAGGACCTCTGGCAGAGCAGACAGTGCTCTTGACCTCTGAGCCATCTTTCTAGCCCCCGTCATTATAGATTCTTAACATTTAATGAATGTCATCATAAGCACCAATAAAAATGTATTAAATGTCCATTCTGTGCACAATATTACCCTGAGTCACGAAGATACCACAAACAGTATGAGATAATAGTTTTTCTATAAAGAGTGCTGTAATCTGATGAGATGTGATCTGTATAGTGCAGCGGATAGACAGGAATGTGTCTTTGTGGGTGTGTGGATCTCAAGTTTAAGAACATCCCAAGGTGGTAGTCAGCGCCAAAACATACAGCTCTAAAGTGGAGCCCCAACGTGCAGCGTAAGAAGCACCCAGACACCAGGTGGGGTTAAAGGGCAGAACATCTCTGTTGAGGAGGTGATGCGATAGAGAGCTGAAAGTACCCGGGTGGGAGTGTTGGGGTGTGGGACTGTGAAGATGGCAGGCAGGAAATGGGGAATTACAGGCCATTTGGTGGAGGGCAAGGCTCTTAGCCCATTACTTGTCAAGTATTACCTGGCTTTAGGAAACACATACCTGTACAAAAGCCAGACCATGATGCCTGCATGGCTGCGTGATGCTGGAAAAGGGGGACAGGAGGGACTTCCTTGGGGTGCAGAGACTCTTCCCTCCTGTACCTTTTGGCTACAGTGGAGAAGCAGCCTTTGCCATCCTCTTCGGTCACACTCCCCTAGAATCCCCCTTTGATGTGTCAATGGCAAGATTGTGACTCCTTCACTGAATGCCTCGCTCACTCACTAGCCAGTGCATTGCTTCCCAGTTACAAAGCCAGCTGCAGTACTGCTGACAAGCCCTGGGCCTTGCGTCCCACCCAGCTCAAAGCTGCAGAGTTCTATGGCACTGTGGCCACATGCCCTGACCTCCTTCTTTGTACAGTAACGGTCCCATGACACCCGGAAGGGACCATCCGAGCTAACAATTCCAAACACCTCACTCTACAGATGAGGAGATTAAATAGAAATCTAACCAGTGGCTTCATCTGAACAGTCACCCCCTCCTTAATTTGTGGACATCTAGGTGCTTATGGCCAAGAGTATAACGTGCAGAATAAACACAGTCCTTGCTCTGGCGAATGCCTACTCTTGCCTTTGGCCACACATTATCAAGTTGATGAGTCAGGGCTCACAAACCTCAGGCTAGTGTTCTTCCCACAACAGACAAGACGGGAAAAGGGGAAATTGTATGAGTCTGGGCTCCTGTGGAGAAACAGAAGGTAGACTGAGCTGGGGTTTGGAAGGAGCTGTAGACAGAAGTGACGTCGGGGACAGGGAACCAGCAAGGCCCGGAGACCTCCAAGCCTAGAGACAGGCAAGTGCAGCCGCATCTGTAGGCATGAAGGACTGTGACGGATGGGGACAAAGGACTGTCAGTTTTCTCTGTTCTTAATGCGCTGGACACCTCACAGTGCAGATAAACACAGCTGAAAATGTGTCTGCGAGTACAGAAGGGCAGAGGTGCAGCCTCTCGTCCCTCCCACCAGAGCTGCTTTAAAGCCAAAGGACAGAAGGGCAGAACGCTGGAGACCCCGCAGGGTCAGCAGCACTCTAGCTGTGCTAGAAGGCGGCACAGGAAGGCGTGCAAGTGTGCAGGAGCCTGTGGACCCAGGCACAGGAAATGGAAGGCATCTCTTGTGGATCACGGCTCGCTGTTTTACATCACGAGCAACATTATTTTAGTACAAATACAGGAGAAAGAAAAATGAAAAATACAAAGAGGAGAAATGTCTATTGCTCCAATGGACCCTTTAATAAGATAAAGTAAATAAAAATAAAACATTTAAAAGCAGCAGAGGCTGCGTCAACATGACACAAATTATGTCGTGTTTCCATCCTTAGCTTTGATCCAAACACTGTTGAACATTCTAGAAGTTAAAAGAAAACTACCCTTCAAAAAGAAATCCACAGGGGGAAAAATGTGCTTCTGGGACCGCAAGCAATATGAAAATATCCCCCAACTTGCTTGAAAGCCCTTTGATATTTGAAAGTGTATAAACGTATACATTTTCTCTCTGTGGTAGGCACCCCTGTGGTGCACTGTGGGAACACAGGCTTCATAATGAAGGGCCAAGGGGGAGCAGGGTCCCTTTGAGGACGTCTCTTCAGGACACATCTCATGCGCTGTTAAAAGCTGCGCTGACCCATCTCCCTCTAGAGAGGGTTAAACCTGGGTGGTTGTGGTTTCTACCTCTCACCATCCCAGATCTTTGCTTTAATCTGACTCAGTTCGGGGCCATGTCACCTGCCCCCCATCTTATTTAGTGGATCCTGGCTTCTCATTGCATTGCCTGAATACAGAGTGAAAGCACCTAAACCCCCTCGTCCACCAAAGGTTTCTACTTCCTGTGACATCATCATTATATAAGCTACTTCTAATCCTCCCCCTCTGTTTGTTTTGTTTAGCAACTTATACAAATTACTAGGTGTCACTGTGACGTTTTTCATGCCTGCACTTAATGTGCTCTGATCATATTCATCCCTTCATTGCCTTCTCATGTCCCTTCCCCGTCCTCCTGACCTCCTTCTTTCTATTTCGTCATCTTTTTGTTAGCAACGTTTAAAGTTAGCATCCATAGTGGTGGCATGGGATGGGATTCAGTAGGCATTTCATATACATGTGGCCTCATACTCGATCCAGATGGTTCCCCCTCTCCTATTGGCTGCTCCCATCCTCCCTGACCTGCTCTGGCTAGTCCCTTTCTCCACAAATAGTTGCTTAAGTTCTCCTCCTCCTCCTCCCCTCTGCCCTCTTAAGACTCCTCTGGTTTGTATGAGTTACACACACACACACACACACACACACACACACACACACTCACATACATACACGCGTGCACACCCACAGTATGGGGAGGGGGGTGATATTCATCCTTTAAAAATCTGCCGTATTTCACTTACTACAATTACCTTTCCTGAAAACATTATGATTTTTTTCCTTTACGGCTGAAAGCACACATACTGTGCACATGCGCCCTTTTCCTTAGCCATTTATCTGCTGACAGACATTTGGGCCCCGTTCCCTTTCCTAGCTGTTTGAATTCTGGAGCAGTAGGGGTGGACGTGCAAGGATCTCCGTAGTGTGCTGGCTAGGAGTTCTGCTGGTACCTAAACAGGGGTGACCTAGCTGGGTCATATGTGTTTATATTTTTAGAGAACCTCCTATGGTGATGTCCACAGTGGCTGTACCAGTTCACAGTCCTACCAGCAGCTTATAAAAAATGTCCTTCCTTCACACCGTCACCAGTATTTGTCATCATTGTTTTTGATGACAGCCATTCTACCAGGGGTTAGGTGGGATTTCAAAGCGGTTTTAATTTGAATTTCATTGATGGCTGAGGATATTGAACTTTTTTTTCCGCCCACGTACTTATTAGCCAGCTCTTGTATTTCTTCTTTTGAGAACTATCTGTTCAGTCTCTTAGCCAGCATAGCAGCTGGGGTGACTTGTGGCTGGTCTTTTTCCCTGTTCTGACAGCCGTCCCTTCACTATGCTGATTGCTTCCTTTGCTATGAAGAAGCCTTTTACACATTTTAACTTTGTCTTACATGTATGGGTGTCTTGCCTGCATATATGTGTGTACACCACACACATGCCTAGTACCTGCGGAGACCAGAAGAGGGGGTCAGATCCTCTGCAACTGAGTTACAGATAGCTATGAGCTGTGCCGTGGGAGCAGCCAGTGATGTGAGTGCTCCGAACCTCTGAGCCCTCCCTCCAGATCCTGAAGAAGCCCTTTAATTTTAGATAATCCCATTTGTCAATTTTGGGGGTCACTCCCCGTGCTATCGCTGCTCTTTACAGAAAAGTCCTATGCTGATGTTTTCAGGTGTCCCCTGTGTTTTCCTCCAGCCCCTTCAAAGCCTCAGATCCTACGTTAATATCCCTTTGAGTCATTTTGAATTGGCTTGAGTAGTTTCATTCTTCCACATGCGGAAATTCCATTTTCTCAGCATCATATGTTGAAGAGACTGTCTCTTTTTTAATGTCTCCTTCTCTTTGGACATCTTTGTCAAGAATTAGGTGGTTATATATCTGGGGGTTTGTTTCTGAGTACTCTATTCTAGTCCATCAATCTGCATATACCTGCTTTTGACCCAGTACCATACTGTTTGTGTTACTACGGTTCTGTAACATAATCTGAGATCACATATTGAGATTCTTCCATCATCGCTCTTTCTGATAAGGATTGTTTTGGCTACTTGGGGCCCTTGAAAATTGGAAGCAGACACTTTTATGTTTAGAGGTGGAGGCAGAGGCAGTTGAAGAAGTCCTTTCTTTCCCCAGCTGTACCCTGGTGCCGAGTCTATATTGAAAACTAGATGTTCAGCAGGTCTGCCTTCACTTTGGTGGCTTTCCTCTTCTCATCAGGGATCTCTGCTGGCCACACATAGCTTTTCAGCCTGTGGGCTGGACAGCTGTCCCATCCTTCAGATCCATCCTGGATTGCACCCCCGGGGCAGCTGATGTTCTAGCTGAAGATGTCTTCCAAATGTGGGGATATCTCCCAAACACTTTGGGGGTGTGAGAAGCAACCACAAGCACCGAGATCTGGCCAAGCAGAAACTCTCTTTATACTTGCAAGAACTCTTAAGCACTAACTGCCGTGCTAGAAGGATGCAGCTGTTGGGTGTCTGGACTATGCCTGGGATGGCAGGGGTCTCTGTGGTAGTGCAAGTGAGTGATCATGGTCCATTATCAGACTAAGAGCTATCTCGCTGCAGGGTTACTCTCTGTGGATGAAATCTGGTCCCAACCTCCAGACTCACACTATCCCTTCTCCCTTCTCCACGCACTTCTCTGCCCACCTCCCTGTCCCTACCGCCTGGGCTTGTCAGCAGCCAGCCTGCTGCTTCTGTCTCCAGGAGCCTTCCCAGACCCCAAGGCTGGGGCAGGCCAAACTGAAGCTCCCTAGGCCTGTTCGCACACATTGAGGAAGCTTGGATTATAATAGGCTCTTGCTCAAGATGCTGCCTGTTGACTGCTCTGAGTCACCCGGAGTGACACCGTGGGATTTCTCACTGTCTCACCAAAATCCACAGCTGGAATTCCAGCTTGTGATTGCTGCTTTGGCCTCGTCCTAATGGTGGGACTGCCTGCCTCCTGTGTGGCTTGCCTTTTAGAAATGGCATCTGTTTCCTCTCATCCTACATGACCCAGCTTGGCTTTCTTCTTGTTCATGGGGCAACTGTTATTATCTCTGCTCTTTTTACATCCTTTGTAGATTTCCAGAGCTTGCTCTTTCTCTCTCTAAAATGGAATCTACTTTTTCTTTGTCTGTGTGTGTATGTGTGTGTGTGCACACACACGCATGCATGCACACACATAATTGCACAAACTCATATAAGTGGAGATCAGAGGTCAATGTGGGGGGGGGCATGACTTCTGTCAATGTCTACCATATTTTTAGGGACAGGGTCTCTTACCGAACCCAGGTGTTCTAGAGTTTAACAACTCAGCCAGGCTGGCTGCTATGCAAGCTCCTGGTCTATCTTCTTGTCTTCACCTTCATGCCCAGGACTTGAATTACAGATGTGGGTAGATAAAATGATCCATGATCTCACAGTGAATAAAAAGTGCTCATTTATAAGTCTTTACCGAATGAACTCAATTAGTAGTTTAAGACCTTGTTGTCAGTGGAGCCCCCTGGTGCATTGTAATGAGAAAGGTAAGTAGGCAAAGATAGGAAAGCCAGTTAGGGCTCCTAAGAGATCCTTAATTTTGAATTTGTTAATTTTAGAGACCATAAAACATTAACTACATTATTAAATTGGCATGTGTTCTGTGTTTAATGATATTCCAACCATATCTAGAATATACTAACAGGAAGTGTGGATTCCTTGACTTAGTCTTTGTCATATATTGAAAAGCTACAGAAAAGGTCATTGTAAAATAGAATTTTGGTATGTTTTCTACAATAACATTTTATCAAATAAAACATGAATATGCCAGTCAAAATCCAGGCTTCTGACATGACTTCTGTGATGAAGAATAAGGATAAAACAAAATTCTGGGTGAGGAGGAGGTGAAATTGCGGGTGGGGGTGGTTCGTTGGATGAAGTGTTTAGGATGTAAACACAGGGAGCTTGATCCCCAGAACCATATATGAATGCCAGGCTTGGTGACTTGAGTTGTGATCCCAGCAGTAGTAAGGAAGAAACAGGCAGGTCGGGGTTGGGGTGGGGGTTTGGGGGATTGCTAGCCAGAAGCCTAACTCTAAGAGACCCTCCTGCGGAGAGGAGAGTGGCGGTCCTGAAGATAACGTGTGAGATTGTATTCTAGCTTCCACTGCCTTGTGCACACACATGCCCATGCACACTCACAAATACACACGTGCACACCCATATATGCATGTGCATTAGAAAGAACTTTTCTAATAAATGTATGAAAAATATTTCCCGGGACTGTACCCGGGGCTATCAATTTTCAGACTGCGGATTTTTTTTTTTTTTTTTTAACCAAAGCATTTGCTATAAGCGTGGTTCCACAGTGCTCATAATTCTGCGTTTACATATGAGACGCTGCAAACAAGTTTCAAGTGCACCGACAGTGAAGCAAGTAAACAGTCCAGCAGGGGCGGAGCAGCCCGCAGAGGGCAGGGCTTGGCTTCTGGACAGTGTTCTCAGTCGCGGTGGCCAAGTCCCGACTGATGAGCTGTTCTTTCTAAACGTGCCTTTTCCACCCCCTCAGCCTTCCTTCCGGCTAGTTTCGTTAGCATTTCCTCATGCCGCGTCCGTGCCACGTCCGTGCTGTCTTACGGTTTCTTTGCCATTTCCAGGGCCTGAAGAAGAACTGGGAAGAGGTGCATAAAGAGTTCCAGTCCCTCTCGGTCTTCATCGACTCCATACCAAAGAAGATTCGAAAGCAGAAGCTGGAAGAAGAGATGAGACAGCTGGAGCACGACATCAGCGTCATCGCGAAGCACAAGGTCATCTATATCGCCAACAAGTGAGCGCTCTGTGGCAGGGCAGAGGCAGAATGAGAGGAGGAGAAACCAAGACACCACGGAGGACACCAAACCAAAGCCACTCGTGCACTGTGAAGAGCATAAAAAGTTTTCACTGAAAATGTAGGCAGCGTTGAAAGAAAAAAGTGCAATTATTCATTTGTTCTACAGAAAAGTGTCTCCTCCGGTGTCACAGTTCTACTTATAAACGAACCATTAAAATTGGAAGGTGGACCCTAGGTCTGTATTCTAGAATGTATCACTGCTTGTGTTTTGGCCCTGAAAAATAAAAACATTTAGCATGTTGGAGGGTTTTTTTGGGGGGCGGGTTCTTCCTTCACTAGGTGACTCCTTGTACAGAGTGCAGAAAACAGAAAACCACCATCACGTGACTTCCTGCTGCTCTAAAGTGTTTCTTCTATGTTGCTTCCAAACTCCAGAGATTTGAGACGAATATTCTTAGGGGGTTCCGTGCTATTTGTAATTATTTCTACCTAATATTTTCCGTATCCACCACACTATGCATGTTAAAAGGTTTAGTTAAAGGGAAAAATATGAAGCCAATTCACAAAAGGCTCCAGTGGTAATACGTGCATCCAACAGACTCGCTTTAAGCCGGGCTTGTAGCGCAGTAGTGGGGGACCTGAGAGATCGTGGGGGGTGGGGAGAGAACAACAGGGCACAGGCTACGGAAGGAAGCAGAGATGAGTCCCAGCACACCACACAAAAGGAGCAGAAACGAACAAGAACAAGACGAAATGCGAAATACCACTCCCCTGATTTCAAAGCCTGTGGTGCTCTGACTTAGCCCATGGTTCACTGTGAATATTTCACTAAGCTGGGTCTGTTTCCACCTGGGTCCTGTGTACACATCGATTTTGTGAGTCCCAAAGTTATTTTTTGTAAGATTACACAGCTTATTAAGCAACAGATTTATGCACCTAAAGGTGTCTTCAATGCAAATCTACACGAGACCAAACAAATCTACACATAACTAAGAAAGAAATTAGTTTTTCATGAAATTTTTAAGTTAGGAAAATTTAGTTAGGTGTCAGTACTGCAAACTACCAAAGAAATATAGCTTTTGTTATTTTCATTGTTTCGTTTGCTTGCTTGCTTTGTGTTTTCTGTTTGGTTGGTTTGGTTTGGTTTGGTTTTTAGGTCTTGTTTGGTTGGTTGGTTGGTTGGTTGAATTTTTTTTTTTAGACAGGGTTTCTCTGTGTAGCCTTGGCTGTCCTGGACTCACTTTGTAGAGCAGGCTGGCCTCAAACTCACAGAGATCTGCCTGCCTCTGCCTCTGCCTCTGCCTCTGCCTCTGCCTCTGCCTCTGCC
>OU015749.1:22793342-22806598 GCA_907169655.1 Acomys percivali | reverse complement strand
AGAGAGAGAGAGAGAGAGAGAGAGAGAGAGAGAGAGAGAGAGGTCATTTATGATTTCACTTCTGTGCCTGCGAAGGTGGTTATTAGCAACTGTCTGCAGGAGTCCCAAGTATGGGACATTCAGGTGGTATGCCTCACTACAGTGATGAGCATCCCATAATCAAACTTCACGAAGTACCGCTGAATTCTCTTATCTATGTGGGCTGATGGGCCCCAGATAGAGTCAGAGACTAATAAAGGAGCGGAGACCATGTAAGGGACTGACAAGTCACAGATACACAGTAGCATTGGGTGCAGCAGGTGTATGATACCACAGGGGATCTTAAGACAACACAAGGTGACAAAGGAGACACTGGCCCCTTGCTGACAAGGGGTATCTGCTTCTGCAAGAAGAGGAGTGGCTGCAAGCACGGAGGGATTTTCTTGCTTCCTAATTTGGCCACTCCACAGCACAGTACACTCCTCCCTGTCTTTTCAGACCTCATAGGCAGGAGCATCTCAGAACAGAGTGACTTCCACTCTGTTTTTCCTCTACCAGCCCTGAAAAGAATTCATGCAGAAACAAGGGAAGAGGGCCACAGAAGGTGTCCACTGTCTCATCTTGGGAAAATCTGCCCCGTATATCAGAAGCAAGAAGAGCCCAAGACCTTCCTTTCAGATAATCTTTTAAAACCTGCAACAGGAGCTGGAGAGGTAGCTCAGAGGTAAAGAGCACTGACTGATCTTCCAGAGGTCCTGAGTTCAATTCCCAGGGATCACATGGTGGCACACAGCCATCTATAATGAGATTTGGTGCCCTCTTCTGGTGTGCAGGTGTACATGCAGGCCAAATGCTGCATACATAATAAACAAATCTTAAAAAAAAAAAAAATCACCTGTGTCTCTTGCAGAGGAGCCAGGTTTGGTCTCCAGCACCCATACGGTGACACACAGCCATTTGTAACCTCAGTTCCAGAGGGTTTGACACCTTCTCACTTCCATGAGTACCAAGCACACAGGTGTTGTGCATTCATATAACATGTAGACAAAACACGCAGATAAAATGAAACAAACAAATCTATGTTTTTTAACCTACAGTACTTTCTACCGGCATTTTTCATTCCTTGCAGCTCCCCCATGATGGGCAAGGTTGCCAGGCTCCTTGCCTAAAGGAATCTGCTCAAAAGAACTTTAATGTATTCCTTTAGGCTTTGTTTCTATGTCTTTAGGCGGTAGCAAATCTCTTTAAGTTAGGGGTATGTTGAGCTAAAATTATTCGACCAAGTTACATCAGTGGCTATATTGTATCTGTGTCTACATAAAAGAGATTCACATGACTACAGAAAAAATCTATTACAGAATATAGAATTAAGTCAAGAGTAATACAGTGAGAAAGAGTGGACTTAATGAAAGAGAAGTCATAATCTTTCAAACCCTACCTCCACATCAAGTTCTCAGCTTATTTGAAAGGTTGTTTTCCCTAGGACAATACCAGGCTTTTCATCATTTCTTGGCATGGCAACTATTTGGGCCAGTCCAGGTGGTACCAGCTGCACATGATGAAAGAGCTCATACCGTTTCATTATGCAAGTAATGACAAGAGGAATGAGCAGTCCACACCAGCTGGACCCATCACTGACACTCATGTTTTAATGTGCACAGCACATAGAGTCAAATATACAGAGAGAGAGGAAGACACACACACACACACACACACACACATACACACGCACACGTTCCCATAGATACAAATACACACAGAGACATACAGATAAATATATATTCGCGCACACATAAATAGAGACATTCACAGATACATATATACATGTATACTCATAAGCACAGTCCCATTGACATACATACAGAGACATGCACATACACACAAGAGACATACGAATACATACATACATATATATATATATATTACATAAACACACAGAGATATACACAAATACACATAAATATATGCACATATATACATATAGGCCAAAAAAACATGTATGCTTACAAGATACACATATATACATACACATGTATACACACACACACACACACACTCACACACACACGGGGCACATGAACTGTGCAACCAGGAAAACCAGCCTGGAGCAAGCGTGAGGTTGAGAAATGTCCAAACCCTGAAAATCTCAATCTTGAGACTAGCAGGAGTAAGGACCGCTCCCTCCCTGTTCCGTGCCTGCATGCCCAGCGCACATCCCATTGTGACCGCCAGCTCCACCATGCTCAAGGTTGTTGTGTAGCCTGGGTGACCAGGACATGTCCAGCTAGCACCTGGAATTCCTCTCCATGCAAATGAAGCATTTCCAGCACCTCAGCCCCAGCCAATGATGTGCACCCACCAAAAAAAAACCCCACCCACTTCCCCAAGGTTTATATAGCCCCTACTCCCCCCAATAAAGAGAGCTGTATCGCGGAAAAGCTGTGTCACCGAAAGGACTGTGTCCCTGAAGGTGCTGCTTCACAAAGGGCTCAACCTAAATTAAGTCAACCCTCACAGTCTCTTATGCAAGTGTAGCATTCTTCTATGTTACTGACAGGGAAACTGAGGCTCAGCGAGATTAGGGGATTGTTCAGGATCTCGTCATTAATGCTTAGCTGTATAATGCTGATAAAGAGTTTCAATATCCCTTAAGTAAACATACTCAAGCTGCTTTAGGGAACCTAAGTACCCCGTCCTAAGGTTTCCTGCCCCACAGTCCCTGCATACTAATTCCTGCATTTGTAGAGCAGTATATTTTAACCGAGCGAGGTTCCCAGACAAACAAGGAAAGGGTGTGAGAAATGGGGTTGACAGCCCAGGCTGCTCAGGGAGTGCTGAGAAGCAGCTCAGAGGGAAGGTGTTTTGATGTCCAGAAATAGGCCCACTGGGAACAAGAACTGAAGAAACCTGGATGAGGTTATACTTCGAGAGAGATGTCATTGCTTTCAAAGCTGATCAGAACTTCGTACAGGACCTCTTGATTGCTGGTCACCTGACTCTTCAGGCCATTGTGCTTTACATATAAATTCACTGACCATGTTTGACCACATGGTTTCCCTCTGGTCATAAGGACTGAGGACACTGTGAAGCCTTGGGGAGTGGAACCTAGCAGGAAGAAACAAGCATCCTATCTGAGGAGTGAGACTTAAGGTTGATGGCCTGGCCCCACTTCCTGCACTTTTTGCTTCCTCTTCTGCCAAGATGTACAGTCCCTGGAACATATGCTCACTGCCATAGCAGCGCCTGCCAATGTGCCTTCTTCACCATGGCCGACTTCAGTCCCTCAAACTGCAAGCCAGCTACATCGTGTGCTTCGGAAGTATCACAGCAATAATATCAAAGGCTTGAGACCTGTTTCAGCCTTCAGCATAGCATAATTGTAGCCATTTTGTAAGTCTCCATTTTGATCATAAGGTGAAATTAAGCTCATGTTCTCAGCCTCTACCCGCCTGGGAGCTTGACTAGCCTTTTACTTATAATCCAATACTTGTTGAAGTTCTGCTTGAAATAACGACATATGTTTTACTTAAACAAAACCACAATGCCCAGCTATACTCCTTACTCCTGTAACAGGGGGGACTTGAAAGTCCTTAAGCCTATATCCTAATCAATCAGCTTAAACTGCTTTTTCTAGTCACTGGGATGCAATGTACTCAGAACAAAATCGATTCATCTTGTACTTAGCTAGTGAAAATGATGTAATGCTGCCCTCCCCTTGCTTCCCATCTGGTTACCTGGTTGTTACATGGTTACATTTTTTTCTTATAAAAGGCCTTCCCTAGAAACAGGCTGGTGCCACAGTTAGGGCTGAGTCCTTTCTGTGGTCGTGATTGCAATCAGCCTTGTCTCAAGGTGTGCGTTCACTTAATAAACCACCGATATCTCACTGAGATAGGTGTTGAGTGGTTTTTGTGGCAATTCTTCTGCCACAAAAAAAAAAAAAAAAAAAAAATGGCATTGGAAATTGAAAACACTGTTGTGAGAAACCTGACTGTTGGGTCTTTGGCCTTGTGACTAGTTCGCAGAAAAAGTTTGGTCTAAAGAACTTCTAGGATCCTATAGTCAGAGTTTAATGGGTCATTTGGGTAGGAGTAGGGAAGACTAGAATGCCAGTAGAAATGCAGACAGTGAAGGCTTTCAGAGACAGTGAGGTTTCAGAGAGGACCAGGAGCTCGGTCAGAAGACAATTATGTTATATTTTAGCAAAATAAAAGGCTGTATTCTGCTTACGTCCTGAACATTTGAGTGAGGATGGATTTTTAAAAGGTAGACTAAGCTGAGCATAATGGTACATGCTGGTGATCCCAGCACTTGAGAGATGGAGGCAGGAAGATCGCGAGTTCAAGGTGAGGCTCAGCCACACAGACAGCCTGACTTACATGAGGAGAGCTTCTCAAAACACAAATAATGGCCTCGTTGACTTGGCAGAAGAAAACTCAAGACAGCACAGCATTCAGGCTGTGCCACAGCTGTTACCCACAGCTTTTATCAAAGCCTCTCTGCAAAAGACAAGCAAGCGGTGCTAAAAGGTGTAGGAAGTGTGTGGTTCAGTGAGGAAGGAGCCACAAGGCTTAATAGCACAACAAGGCTTGTCTGCATGTGCACACAAAGAGTCTGTCGTTGTTAAAGAGATCAGCACCACTGAGAAGCTACATGCATGCTTTGCTCTGGGACAGTAAGAACAGGCTTAACTGCCTAGAGCTCCCGAGTTTAGCAATGAAAATCCATGGAGAGGAAAATGCCTGCGAGTTGAGGGGAGAGAGCCTTCAGGCTGAAAAAGGGGCCTAGGCAACTGTTTTCCCAGATTCAGCCATGAGCTCACAGATAACTGCTGCTGTGGTCTGAGGAGGGGAAGGACAGGCTCTATTGTGAGTTGGTGATGGGACTTGGCATGGTGCTGGGTTTTCTCAGGCAAGCAAAATAAAAGAGTGAGGAGTTTACCAAGACTTGTTAGCAAGGTTCCCGGAACCCACTGGGGTCAAGTTATCTGTAGCAGGGTCCTGAGCAAGCTGCCTATCAACCTGTGACAGGGAAGCCACATTGTCGTGGAGACCCTAGGATACTGGTGACGACAGAAACATGGGATCCTCAGTAAGGAGAGCTACAGGCACTGAGTGGAGCTGGCTCCAAAGAGAGGCCATATGTGCCACAGGCACTGTCACTGAGAGGTTGCCCGGGCCATGTGGAACCCAGATGATGCCATTACAAACCCAGATGCTGAGCATGCAGGGACGCTGTTTGTCATGCTGTGTTTTGGTCTTACTATCTGGGCCAATCTTTTATTTCTTTCTCTTTTATTTTTTAAGATTTGTGTTGAACTATATGTATGTGTGTGTATGTTTGTGCTGGGGTTTGTGCATGTCAGTTCAGTGCCTGCAAAGGCCAGAAGAGGAAGTTGGATCTCCCTGGACCTGGAGTTACAGGCAGCTGTGAGCCAAACTTGGGTGTTCTATAAGAGCCTTACATGCTCTCAACTGCTGAGCCATTGTTCCTGCAGTGTTTCCTTGTTATGCTCCCACTCCTCCTCCTTGTAGTGGGAACATTTACTCTGTGTCATTATATGTTGAGGGTCTTTTATTTTTCTTTTATGTCACAAAGCTTTCTAGTTACAGGTTTGTCTAGTCTCAGACCAGACCTTGGACTTTTGAGCATTGTTGGTTGGAACTGTAAGTGTTATCATTAAAAACAAGATGGCATGCAGCAGCAGATATAATATGGAGAGATTTTATTTGGGGAGAAAGTAAACAGAGGAGTTTGGACCTGAGTGGGAGAGAAAGACAGACAGACAGACAGACAGACAGACAGACACACACACACACACACACACACACACACACACAGGGAGAGAGAGAGAGAGAGAGAGAGAGAGAGAGACAGAGAGACAGAGAGACAGAGAGACAGAGAGACAGAGAGACAGAGAGAGAGACCTTTAGAGAAATTGCAAGAGAGAGAAGTACAAGAGTAAGAGACAAAGTAAGAGAGAGGCAAGGGGGCAGGCCGGCTCTTTTATAGTCTGGCACACCTGGCTGAGACAGGCAATGATGTCATAGGTTGCTAAGCAACCTAGAAGCAGCCACTTATATGCCAACAGTAACACTACAAGGATTCTTGAAGTTAGACTGACTATATTTTGCATTATGAGATAGCCATGAGCCTGTGGGGAGTTGCATAGAATGTTACGGTTTGGATGTAAATTTTCTTTCACACACTCATGTTTTTGAACAGCTGGAGATTTTATGTTGGGAGATTGTGGGACTTTTGGGAGGTGGAGCCTCACTGAAGAAGGAACAGACTCTCTGGGGGCTGTTGGCTGAGGTTTAAAGTCTATCCTGAGTTTCTACTACCAAGATGTGAAAGGATGAGGAGTCCTAGCTGCATGCTCGCAGCACTGTGGAGCCTCTGCCACCATTTCTTTCCCTACACAATGAACTGTGGTCCCTCAAACCATGAGTTTAAGATGCTTCTTTGGAGTGTTTTATCACAATGATGAGAAAAAATAATTAACACAAGAAGATTTGCACAAATTTCACTTTCTCTAACTCTGCAGCTGGCATAAATGCCCCAAAAGCAGACTGCAGCATCCAACTCATGTTCTCATCGGAGTACTTTTTAACACATGTTCTTCTGTCAGAAAGAACCACATCTGGAAGTATTCTCATGAGGTATTCTTAAACAGAACATCTGTTAGTGGGTTACAGGCTGTATTTGTCAGTTTTCTGTCACTGTGACAAGATACCTAAAATAAGCAATTTAAGGGGAGGAAATCTTCATTTTGGCTCATGGTTCTAGAGGTCTATGGTCACTTGGTCCTGTGGCAACATAGCACATCAGAGCTTGCTCACCTCAGATTTCTGGTAAGTGGAGAAAGAAAGGTTGTAATGTCCCCTTCAAAGACACTCCACATTGAATCAATGTCCCTCCCACTAGGCCCCTCCTAAACATTCCATCAGGACCGATACCATCACAAACTGGTGACCAGCTTTTAACATGTAGGTTTGTGGGGACTATTTCAAACCAAAGTTACATCACAGGCCAAGTCAAATATAACTGTTTTCTCAGCCAATTGGATCTTATTCTGAAGTTTTAGAATGCATACTCAGTGGCAGTTCCTTAACAGAAGGGTTAGAGTCCAGATAATTATGTGCCCTTCCAGGTAAAGTAGCCCATTAAATATGATACAATGGTTCAGAAGGTTGCATGCCAAAGGAATTAGCTTTTCTCTGTGTGAGAGGAATTTTAATCCAGCAATGTGGCTACTCTGGCAAGGGATTACACTCAAAGTCCTTCTAGGTCTATGTGCTCTGACTGGAATACAGATACTTCCTGAAAAGTAAGGTTGGTTTACAGAAGGAAGGAGCCTTGCTTGAAAGTGACTTCTTCTAATTGAGGGTCAGACAAAATGACAATCAGAGAAAGATTTGACAGAGTGAGTCAGAGACAGGATACTCCCAACTCACGGGAGAACAGGACAAGGAAGAGAGACTATGTAAGAGCAGCACAGGGAGAGAGACAACAGAGGTTTTTTTACTGAGAGTTGTTTTTTGTTTTCTGCTTTGTTTTTTGTTTTTTTTTTGTTTTGTTTTTTTTTTTTTGTTTTTAAACCAGGATAGCTCTACAAAGATAGGTTGCAGAGAGAACAGTAGATACAGGTTAAGACAGAATGAGCAAAAAGATTAAAACATATTACCAAAATTAGTTTGAAGCCAGGCAGAGCAATTCACTCAGAAGCCCAGAGAAGCCAGTTTAAATCAGTCAGCTCGGAGCGGAGTTTGGGCCAGAACAGTTGAGCTGAACCAGGCAGCAAGAGTTCAGAAAGAGCTAGAAAAGCTTAGGATGGTTCTCATCTCATCCTCTTATCTGGAGAAGTGAAAACAACATTTATATGGTGTGTGTGTGTGTGTGTGTGTGTGTGTGTGTGTGTGTGTGTATGTCTGTGTGTGTGCCCTGTGTGTGCACATATGTGCGTGTGTATGTGTGCACGTGCCATGTGTGTATGTGTCGTGTGTTTGTGCGTATATGTGTCTGTGCTCTGTGTGTGTGCCGTGTGTGTGCATGTGCCATGTATGTGCTGTGTGTGCTGTGTTTGTGTGTGTGTTTACATATAAGAGATACGCACAAGTAGAGAAAAGGGGAGGGAAAGTGAACATGATGAGCTACTGTTCTAATGATACAAACGTAGCCATAAAGATCATGATCACATGACTCAGTTAGGGTGCCTCATTCTTCCCATGGAGAAACTGAATTACAGGACTGACTCTAAAGATCGTACACTAAGTCACAGAGACAGGTCACAGCAGACGTCCTTACTTTAAGGTTTTGCCATGCAAGCTGGCCAGTAGCCAGTACAATGGCTTGCTCAGCTTAGCGTGTTTGACAATATGTTAAAAGGAGATGTAAGAGGGAAAGCTACTTTGGAACCTTTCAGCCTTGTGTATTTCAAGTCACATTGCTCTTTTTGAGTATCACAACTGGGGGTATCCGGCCAGGGATGATGCTAACTAGTCCACGAAGTAGAAGAGGTCCCATGACAAGGATTACAGAAGCTCAACTTGTCCATGTTGCAGATGTGGAGGATCCTGACTTCAATCCAAGAAAAACCCATGGAGTTTGCATGCCTGGACATGCCCAAGGACACAGTCTCCCACAGTATGTCCCCAGAGCTCCCCCAGAGTGATGCCACTGCCTACAGCACACAGCTGTGTTCCCCTTTGGGCTGCAGGTCATCAGGGCTGTGGCCACGTGGAAGGAAGGCTCTGTCTGTGGTCATCACTTCACGACCTTCTGTATTCTTTCTATAAAAATGTAGACTGGGCTTTGGGGAAATTTTGATTGTCATTTTACATAATTTTTCATGATTCCCTTTTGATTTTTCCTGGAGCTGGGGGGTGGTGGTGCATGCCTTTAATCCCAACACTTGGGAGGCAGAGGCAGGTGGATCACTGAGTTTGAGGCCAGCATGGTCTACAAAGCAAGCCTAGGACAGTCAAGGCTACACAGAAAAACCCTGTCTCTAAAAAAAAAAAAAAAAAAATTCTTGGAAACCTATGCATGTCTGTTTCTAAACACAGAACAGCTCCTGGATAGCCATTCAAATGGTAACTTAGGTGACCACCCTCAGTATTTATTATGTTCAAGCTCGCTGCTTTATTTTTTCCATTATTTGGATACTAGGAATTTAATTCTGGACTTTACACACCTGCTAAGCATTCATTCCACTACCAAGCTACACCCCTAAACCGTATGTGGGTTACTTTAAAAATTCAACACAGTTGATTAGACAACTAGATTTATGGCAGGAAGCGTGCCTAATGTGAGAACTCAAAAATGCAAACCTGTTTTAAGATTTCAGAAAAAAAGTTGAAGAAGAACGTATAAAGGTCACAGACAGCCCCGACACTCCAAAACCTCAATATGAAATGTAACACAGGGCCAGAAATGCGGTACTACAGAGCACTCACTTCGCATGGGCATGGCCCAGGGTTCAAGTCCCACAACAGGGAGAAGAAACATAGCATGGCCTGACTGTGTAGAGAGAAACAATGGCTTACAGTCCAGATGTGATTTGTACAACTTTTGAAGCCATCTTTCCTGAGCTTCAGTAGTCCTCAGACCTGCCGGGAAGACTGACTCAGCCATGTGTCATGTCTCTATTATCTGTCAAAGGTCACCAAGATACCTGTCCTGGGGCTGGTTGTGCTGAGAAACCCAGGAATGCAAAGCCAGCGACATCCGTCTTGGACGCAGGAAGACAGTGTAGGGTGGCCGCGCTTTAATGTGTTAAAGAGATTTTTCTTGTCTCCCATTCCTTTGGATCAGTTTCATTTAAAGCATATTGCAATGTTCTCACTTGTCTGACATCTGTTATTGTTATTAGATGGTTTCCTACTTGTGAGTTTGATAGGAACCAAAGGAACCAAGAAGGAACTTTTTCTAACAGTCAGGAACTGACCACGCTGGCCTGAGAGTGGAGTTCAGAAAGAGCCTGATCCCTGCCCCCCCCCAAAAAATCTAAGTCAAGGTGCATGGGGGACGGGGGGAACAAACAAACAAAGAAAAAGAAGCCTGGACCACAGCGATCAAACTGCGTCTCAGATGGCCTGTGGAAGCTGAAAGCTGCTTCACCTTAAAGCCAATTCGGAGGTGTGCAGTGGTTAGGTTTCGTCAACTTGACTCAAACTAGAGTTCGGGAGGAGGGAACTTCACTTGGGAAAATGACTGCCAGGCTGGCCAGCAATCATGCCTCTGTGGCGTTTCTTGATTGTTGATTGATGCGAGAGCGCCATGCCTGCACAGGAGGTCTGGCTGACAGACCCATGACTGTGGAGAGCTTGTGGTGCTGTGGGTCCAGAGCCTAATTACAGCTTATCTTGAGCTATCTTAGCCCACAGAATAGCCATTCCCTGCTTGCCACTTCTCTACATGAACTACAGTCCTGACCACAGATAAAGACGTGTGGAATATATTAAGAAAACTCCAATTTTCCACCAACCAGAAGGCCTAAGAGTCATCAGATAACATCTCAGGCACAGCTAAGATTTCGGCCCTTTGCTGTAACCACCTAACTAATGTCCCTACCAACGTACTCGAAAAGTGCCAGGATCGAGGACTCACCAGGATCGCGGACTCTCTTTGTTCTGCTACTGTAAAAACTTCATGAGTCTGCTCTCACATTGGAACATGGAATTTGCAATAACCTAAATCTGTGTTTCTGGGCCATGATCACTCAAATTTGGCCTCCAAAAATAGATAGATAGATAGATAGATAGATAGATAGATAGATAGATAGATAGATAACCCTCTTATTCTTTTCGAGGTGAGCACTGTTTCTGCATTGGCCATAGCAACAGAAGCCACAGTGGGCCAGGATCTCTTCAACACCAAGACAGCTTCCAGTATGTATAGCTTCTTTTCCAGATCTTCCTTACAGAGACACTTGGGAACATATAATAATTCAATTTTTAACTCAGAATTTTTACTTGATCCACTTAACACTTTTCTAAAAAATAAGTTATAAATATTGAGATTAGTTGTGTTCTTATATATGATACGGAGTTTATTTGAAGTATATCCATTAATTTCGCAGCTAAGTTTTATTGTTGTCCTTCATAATCCAAACATTAGGAGCATTAAACCAGGCTATTTTCCTTATAATATAAAATACATAAGAAGACAATGGTTTGAAAATGAGGAGTTTCTTGTATATTGTTTTGTTTTATGTTTTACACAAGCCCATACATTTATAGCATTCTACAGAGGAACAAATAAGCTCAAGTCCATGGGAAATTTTTATCTCACTTGCATAAAGAACCATTTTCAGGTCAATGTTTTTTTTAAATTATAATTCAATTAATTTATTTGTTAATACATTCAGTTGAATGTATACATGAATGAAAACATACATTCATTTTTAAGATTTATTTTTTTTATTTTTATGTGTATGAGTGCTTCGCCTGAATGGATGTCTGTGTTCCACATGTGTGCCTGGTGCTCACAGGGGCCAGATTTCCTGGCTGTGCTACCATGTGGTGCTGGGAATAGAACCTGGGTCATTGGGAAGAGCAACAAGTGCTCTTAACTGATGCCTCATCTCTTTAGCCCCTTAATGCAGAAATCCTAACTGATCAGTAATTCTGTTTTTAAAAGTCCAATGTAAACACTGAATGACTGTATTAAGCCGCATTCCGGTAGTTGACACCAGTAGTGGACAGTGCTTTTACCATGACACCAATGGTTAAACTCTTGTTTTGTCTTGTACGTGCTAGGCAAGTGTTCTACCACTGACTTATACACCTAGTTCCTGAATATATTATTTTATAGATGCCTTTTTAAAAAAAGATTGATTTTTGTTATTTTTAATCATGTGTGGTTGTGTGTGCTTATGTGCACATGAATGCAGAGTCCAAGGGAGGCCACAGGCCTCAGATTGCCTGGAACTGGAATTACAGGCAATTATAAGCTGCCACATGGGTGCCAGGAATCAAACTTCTGTCCTTGGGAAGAGCAGCCAGCGCTGTCACCTGCTGGAGCCCTCTGTATAGGCCTGTAACAAGCCAGAGCTCGAACTGTCTTCATTGCCCAGGTCAGGGGATAGAAAATGGAATCTGGTTTCAAAACTGACTCTCAAACAGAGAACCATAAGCCCAGACAGAGGGCCATAAATTTTTCATTGGTCCAGGTCTAACTTTATGCTAAACCACACTGTTCTAAAGTAGTCGATAGAGGAGACTTAGCCACACATGCAAACTGACTGTTCTTATTAGTTCCAAATACCAAGCTTTTGCATATGTCAGCTAAAAAAAATAGGCTTTCCCTTCACACCTCAAAATAGTTTCATAATATTTTACTTGATTTTTAAGACAATCTGCAGGATTCACTATTTTTGGTTAATATTGCTCATTACATTTAGCAGTGCACATCAAATGTCTTAAAATACCTATTTCTCCCCACTTAGAAATTCTTATCCTCTAGAAGTAGTTAATATGCACATATTTTATTACAAACATTTATTTATATCAATTTATAAAACTGAAATTTGTGAATAACTTAAATGCATAAAGTAATGGTTCAGTAAATGACGGCCCTGGTATTCCAAAAGACGTGCTAATGTATCATAACATGGGAAAATACTCATGTTTTCTCTTCATCTTACTCGGGGTGTGAAGCAGAAAAGGGCATACAACGGAGAACACATTTTTGTCACAATGCAAGGGCTTTAGTTAATCTGTAAGCCCCACTTTGCCCAAGGACAGACAACTTCCCAGAATGCCCTGTTGTTCATGTAAGATGACACGTCACATGTTTCAGCTTCAGTGGACAAGGTTGGTTACCCCAACTGCACAGGGTGTGCTTGATCTCACAGAGGTACAGAGGTAGGACGAACATCCGGATGCATGCTTGCCCCGGACTAGACGAAGGCAGGAAGTATGCAGCCTTGTGGCTTGGCCCTTCTAGACTCCTGACTGACCTAAATCAGCGCCATTTCTCTGGGAATTCCATGTATGGACTTTGCCAGTGTCCACTTTCCTGACCACTATTTAATAATAAAGCTTGCTTTGATTGGACAATTCTGGTTGGGTCTTTCTCCTCAAATCCTTCAGGTTTAATAGGAGCTGTATAAGATGAACTTCCCATGGTACAACCTAAAGATATCAACCCATGTTGTAAATACCTTTGAGTTTACATCTTTTTCTTCCTTCCTCCCTTTCTTTTCTTCTTTGTCTTTGTTTCTTTTTCTTCTTCTTCTTCTTCTTCTTCTTCTTCTTCTTCTTCTTCTTCTT
>OU015749.1:22776649-22793332 GCA_907169655.1 Acomys percivali | reverse complement strand
TTCTTCTTCTTCTTCTTCTTCTTCTTCTTCTTCTTCTTCTTCTTCTTTTTCTTTTTTGAGAGGATGTAAGGAATCAGAATCTGTGGCCTTGTGTATGGTGGGCAATCGATTTTCACATGCTGGTATGAAACAGAAAACTTCCTTCTAAACTTCCTTTTAAAGCTATAAACAGAATCGCTAAACCTCAGCTGGTTCGATCATCTGTACTAGGTTCAACCTGAAAACATTCCCACAGCAGTCCTGAAGGAGTCAGTGTAGCCAACCTCCCTGGCTAGAAACACAACACTGTGGGTTTTCGCTCACAAGCCATGGAACTATTAATGCCCTTGTGCCCACTGTCCTGAAGATAGCTCTTTAGAAATAGTCCAGAGCTCAGCACGCCAACACCCTGAGTGGTGGCTTGTGATACCACATCACAACTTTGCTTCCTGGTTCAGGAGTTGCTCTATAAGGTGGCAATGTTTAAAAACAATGGTCTTTACAAGTCACTGAGAGCCAAGAGGAAACGACAGGGGTGCCTTTCATCTCTCTGCTGCTACTTAGAAGGCTCATATTGTTCACACCTGGGAAGCGGGGCAGGGAGAAAGGACAGTCTGGTCTTCCATGACATATATAAAGATTTGGAACAGGAAAGGTGGCTCAGTGATTAAAAGTACTGACTACTAGTGGGGCGTGGTGGCACACCCTTGTAATCCCAGCTCTTGGGAGGCAGGGGCAGGTGAGTTTGAGGCCAGCCTGGTCTACAAAGTGAGTCCAGGACAGCCCAGGCTACATAGAGAAAACTGTCTTTAAAAAAAAAGAAAATAAAAAGTACTGACTGCTCTTCCTCAGAGGGCCCAGGTTCTATTCCTAGTACTCACAACTATCTGTACCTGCACATCCAAGGGCATCCAATGCCTTCTTTTGGACTCTGTAGGCCTTACATGAATGTGGTACAAAGACAGCCATATAGACAGGTAAAACACCCATACACATAAAATAAAAAAATGAAAAGTAAATTTAAAAAGTAAAGATTCATGTCAACTTGAAATATGACCTACACTGGAAAATCGCAGAGTTGACACATCTCTTAGCCATAACCTTTCTACTGCCTAGTCTTTAAAACAAAAACTAACATCAAGGCCGGGCGTGGTGGCGCATGCCTTTAATCCCAGCACTCGGGAGGCAGAGGCAGGCAGATCGCTGTGAGTTCGAGGCCAGCCTGGTCTACAAAGTGAGTCTAGGACAGCCAAGGCTACACAGAGAGACCCTGTCTCGAAAAACCAAAAAAAAAACAAAACAAAACAAAAAAAAAAAAACTAACATCATATAGTTTGAAAATACCTATTCATTTTTTGTGTTTCTTTGAAACCATATCTAATTTCTTACTTGGAGATAACACTAAGACCATAAATTTAAGTCTTTTATGGTGAGAGTTTTTTTAAAAACTTCTTAGAACTTTTTTGAGACTCTCTCAACTTTTTCCATCCTTAAGTAACAACTATGAACCTCTCTCCCAAGCTTCGCCAACTTCAACTGTAAAATGCAACCCAGAACCCAGCATCCCCTCCTAGCCAGTGGCTGTGGCCCATCAAGTCACAGCTCAGTAGAATCAACAGCTGTTTCCAGCCCCATTGGCCAGCAGTCTTCTTAGGGTACTGGCCAATGTGGCAGGCCTTAGGACTTTTGTTTGGTTTGTACGTGGTTTTGTTGCGATTATTTGAATTAGAGACCTTTCCATTAGCACTGGCTGAGGCACTAGTTAATTTTGGGTCAGCTGCCACAGCATCATAGGATGCTAATCCATTCATTCAAACCCACACCTGCTGCGTTAGGGTCAGGTACGGAAGAACTCTTGCCTCCCGTCCCCTGGGTGTATTTAGTGCTCAGGTCAGAGTTGCTGCAGCTGTGTCCTGTCACTGACTGCTTTATGGTGGCCAGGAGAGTTGAGGTTGGCTGCCAGCACTTGGAATCTGAAAGAACACATGGACACATTATTCTTTTTCTCTGAAGCTATCCAATGCCTCTTCCGGTCAGATGGGGAGATAGGCGGAGGATGTTATGAAGCATCCTAGCAGCTTGCTGCCGCTGCTGCCACCTATGTGTGACACTGCTGAGAGAGAATGGGCTTCCATCTACCCTCAGCCAATCACTAACAAAGGTGCAATACTGTAAAAGCTAACCCAGGCAGCTTCTGGCTTTACTTGTGAGGAACTGTTTTCTTCACTCAAGGACTTCACACAGTGTCCTGACTGTACTGCGAGGCCGGAAGGATGGGTTTCTGTGCTCACGGAAAACAAATGAGGCTTTTAGTTTAAGTTGATTTTTTTTTTCTCCTTTTAAAAAAAAGTATTTATATATTCACTTTACACCCTGGTGGCAGCCCCCTCCTTCCTCTCCTCCTAATCCTCACCTTCCCTCCCTCTTCCGCCATTAACAGTTACAGTTCTCTCTACTGCAGAGGCTGGGGGTGGGGGGGTGGGTCACTCAGAGGTTGCAAGTTTTTACTTGGACTAGATGAGAAATGTTTTGTTTTCTTTTTTGTAAAGTGTTTTGCTCAGCGTGATGGAAAAGCAAAATACCATCATCATTATCACTGTCCTTCCTCCACAGCAACTTTGCTCCAGATTCTCGCTGGTAACTCTGACTAACATCTGAGTCACCGAGTTTCAGATGTTATGTATTTCAACACAATTCCCAGGCTAGCCAGGCTTTTATTTATTTTGTTGTTTCAGGACCCTAACGTCCTCCTAAGTTTCCGATCTACTGTCACAAGGCAGGCAGACGAAACTGCTGCTTCAGGGATGAAGGGCCGAGAGTCACCAAGACATCAAAAGATTACGAAGGAGATTCAGTTAATGATAAATATTTGTATTTCTACCATGGTAGCAGAGTGAGTTTAAAAGGAGAAGAACAATCAGTGAAAATATGGAACAGCGAAGGCTCAGAAAATGCAGGGGACTTGCTATTCACATTATTCACATGACAAAGATGCATGTTTGTTCTTGTAGCTCCTCCAACGAACTATTAGTGGATGGTCTGACCTAGCACACCACTTTTTAATAGAAAAAAATTCATTGCTTTAATTATATTTTCCTGTTTTCTGTGTCTTTTGTCATCAGTCCCAGGCTGTCTATAGATTATAAGTGTCTCTGAATCTTATGTCAATTCTTTAAAAGGATTTATTTATTTCCATTTTATGTGTATGAATGTTTTGCCTTCATGCTTTTAAGTGTACTTACTATGTGCACGCTTGGTGCCCATGGAGGTCAGAAGAGGGTGTTGGATCTCTGGTACAGGTATGGATGGTTGTGAACTGCCACGTGGGTGCTGGGAACCACACCCAAGCCCTGCAAGAGAAGCAAGTGCTTTCTTCTCCTGAGCTCCCTTCCCAGCCCCTTACGTCAGTTCTAAAGAGGAATACCTAGAGTTTGGAAAGAAGGCCCAGTGAGGACTTGAGTCCAAATCCCTGCACCCACATATATAAATTAAAATAAAAAAATATAAAAATAACTGTGTATAACCATGCACAATTATAACCTCAGCATTGTCTGGGGAGGAGCCAAGAAGATTGCCGGGGCTTCCTGGCTACCAGACAGGCTGTGGACTCAGTGAGAGAGCCTATTTCAAGGGAATAAGGTTAGAAAGTGAAGACCGGGATACCAGGATATCCTGTGTCCTGCTCTAGCCTTCAGATATGTACACACATACACACACACACACACACACACACACACACTTTTACATGGGTAATTTTATAAATCTTTTTATCTTTTTATTATTTTATACATGTTTAATTAAAATAGAATCACATCACATAGGTCTTTCCCATTCCTTCTTTTATCCCATCCCAGGTCCTGTCCCTCCAACCTCCTCCTTGCTCCTCTCTAAACTGATAGCTTATTATTGCTGCATACACTTATATGTATATATGTTTGCATGTACGCACAAATAGATAACCAATTAGGGGACTCATCCCTGGGAGAGGCCATTTCTCTTTCAGCAGTCAAAAACCTTTCTTTGCTCATGAAATTTTTTTCATGGCATCTCAAATTGATAATATTACATTTTTCAGCATCTTTATAACTTCATTATCATATACAGTACAGAAATGCCTTGCCCTTCCTCCCTTTTACAGAGGAGAGAACTGAACCGTAACACATTTATCTTACTAGTTTAGTCTCATGTGTTAAAGATGTACAGGCCATCCTATAATTGAAATTCCTATCCAAAACTATTTCACTACCTTTATTACAGAAATTTTAAAAATCTTCTTCTAAATCCTCCTAATGTAAGGTTAACAATAAAGCCTGGCTGGATGCATTGTTCCTCTCCTATCCTGTTCCTTCAAATATAATTTAATATTATATTACATTCTATGTGGTCCAGAGCATCAAGTATAGTCCAACAAATATAATCCTAGGAAGTAAAATAAACTTGTTATTTTAAACAGTTTATTCATCATTCTTGATAGAATGTCCTACAAGGGTATACATAGAATATTCTGGAACACAAATTCCTAGGATTGCTGTTGTCCTTCAAGCAAGCTGTTTTCATTGTGAAATCAAAAAACCAGCTGTCTTTTGAAGAGAGCCTATCTGCCATTTCCCAGCCAGTGAGCATCCTAAACACACGCTCTGCTGCTGAGACAAGTGTTCTGCCTTGACATATTGTTTGAAGGCCCTGTCGTCACAATGAAAGTCTTGTGGCTGAGTTTGACATTGAAGCAGTTGGGACATTCAAGTGATGTATCTTCCAGTGTGGTTTCTGAACCACCCACAACCCCACCCTAGATCTGTACCACGCCCAGTGGGAAGAAGAGTGTGGCCTGTGAGCTGTATTGACTTGCTCCCTGGACACTAGAATTTGGCTGTTACCATAACAACAGCACTTTTCAGTTCCTGGAAATGTCTCTCTCTCTTTCTTAAAAGATTTATTTTATGTGTGTGAGTGTTTTGCTTGCATGTATGCAACACGTGCATGTCTTATACCCGCAGAGGGTAGATGAGAGTGCCAGGTCCCCTGGAACTGGAGTTGTGAGTGGTTAATGAGCCACTTCGTCCTCTGTAAGAGAAGAAAGTGTTCTTGTCCACTGAGCCAACTCTCCAACCTGATTCCAGAAAAGTTCAATAATATTGTTTATGACTATCTCCTGGGCCCAGTATTGAAGAATGAAAATGGAAAAGAGGCGAGAGGCGGCTACAACAATGGCTCTAAGTGAAACTGTTGACCTGTGGCTATCACATCACCCACTGATGCCGCCAGTCACCAAGCACAGCCTGCATCCTCGTCTTTTTCCAGTTCTGGCATTTTGACATTAATAGCCACAGTGCTGAGCACGCCTAGCCCAGCACACATCAATACAGTACTATTACGCAATTATTCCAATCTAGGGCAAACATTCTATCACTGAGCTACACTCCCAAAAAAGTCTTTCTAGAGAAGACTGAGTCAAGAGAACTATTCCCAATGTGAGGCCTTTTAAACCCAAAGTAGGCCCTGTGCAGGCTCTGGCAAGATGTGGCCGACCAAGGACACATCAACAGAAAGCGGGATCTTGGAGAAAAGAACAAAGAAATCAAGAAATCGGGGGCTGGACTAGAAGAAAACTGGGATTAGGGCCTGGGTTTAACAACAGATTCATAAAATAAGGCTCGCTAATTGGAGTAGCGCAATTGCCTTCAGCTACAACCTGAAACAATTACAGTCAAGTGGTAAATCAGATACAGTATTTTGTAGAAAGTTCCTGCCCTAGGCCCATCGGATCACTAAGGGTTGATCGGAAGAAATGCCTGCTTGTGGTGCTTTCCAACCCCTGGCAGGTCGCCAAGATCTGAAGTCCTCCGGGATACTCCAGCCCACTTCTAACTCCCCAGAACTCGCTGCACTGCCGCTCTTTAATGAATTGACTTGGGGGGAAAATGCGCATTTAAAACCTGGCAGGGAGGAGTCTTGGAGATTGCTGGCCTGGGGGCTGCAGCGATGGGCTTTGGGAAGGCAAATGACAAGGGGACTGTTTATGCTCCTGAACCATCGCAGGCCTGTCCTATATCCCCGCGGGGTACGGAGCCGGCAAAGAGGCAGGCGGCTGGCCTCCAGGGAAGCTCCCCGGAGCGCGCTCAGGTGCATCAGGCCCAGCTCCACAGCTGCGCCCGCGCGCCGCGGGAATGGAGCTCAGCTGAGGTCGTGGCTTTCCCGCCCGCAGGCTGGGGGCGGGGCGGCCCCAACTACACCCCCCACGCCCCATCCCCCAGCGCAGCCCGGGCCTCCCACATCCTCCGGGCGTCTGTCCGTCCTGCGTTCCCCACGAGAGACATGGACGGGAGCAGTGAGAAGGCGCCAGACTCCGGGCGAGGCGTCGTGGTAAATGCAAACTCCGGACCCTGGGCTCCCTTAGCTCGCTCCCCTCCCCTCCTTTCATGATACCCCTCCCCCGCCCCCTCCTTTCCCCGGGTAGCTGAAATGCGTTCGCGTGAGAACCGGCTAAGGCTTTGTTCCTCTTCAGGGCGGAGATCGCTGGCTTCCTAGCATCCAGGCCTCCCCTCTCCACCCTGTCTGACGAAACCCCTACTAAAGTCGCTTGTTCATCCCGAGTTCCTAGTAACTCCTCCCTTCCCTCCCTCCCTCGGCTTCCCGGCCTGGAAGCTTGCGTCCTACCGGGTCTCCACTTCTGCTAGTCTCGAGGAGCCTGGCCTGCGAGCTGAGGTTTGAGAAGACCCCAGCATGCAGCTCTAGCGGCCCTCCTGTCAGCTCTGCCTCCTCACTTCAATGAACTTTCGAGTTTTGTTTTCAAAACAACTATTGAGAACTCTTCTGGGCAGCCCAGATACAAAGTAGCGCAAAGTGAATGAACTCGGAGCTTTGGATCTGGGGCGCCGCTGGGCAGGAGCCCGCAGCCGGAGTTGCCCTGTGACTGGTCTGTTGAAGGAAGACGTGTGAAATATCTACTAATGTGTCAAAGATGGAAGGATCGGGGGGGGGGGGCTGGAGTGGGGCAGATCCAAACCTTTTCAATTCTGGGGATCGTTCAGGTGTCAACCAGAGCGTACCCACCACGTCCCAGAATCTTGGAATCAAGCTCTTAGTGAGTGGTGGTACAGTCCTAGCAGGATGGAATGAAAAGGTGTGAGGGGGATGGGGTTGGGGGCGCTGATTTGCCATTAAGATTCTCATTCCTCAGCTCAGCGTGTAATTCACAGCTAATCTGTTTATGGAAATGAATGGATTGACTTAGAATGAGTGGGTTGGAAAGGAAGCACCTCTCAGTTAAATAGAACTGTTCAGGTTGAAATGTGGGGCTCAGCTCTTAATTAAACAGCAGGACCTGCCTCTCTTCAAGGAGCAATGCCTTTAGTCGGCCTTGCTAGGCTCTGCTCCTACAGTTGGGAACTAAGACAGTTTCTTCCTGGAACTTTCATTCGTGGGGAGGGACACAGGCAGGCGGTGTGAAACCGTCAAGATAGTTCAGGCACCCAGGTGTACTACAACAGGAAGGAGGGAAAGAAACAGTTAGTGGAAGTGGGGTGGGGAGCAGTGTCTTTACCCATATGATCAAAAGGGTTTGCAGTGACATTTCACCCAAGATCTGAAGCTTACTTAAACCGAAGGTAACCATGTGGGGACCCGTGGTACAGAGACACATGCCAAGGGCGAAGAAGAGATTACTTTCACAGCTTAAGCACTCCAATCACTGTGGGTGTGATAGGCCAGCTGGGAGGGCCATGAATATACGAAAGAGGACATCACTAAACTAACTCCCATACTAAGTCTAAGGTTCACAGGTCAGGATGCCCTGCAGGCGATTTGAAATTCATACTTGAAACTCCAGATTGTGATAGGGTAGAGATCAGCAGGGGGAATAAATGAAAAATGACGTAGAAAATGGAAGAAATAAAAACAACTGTTAAGAACACATGCCTGGCAAGCACCCCCACTCCCCCCCCCAAAAAAAAAGGTGAGAGGCACACCATGAGTACAAAGCCAGATGAAGGGACCAAGAATGAAGAGCTTGTGTGGGAGAAAGCAGAAAGCAGTAGGCACCTAGAGAACAGTTTGGTGGAAGCACATTTGCCTGGATCATGAGATCATCAAGGGTGTCAGATGCTGCCAGAATAGCAAGTTGGATGGGGAAGGGCAAGAGGCCATTAGTGAGGAGCATCTTTAAAGTAGCCACCCATTGCTAGAGTGCTTAGGGTACCACTGTGGGATGGTTAGAGTGCCACTGTATCATAAATAATAGATGCTTTTAAAAAAGAGTAGCATGATTCAGCTTGTAGGGGTAGCTCAGTGGCAGCACATTTGCCTTGATCAAAACCCACCTCTAAGCATGGTAGCCCACACCTTTAATCCCAGCACTCGGGAGGCAGAGTTCATGGCCAGCCTGGTCTACAGAGCGAGTCCAGGACAGCTGAGACTACATAGAGAAACCCTGTCTTGAAAAAAAAAAAATCCATTTCTAGCACCACAGAGTATTCAAAATCTAAAGGAGATAAGCCTATGGTACTCATAGGATGGGGAGATTACTAAAGTCTAAAAAGCAAACGAAAGTACAGTGTAAATATAATAGTCCCATAAATTAGTGTAAAGTTCAGAGGATTGGGTGCTGAAGAAAGGAAAGGGTTGGGAAAGCTAGGGAAGATAAGTATGCTGGCAAAATACCGAGCCCTTAAAGATAGAGTGAAAAAATCAAAAGGAAGTTATAACAATAAAAGTATTAGTAGGAAAATAATACTGGGGGTTTACTGGGCACTTCTTTTGCATTTTTGCAAAGACTTGTACAAATAAATCTGTAAGGTGCCACACACTCTCCATTTTGCAGAAGCAAAACTGATGGCTCCGAGAGACCACAGAGAGTCTGGAGTTACGTAGTTGTGCTGGGCACATAGGAAGCAGGTAGCAGAAGCAGGATCTGAATGAGCTTTCAAACACTGCTCTACATCAAAGGCTGTAACTCCAGAGGCAGGCCTGCCCTGGAGATCTGCTGGGTTTGTGGGAATGTACTGCTAATATAGAATTAGGATAAAATAATCATGCGTGAGAATTGAAGGAGCTGCAAGATGGAATAGTTAGTCGGGAAGGCAGGTTTTAGACTCTAAAGTTTAGAGTAAAGCAACCAATACGTTTAACAGTGAAGGAAAAACCTGGGACAGGAGAGCTGTGGTGGCAAAGATGGTTAGAGAAAAGGAGCCAAGTGACACAATCATAACACAAGTACAGTCTGCTGTGTAAGAGAACAGACTATTAAGTTTAAGGTCATAGCCTAGCTCTACCAGACAAAAGATACCTAAACAATGAAGTCTCTGCTTCTGGGGAACAGAAATAAAGGCAAAGACCCATGGCTGCTCTAGATTGCAAAAATAAAGGCTGGCTGAGATGTCAGTCCCAGACAAGAGAGTGATGTGATCTCGTCAGACTCAGGGAACATTGTGGAAGAGAGGGCAGAAAGAGTGTAAGAGCCTCACAGTGGGAAACGGAGCTCGGAGAAAACAGGGTATAGGGATACTAACGTGGACTCACGGCAGGTGGGCACACTGACAATGGGTCCCCAGAGGTCAGGCCATCTTAACAGCCAGCTGTGGAGAGGAAAGGGACCCACAGGCCTTTATTTCATGCTAGTGATCTGTTGGCAACCCACAGATTCTGGGAGGGGAGGGCGCTGTTGAGCCCACTAGGCTCTGATGAGTTAGTTCCAAACTGAAGATCACACAAAGGACCCTGGCAAATGGGCCACTAAACAAAACCCAAAACTAAGAGGGGAAAGGTAGTTATACGGAGGAGGGGTTGCTGAAAGGAGACGGAGAAAGGTGGGAGGAGGGAGGGCCCAGAATGTGAAAGAAGAATTTACTAATAAAAAAAAAAATTATGGTGGGTCTTATCAACAAAACGACTTTCAGTTGAATTGGGTAGGAGGGGCATTAATGCATTAGGAAGAATAAATAAAAGTATACAACAATTGCCAAATGAAAGGATAGAGACAAAGTTCAGAGATCTTGCTCAAAGTCCCTGGCTTTGAAACTACTAAAGTTTCCAGATATATATTGACACTCTGTGGCTATTTCTCATGGAGATAGGCCTTCTCCGCCCGCCCATCTGGCTTTGGGCAAAAACCTTTGTGTCTCCCGTTTGTGTTTAAGGAAACGTGTTGTGTTGTCAAAGGACCCATAGTTAGTACCTACACAGTGAGTCCGGTAAAAGAGGAGGAAAAAAATCACAGTTACTGTTGAGTTTCTGTTATACTTGACTCTCTCCTTCCCTTATGTCCGACCTTATTCCTGTGGGGATGGTGCGGCAGTATCGGAAGGCACGGGGATCCAAGGTGTTCTGTGGCCTGTCACTGCTACCTGCGCCTTTCTTTTAACACTTGTGTCCATTGTTTTAACACTGTTGAGTTGGGATCTGGGCCTGTTGATGTTGCTGTCAAGCATTGTGTGCTGATGGAGGGGCAGGCACAGATGCCGAGAACCAATGACAATAGTCTGTCTGCAGGGAGAGGAGGGCTAAGTGTGTAGAGCTCAGAGAGCCGGGCAGAAACAGACTTGAGCTGTGCCATGTGTCTGAGCCGTTTCCCCCCCCCCCCATGAAATTGTCTAAGGGGAAAAACAAAACCAAAACAACAACAACAACTACAACAACAAACCCAATGACTTAGAAGGTTGTCAGTGTAGCTTTAAATGTGAACAGCAGAGTCTATGGTTTCTGGATTTGGAAGTGGTATGAAATGACTCAGTTACTGTGTTTGTCTCCTCTACAGCTTGGAGATGTTTCGCCTCTCTGAACAAAGCAAGCATTGTGTGCAATAAACTTAGAGCATGTTATCTGTAATCCTGGAATGATCCAACGAGTCTTTGTTTTTCATTTTTTTGTTTTAAAGCGAGTGAAGCCATGACCTTAGGTCGCTGCATCCCTCTCCAGGGGTAGACTCACTCATACACAACACTTTGTGTGCAAAGACAGCAAAACAGACCTGGAGTCTTGACACTGACTGTGTTTTATCTCCGAAGTGAAAACATTTCAGAGTAACTGGAAATAGTGGCCACTTGTCATGTCAGAACAGTTTTTAGGGAAATGTACTTCTTTTTTATTTATTTTATTTTATTTTATTTTTTGAGAAATGTACTTCTGCCAGACTTAAATTTACTGCTTGATCTGGGGTAGTAAGACTCTGTCAAATAACTGAGGTTTTAATTTAAATGAGTTAAAACATATTTATATAATTGATAACTGAGGTACATCGACAACTGGTGCTTTGGTATAGTTACATGGCTAATGTCATTGCATACGTATTATAGATTACATGCTAGTGTGACTTATATTCATTAGCTGCCTTATTTAACCTTCGAAACAGCCATATAAGCCAAGCATTGACTTTATTTTAGAGACATTAATATGTCCAAGGTCCAAGTGTGCCCCAAAGGAATCATAGACTTTGATATCTGCTGTTATGCATGTTGCTCTGAGCTACTGATTGCTCTGTTTTCATGTATAGCTTTGTTTCATAGTTTTCCTATCATCTTTTCCTTTTCTTTGTCATTCATGTGTTTGTGTGTGTGTGTGTGTGTGTGTGTGTGTGTGTGTGTTCAGATTTTTCAGTATCTGTTGTGCACTAATCATTGCACTTACTATTTGGTGTTATCCACTCAGGTTTTATCGTATATTATTTAGAGAAAAGGGAGTCAGGACTGGGCACAGTGGCACACATCTGTAATCCCAACACTCAGAAGACAGAGGTAGCAGCAGGTGGATCTCTGTGAATTTAAGACCCAGCCTGGTCTGCATAGCTAGTTCCATAGTGGCTGCATAGTGAGGTCCTGTCTCAAGAACTAAATAAAGATAAGGGAAAACTGGTTCTCCTGATCTCATGGCAGTAAAAATGAGAATGGAGCATGATCTTGACATAGAGAGCAGTCTCTGTGATTCAGAGCAAAGAGCTGTAAGGATTTGCCACAGGGAGAGGAATGGGCTCAGGAGACCACTGGCTACCAGGGCTGTGAGTGAGTAAGCTCCAGGAAGTTGAGTGGGTAGCATGGTGTGGTCCAGACAGAAAGCCAGAATAAGTGCTTGGATGACCTCCCTGGATGGTCTTTACTGCACCAGGGGCCATCACAGGGCCTGAATGCCACGCAGGTGCAGCTGCGTGGCACTGACCACTCTGGCGCTAGAGGTACCAGCAGGCTCCTGGATTTACAGAGTGGGAGCCAGAGTTGCCCTGTATAGGCTCACCAGTCATACCAGCCAGCTTGCTGGGAGAGGTGCAGTGGATACAACACTTCCGAGGATGCAGATGGTATACACTCTTTGGCCAATGGGACAGCTATCACTCGCCAGAGCTTTGAAAAGTAGATTTTTTTTTTTTTTTTCTATCACAAGAAGGGCACATTGAGGGTTGAGGGTGGAGTTCTCATTTCTTTGATTGTTGAAGCCTTTTTAGTACTTACCAGATCTCAGGTCAGTGGTCTGGACATGAGGAATTGAACAAGAATAAGATGAAATCCTTACAAGAAGTAGCTCACATTCCAGTGGAATGAGAGAAGTCAGCTTACACACACACATGCACACACACATGCACACATGCACACAGACACATACATTTAATAATAATAGATGCTATGAAGGAAAATAAAGTTAGAGATGAAGGATACAGAAGTGGATGGGATGGGGAGGGTAGTGCCAGCTAATATTTGTGGTCAGAAAAATATTCAAACCCTGTAGTCATCTGCAGAAAGAGTATTATGGGCTGAAGAAATTTTAGCTGAACTCTAAACAGCTTTCAGCAGATTCAGTCACTGAGGGGAAAGTGGCTAGGGCAGAGTGAAGGAGAGAGTACCAGGCAACCAAAAGAGGGAGATCCCTGTGGACCACGGTGAGGACTCTGTTTAACTCAGCGTTAAATGAAGAGGAGGAGATGTGAGCATCAGCTGTCCTGATGTGAAGCATGCGCCTCAAAGGTGCTATGTTGGGGGAAGTAAAGGCAGGCTTAGCCGTTTCTGCAGTAGTCCAGGATGAAGTGATGGCAGCGTAGACCCAGATCAGGATGGAGAGGGAGCCGTGGAGGGTGCTCAGGCGTGGTTCTGCTCACACCGGGAGGGAACCAGAGAAAGGATGAACTACTGTGTGGCATTGCCAAGGGTTTAGGCTGGAGAAATAGAACAACGTGTTGCCCCTATTGCTGAGATGGGGAGGGATACGTTCGGAGGGAAAGGGTTGGTCTGCCTAGAGACAAACTTAGGATAAGAGTAGTGTGGGCTCTAACTTAAAACCTCCTTTCTAAAGCCCAAGTCAAAGGGAGAGCTGGTTTTGAGCCCCTCATGCAGAGGAGAATGGGAGTCGGGTGGGAAATATCTCAGTACAAGATGGAGCAGCCAGGAATGGATTCTAAACCACAAGCAAACAGATATGACAGAGCGCGCGAACAGGAGGTGTGGAAATGTTCCCAAAGAGGTGAAGCCACTGCTGCTGAACCAGCTGCAGGGAACCCCAGGGGACTGGGGTAGAGGGGATGACCACGGGAGAGCAGTCAGTGAGGCTCCCAGGAAGAAGCGGGACTGACCTGAGCTTCCAAGAAGGAGGTGAACTTTGGCATAGAGACAGAGGGAGCAGGAGGAAGCAAGGGCAGTGTGTAAGACAAAAGAATGAAGTCGGAGCTGCGGAGAACTAGGTGTCCTGGGGACCCTGCCGCCCCCCAAAAAAACACAGGCTCTGGCCATGGCTCTCGGGTGTCCACCAAAACCTGATGGTAAGACCCTATTGCTGAAAATTTCACACACTTTGATCACGGGGCATGGGAAAGTCAAGTTGGTACTGAGAAGCTTCCTTCCTGTTAGCTAGTTTTCATAGATCCAGAAGATGCTATGCCCTGTGAGCTAGAATGGTTGGCATGACGAGATACACCTATAGGTACCCTAGGTAGTAAGTTGCCATGGGAGCAGCCACCACTTTCTGGGTGGATGTAAGGCCCACACCACAGAAACACATGCCTGGTACTACAAATAAGGCCCCAAGTCCTATGGCTGGGGAGCTCACAGACCACAGTAGCGAAACTTTTACAATATTTTCCTAAATGGACATGGTATCAAACTGCCCTGGAAATTCATCTCTTTCTATCCATAGATCAGTGTGGCTCTCGGGCCTCATCAGAGAAGGTTTTTGTGCACTGGATGCCCAAAGTACAGAGAGACTAGGTGGCCCTGGAGTACTCATCCACAAAGAGGACATCTGTATCACAGCCCTTCCCCTTAAGGCTCAGGAACCATCTCAAAATAGGCAAACAAAACAAAACAAAACAAAATTTTAAAAAACCCCAAACATTATGAGTCAGAGGTCAAGGAGGACCAGAGGACAATAACTGTCTTTTGTACAAGACAGGACCACTGCTGTCATGAACTGTGGTTGCCCGCACAAGACCTACACAAGATCAAGCCAGTCTTTAGGGAAGAAGGGGTTCCTGAGCCCCCACCCATACTTAAAGAACTAGTGACCACTGGTGGCTTCTGGGGGAGTTTTTTCTAAGGGTGTGGCATCAGGTAGATTTACCATGTTCCAGTGAGTGATGGGCCAATGCCCATTAGTATAGGGGCATCACAAATTGGACTTGATGAGGTTTTTTTAATAGTAATTATTATAATTTATTCAGATTATATCCTGATTGTTATCCCTTCACTTGTATCTTCCCATTCCCACCCCACCCCCACCCTTCTGCCCTATTACCCTAGACTTCTGACAGAAGGGGACCTTCTGCCCCACCATATGACCACAGCCTATCAGGTCTCATCCAGATAGCCTGCTTCCCCTTCCTCTGTGTGCTGCCTCTCCACCAAGGAGAAGTAATCAAATTGGGGGTACTAGAGTTCATGTCAGAGGCAATCCCGCTCCCCCCACAACCATAGAGAATGAGCTTGATGGGTTTAAAAAAAAAAGGAGGTGGAATTGGAAAGGATGGTAGATAGGGAGTCAGTCCGGGAGGAGCTAGGAAGAGGAGTGAGAATATGATCGAAATACATTGTATGCATGTATGAAATGCCCAAAGACTTAATGAAATATTATATGTATGCATAGACATATGCAGAATCATGCCTAGACTGGAAAGCAATCTAAGGGCAGGATTACATGTAGAAATGAGCTAGAAAATCAGGCTGGGTCTATACTTTAAAAGCCCTCCACAGCTCAAAGCTGGGCAGAGTAGTCCGGAAGGTGTGGGAAAATGATTCAAGGAGGTGAGCTAAATTAGCTACTGAGAGGCTTTCATGTATAACATTTTCACTGCTGCATCTCTCTTGTTGATGTGAAAAGTAACCTTTACCTTTATTTTCTTCACATCTTACTATTCTAACCAGAACACTGGTCTTTAAGGCTTAAACAAGAGCAAGGCTTGCTGGCTTGCTAGCAATCCTGTGACTAGGCCAGTTTTCTTGAACCACCACATCCTAACTTAGACTGGCTGAAGTTCCTTAAAAAAGGAAATGCATTTTCAGTCTTTACTGCACAGTTGGGAGCACCCAGAAGCATCCCGTAATCTCGGGATATATTTTTTCATAGGTTAACTTCCCAGGCAGATGAGGCAGTTACAGTAAATAGAAATGTAGAATATATCACAATACTGTATAATATACAATTATGAGTGTGTACATGTAGTCAATATTTTTATAATAGGAATACAAATATATGCTTACACTCACATACCTTTTTTAATAATACAAGAGACTGAGCTTGGGGCTTCACACATTCTGGCCACTCTATTCTTGAGATGCACCTTATAGTGCTTTCATAAATGTGGTCTTCTATACAGTTCTATCAGGTTAGGTGTAAGATGTTGAGCTTAGGTGCTGGAGAGACAGCTGCATAGTTAAGAATACTTACTGTTCTTGCTGAGGGCCCAGGTTCGGTTCCCAGCACCTACACCAAATGGTTAACAATTACCTCTAGCTCCATTTCCAAGAGATCTGATATTCTCTGGCCTCCTACCTGGCCTTTGAGGGCACCTGCATGCGTGCATGTAGTACACATAAACTCATGCAGGTATACCCATAAATAAAGATGGCAACATTGTCGGGCATGGAGGCACATGCATTTAATCTCAGCACTTGGGAGGCAGAGGCAGGTAGATCTCGGTGAGTTTGAGGCAAGCCTGGTCTACAAAGTGAGTCCAGGACAGCCAGGGCTGTTACACAGAGAAACCCTGTCTCGAAAAACAAACAAGCATCAGGTTCACATCTTTATTGTATATTGCTAATAGTTAGAAGCAGGGCACATTGCTGATCATAGTGTTCACTTGCTTTATCAGGTTGCATAAACAATAACCTTGTTCAACTAAGCTTTTCACAGCTTGAGGGACTATATTAATTTATTGAGATGTGTAGATCTAACCTCTGTGTTCAACATTATTCTATTTTCAAGTGACAGATTTTTTTTCTTGTTATTTACATTGGAAAAATTAAATTATTAATGAAAAATACCATAACCAAACTACTTTGACTTACAGCTTACGGATAATTGGCCAGGATATGATTTGGATTTATTCACGTACCCACAGCACTACTATGGCGATCTGGAGAGCGTGTTCATCCCTCATGGCATCATAGTGGACAGGTGAGTCCTGCATCCTGTATCAGCATTTTGCTGGGCTGGCCTCCTCTCATGTGACTCTTACAGTTCTGTTAAGGATTCTCTCTCTCTCTCTCTCTCTCTCTCTCTCTCTCTCTCTCTCTCTCT
>OU015749.1:22764658-22776639 GCA_907169655.1 Acomys percivali | reverse complement strand
GAAAGAGCCTTAGTCCTTTCCCTCCACAGTGGAACCACCCAGTGAGCTGGTTACAGTGTGTATAGTCACCCTTTATGTCTAAAATTTCTCCATCAGTGGTCCAGGGAGGGGCCCAGGAATTCAGTCCTTGTCCCCATCCCCCATGCCCCCCAGACAGAGTGTCTCTATGTAGCCCTGGCTGACCTGGGCTCTGTGTAGACCATGTTGGCCTTGAACTCACAGAGATCCTCCTGCCTCTGCCTTCTCAGTGCTGGGATTAAAGGTGTGTACCACCACGCCCTGCTCAGCCCTCAGCTTTAAAACAGACATTAAACATATTTTACAGAATTCACCTGTTATGGGAAATTATTCAGCACATTTTTATGCTTGGGCTCCATCTCCACAATCCGGTCTTGGAATTTCATTAATCTACTGCCAGACAGTTATTAATCAGTGTTCTTTCCCTGGAAATTTCTCTGGGTGTGTCATGGAAATAAAGTCATAAAATATCTAATCACTGATCCAACAGCCAGTGAACCTTTGGACTTCTAATTTGGACTTGTAAACAGAACATGTACAATTCTTGGTCTGGATATATCTTTTCATTTTTCCTCAATTAAGCCCTTGGGGTGAAATTATGGGCTTTCTGGTGAGTTTCAACAACTACAGGTTATTTCCCAAAGTGGTTGTGACTTTAGCTAGCCTCACAAGTATTTGAGCAGGACCCCAGTTCTCCTCACATATTTGCTGACATTTTGTATTGTCTGTCCTTTGGGTCATAGTCATTCTAGTATATTTTTAATGATATCTCCCTGTGATCTGAACTTATGCTTTCTGAAACATTAGTGTGCTTATTGTATACTTATATTCTTTCTCTATGGGCCCTTTGCCAATTTTTTATTTAGTTGTTTGTCGTCCTATTGAGTCATAAAAAGTTTAAATAGATGTACCACTATAATTATAACCATATAAATTATATAAATATATTAGCCAGTTGGTGGTGGTGCACACCTTTAATCCCAGCACTCAGGAGTCAGAAGCTGACAGATCTCTGAGCGTTCGAAGCCAGCCAGGTCTACAGAGTGAGTTCTAAGACAGCCGGGGCTGTACAGTGAATCTCTGTCTCGGAAAACCAACATACATACATATACACATACATACATATATAAAGAGAGGGAGAGATTAGATACGAATCCTTTATCAGATTATGATTTGCAAACATTTTTTCCAGTCTAGCTGGTTTTGTCCTTTTCTTCTTGGACTATTTTGAGAATAATGTATATTCTGGTCTTTGGTGGAGTGTTCTATACATACCAGCTAGATCTGTTTTATTGATGGGTTGTTCAGTTCAGCTTCATTCTTATTGATTTTTCATTTGCTGTATCTGTCCATGCCTCATAGAGGGAGTGTAGAAGTCTCTAAAATGCAATGGTGGATATGTCAGTTTCTCCTTGCTGTTCTGTCATTCATCTGGCACCCCAGAAAAATATACACTGAGGTTGTTGTTTTCTTCAGGAACAGACAGAGATCTGTGAAGATGTAATGACTCTCTTTAGCCCCGATATCTATAGTCTGACTGAAAGTAAGACAGTGTCTTCGGCTTACTTTTCGTTGGCATTAGCATGATGTGTCCTTCTCTGTCCCTCCACTTTAATGTGAGTCTTTATGTTTAAAGTGGGATTTGGGGGGCTGAGGAGATGCTCACTTGGGAAAGTGTGTGTTGTGCAACCATGTGGATTTGAGATTGATCCTAGAATCAACGTGAAAAGACTGGTATGGAAACCTGTGCCTATCATCCCAGCTCTGGGGAAGCAGAGACAGGCAGATCCTGGGGCTTGCAGGGCAGCAAGCTTTTCCTAATTGGTGAGCTCTAAGACCCATTGAGAAACCCTGTCTCAAACATATGATGGACAGCGCCCAAGAAATGATATCCATATGTACATGCACTTGCATATGTACGCATATAAACATCCCCACATAACATGCATCTATACACACACAAACACTGTGGCACATACACTAAATGAATAAACATAATAAAAATTTATGAATTCAAATGCATCTTTGTAGAACCATGCCAGATACTCTGTTGTGCAGTCTTTAGGTAATCATATTTGGACAAACACTTCCTGAAAGCATAGCTAACATTTTACACGTGTGTGTATGTGTGTGTGTGCGTGTGTGTGTGTGTGTGTGTGTGTGCATAAACACTCACAAAATGTTCATATATATATATATATGAATGTATAGAATATAAAGACTCCAATCATATATGTAGACTTTAGACATTATTAAATTATATATGAATGCATACATAATTCAGCTTGTCTGTTTTGATCTAATCCAATTTTAAATGCCAGTGGGGATTTTCTTTTTAAGGTGCACACTTGAGATCCTGCTTCTGTTTAAGGTTTTAGTCTTGTGTGAGGAGTGCCTATGCTCTTGTAGACTGGCCTGAGTAGAAACATGTGCAGATGCTGCCAGAGGGCGGTCCGAGGCAGGCCGCTGCTGCTTGTTGCATCCAGGGAGCGTCCTCCACGTTGGAGTCCACGCTGTATTGCCACCTCCTGCCATTGCACTCAGGAGCAAATTTCATATGTGCTGCCTTTGGTGAATGTATGACTTTTTTTTTTTTTTTTTTTTTTTAAGTTACTCTGAGCTTGACTTTTCTTCCAGTGTAAAGTGAGTGAGGCCCTCCCTGTCTTAGGGTTCCTGTTGCTGTGATAAAACACCAGGAACAAAAGCAAGTTGGGGAGGAAAAGGATTTCTTTCCTTTTCCACTCCCAGGTAACAGGCCATCACTGAGAGAAGCCAGAACACGAGCTTAAGTAGCGTGGGAACTTGGATATAGGAATGTGGAGAAGGATTATTACATTAATATTTAATATTGACTCATATTACTAATTTAGCAGCCATTAGTTCATAACCTGCCATATGTAAATAAAGACACGGCACTTGTTAGATTTTTAAATAACCTTTAAGCCCTGGGGCTGGGCAGATCTTAACCTTCTAAGCTGTCTTGTCTATTCCCTAGCCAAAATCCTCATAAACACTTGCGCGTGTTTTCCATCCGGGCTGCTTGTCTCCAACACGCCAAGCCTCGGAGCAAGCTCCTCCCAGCCAGGTGCTTCGTTATGCTTTTACCCACGTTGACACGCCCCTCTCTTCCTCTCTCCTTCCTCTCCTGCAATCCTCTCTCCCATCATCCCTCTGCAACCCTTGACGCCCACGAACCTTAGCTCTGCCTACCTCTTTTCTGTCTAGCTGAGGCCTAGGCAACTTCATTGGCTCATCAGGGATAATTTGAGAGGCAATGTTACACAGCATCACGTGGTATGCCTGAGGCCATGTTGTGCTGGTAGAACTGTAAAGGTCTGGGGGAAGGGGGAAGGGGGAAGCAAATAATTAACACTTGAATACATAGTAGCTCAACCACAGCAGGAACTGAATGAAGCTGGAGCTATAGAGGAAAGCTTGTTTTCTTGTTTTTTCTTTTCTTTCTTTCTTTCTTTTTTTTTTTTTTTTTCTGGCCTCAAACTCACAGAGATCTGCCTCCTAATTGCTGGGATTAAAGGCATGCACTACCACTGCCCGACTGAGAGCTTGTTTTCTTATACAACCCAGGACCCCTATCCCAGGGATGGCACTACCCAGTGATCTGGGCCTTCCTACAATACCACACAAACTTGCCTACAGGCCACTCTTAAGGAGGCGTTGTCTCAAGAGTCCCTCTTCCCACATAAATCTCTATTTGTGCCAAGTTGACAAAAACAAAAAAACAATCATCACTTCTCTGTGTTTCCACTTTTCTTTGATATAAAATGAAGATATCACTAAAACTATTGAAATGTCTTAAAGTTTAACAAGCAGGTGCTGTAATGATAGACTAATAGGTAGGATGCACAGTCTCTAACACCTCACTGCTTATGGCACACAGGAGCTGTGGTGTCGCTGTTAGAAGTATGTTTTGAACACTGTGTTTCCACCTTAACAGAACTTTCCTGCCAGAAGTTTTCTGTTTCCCCCAGCTTTTCTCCATATCCACCTGAATGAGCTAATCTGTATATAGCATCACACTGTTTATTAGTTGTATGTTAACGTAGCTTTCGTTTCTTCTTCCAGAATTGAGCGGCTGGCAAAGGATATAATGAAAGACATAGGCTACCATGATATTCTGGTCCTGTGTGTGCTGAAAGGAGGTTACAAATTCTGTGCTGATCTTGTGGAGCACCTCAAGAACATCAGCCGAAATTCAGATCAGTTCGTCTCTATGAAGGTTGACTTCATCAGACTAAAAAGTTACAAGGTAAGTCATTACATGTTTTGTTTTCATTGCATACATATTAGAATGCACAGTTCCTTAGGAACTAATAAAGTTATGAAAATGATGAATCTTGTGTCTAAACACTGAAATGAAAATGAAGAGCATAGTTTTTTTTTCATTGTTGTTGCTGTTGTTGTTGTTTTTTTAAGAGTTTCTCTGTAGCTCTGTCTTGGAACTCACTTTGTAGACCAGGCTGGCCTTGAATTCACAGAGATCCTTCTGTCTCTGCCTCCTAAATGCTGAGATAAAGGTGTGCTCCACTACATCCAGCTTGAGTATATATTTTTTATGTACAAGAATACAACGGCAATTATAAGAATTTAAATAATAATCTTCTATTTTTGCATATGTGGACAGACTCTTTGGGAATGACTCCTGCATCTGTTTAGATGAATAAAGCTGATAAGTGTGGTCAGTGAAGAAAGCCCAGTGGAGGCCAATGTGCTTTGTGCCCAGTGTTATTCTTGGATTCGGGAGTCCTGTGGGAGGAGTCCAACCCTGTGGGGAGACCCAGTTCTCTGTGGCCATCATCTGTGGTGGAGAAAGGAAGCCTAGATGGGATGTCATTGTGAGGAGACCAGGCCAGGATCTTCCACAGAAGCCCCTCTCCAGCCTATGATGGCTTCCTGGCCACATCTAGATGGTATCAATTCCAGTGGTTTCCCAAACACATCCTTCACTCGGCTTCTCTTCTCACCATAATGTTAACTTGTGTGATATTTTTTATTTAATGGGCAATTTATTAAAAAACTACCATACTGTTCATTAAGAAACTCCTCTGGTCAAAATCACAACTGTACTCATTGACCAAACTACCTTAGCATGTTTGAGTTTTATAGTTAATCTTAATTGGTTTCCTTTCTGTATGTACTCATACCATCACCAACTTAACAGCAGAAACCAACACAGGTTTATTCATGGACAGTTGCTTGGGTTAGAAATCTGAATGTGTTTACTGGGTAGTTCTCAGTCTTGACTAGCTGCATTTTGATCAGCTGAGATTTAGTTCCTAACCCTTTTCCAAGAAAAAGGTGGTCCTAAATCAGTTTCCATCTTTCTGAAGGTGTGCTGGACTTGACTTCCATTCCTCCAGCCCTCAAGTCTTTGCCCCAGGGCTCCTCCAAGGTCAGTTCATGATGGAGTTAGAGGTTTTCTTCCTCACACCAGCTGGGAGGCTCTCCACTCAGGAAGGAACACTCCCTTCTTTGAAGCTCAAGTATTTAGCTCTTGTTCACCCAGTTAGCTGAGTGAGCATCTACCCTCAGGAAGGAATGCTGGCCACATCGTCAAGTTCATTCACACTCCACGTGAGGAGGATTGCTCAGAATATGTGTAGAGGACTATCTGCCTTGTCCGTTAAGGTTTGTAGTGTTGTGATAAAACACCATGACCTGAAGCAATTGGCGAGGAAAAGCCTTTATTTCGCCTCACCGTTCTCAGGTCACGCACCGTCACAGAGGGAAGGGAGGGCAGGAACTGAGGTAGGAACATGCAGGTTGGAACTTAATCAAAGCCATGCAAGAATGCTGCTGACTGGTCTTGACATGGCTGTGTTGGGGGTGGCACTGCCTCGTAGCAAGCTGGACTCTCCCACATCAAGTATCAAAACAAAACAAAACAAAAATATGCATTACAGACTTGCCTATAGGCCAGTCATACAAAGGCGTTTTCTCAGTCTCTCTTCCCAAATGACTCTAGATTGGGTCAAGTTGACATAAAAATAGCCAGCACAGCCATCTTGAGGACATGGGTGGAATTCTGCCTGGAGTTTTCATGTGACCCTTTTCCAGTTGCCTCAGGGCTAGGGCAGCTGCAGTCCAGTTGTCATTTCTTCAGATGCATCTTCTGAGTTCCTGAATCTCCCAGAATACAGTGGAGACACTATTGTTTTCATGGGGTATCCTCACTTGGCTGATGGGTTCTGTGTTCTCTTGAAAAAGAAAATCCTTTCTAAAATATTTTAAGAATGAGAGTGAGGTTTACTGGAGGTCAACTTATAAGCAGAAACATTCAGTTCTTTTTGCTTTTGGCTTTTTGGTTTCTTTGTTTTGTTTTTCTAGGCAGGGTTTCTCTGTGTAGCCTTGGCTGTCCTAGACTCCCTTTGTAGCCGAGGCTAGCCTCGAACTCACAGGGATCCATCTGCCTCTGCCTCCCAAGTGCTGGGATTAAAGGTGTGTGCCACCAGGCCCAGCTTGCATTCTCTTTTAATTTGCAGTTCTCCTAAATTTCGACAACACCTCCCACCCGCTCCCCAGGTTGGAATCTGCCACCCATGAAGTTCCTTTTGTTCTTTGTGCTAAAGCTCTCTCCCAAACCCCAGGACCCTAGAAGCTACTGTTCCTGTATTCTTTCTCTTCTGAGAGTTCTATTTCCAGCACTTTCATGTGGGTTTTTTGTTTTCCACTTGATATAAACCTCCACCTGTGTGCCTTTTACAAATTATTTTTTTCTTTTTTTGTAAAATTTTATTTATTTATTTATTATGTATATAATGTTGTATCTGCATGTACTACCATGTGGTTGCTCGGAATTGAACTCAGGACCTCTGGAAGAGCAGCCAGTGCTCTTAACCTCTGAGCCATCTCCCCAGCCCACCTATTTTTTTTCAAAGGTAGTTGTTAGCAACGCCTTGACTTTATTATCTTACTGTTTTGATTTACATCTATCTATGCTTTTGTGGGTTTTGTTTCCGTCTGTCTGTTTTTTTTTTCCCCTAGTTTCGTAAGATGGATTTAGCTCATAGCTTGGAGATCTTTCTTGCTATCTACGGTAAACAACGTGATGATACGAACTTTCCCTTAAGAATAGTTTTAGCTGCATCTCATAGGCTTTGATATGCTACATTGATGTTTAGACCTTTTTCTAGTTTTGGTTGTCACTTCCTCTTTCTTTTTTCTTTTCTCCTTTAATTTCTTTTTCTTCTTTCCATTTTAATTGTTTGAGGCTTGGTCTACTGTCTTGCTGAAACCAACAGCATTATACTCCATATCATGTTAAACAATGTTGGGCTTTTTCTAACATTTTGGAGCCTTTTCATGGTCTAGCTCTCTAAACCTCCTCTATGTTTCCCAGGCTCTCGCCTAGAGGCACATATTCTAACACTTAAATGCCATGCTAAGCCACGTTTATATGTCACCATGCTAAGCCACCCTTATATGCCGACAGCACGGGGAAAATGTGTTCATTTCTAAAACCAGTATTGTGTTCATTAGCAGTGCATCCAGGCAGACAATTTTAAATGACCATAGTATTTCTGGGGGATGGGGATGCTGTGGTTCTTACCCAGGGCTCCCAAGGAGAAGGAAAGCAGCAACTGACATCATCTCTTCACTGCTGTCATCCAGTCTTGCTCATTGTGTGTCTGTTTCCGCCCTGCACCTGAAGCCCTTTCAAGCTCAATTGTGATGTCTCTGCTCTTCTAGCCAAATATTTCTCCTCTTGTCTATCACCAAGGTAACACAAATCATCTCCCAAGCAATTATCTCATGTGACAGTCTGCCTGCTCACTCAGGCAGGACAGCCTTCTAATTACATAGCATCCAAAATGATTGGGAACCCCGTCGTCATAGTCTGGCCTATGGCATGAGCAATTCTCCATCCTTGGCATATATGCTATCCCTATTCAGAGATGCCTCAGCTGTTAGGTCAGGCTAGAACTGGTCATCCCTTTACCAAACCAAGCTCTTTCACCACGCCTGAGGGCAGAGGCCAATAAAAACCAAACCAAAACAAACCCCTAAGAAACTCTGCCAAATGAGGAGGAGGGGACTATGTCACTTTTCTCTGAGAGCATCTCTGGTATGTCCTTATTCCTCCACACCTATTCACAGGGCTCACACATCATGAAACCGTCTCTGTGATAACCTGATTCTGACATGCGCTTTTACAGCTCAGGGTTTGAAGATTATAGTCTGGGCCGAGTTCCTGTCTTGTTCTCTCTGGTTTGCTTCCTGGTTTGCTGTGATGAGAGCAGCCTGTACCATATGCTCCAGCAGATCTGCCCCTCCGTGTCTTGGGGACTGAAACCATGGGCCAAAATATATCCAGCCGCCTATGTTTCTGTCAAGTACTGTGGTCAAGGACAACAACCCCCACTGTGTTACTCTCTCAGAAAATGTTCTCACACACACTCCCAAAGATGTCCCTTAGGTGATTCTAAATCTTGGGAAGTTGAAAATTAAGACGACCATCACACCTTCTATCCTGGTGTCTGATGAAAACTGGGATAATTTATGTGTGAGACTGAATAACAGGGATGGTTGGTACCCTTGCCTTTCTCCCCATCCAGAGCCCTGGGTGGGAGCCATTTCCATCACACAATGATACGATGCTGAGGATACTAGGAGGAAAGCTCGTTTCTCCCAGGGTTGTATTTTACCTTATCACAACCCTCAGCCTCCCTTGGTTATGTCAAGGGTACTCTTGTCTCATCGGGCCTCCCTGTGTGGACAGGCTCTGAACATCTCAGAGGTCTAGGCTGTCTGACTTGTCTTTGTTCTTGTGTTAAACTTTACAGAAGACATGGAAGGGATTTGCATGAATGGCAGCAGTCTAGAGACGGATGGCTTAGAAATTAACGTGAGACTGATGTGTCGCAGGCATGCTGAACACTTCTGTTCTCTAATGCAAGCAGGGACCCTGGCATCCAGCATTCCCTGACACTTTGAGTCCTCCTCCCTCCCTCCCTCCCTCCCTCCCTCCCTCCCTTCCTCCCTCCCTCCCTCCTTTCCTCCCTCCCTCCCTCTCTGCCTTCCTCCAGCCTTTCCATTTTCCCTCCAATCCTTCTTCTGTCATCACTGGCTAGCAGTCATATCTCATTTAACCCTTTCTGTGATCTGGCTGGGGCTCTCTCCTTTCGTCCAGGAGGTTAGTTAAGTCACATGATATCACAAACCAGGAAACAGCAGCCCCAACTGTCTCTCAAGCCTGTGTCCCTTGTAGCATGCAAGTATTTCCCACAGAATTCCCCTAGGGTTTTCCCAGAAAACCTCACTGTTTTATAAGATATAGATGTGTTTGCTAACATTTTAGACAATTAGTTATGTTTTCTTCTTGAAATAGATACAAGAGAAACAAGAAGTATGTGTAGATACTTATCAACATTATACGACAATTTGCTTTTAAGAAAGATTCAAATGTGAAAATCATGGATGAAAGAAAAGAAACTAAATGCACGCCATCCCGCATATGCATGTGGCTGTGCTCAGCGGCTTGTCCTGTAATAGTGACAAAATTTATATTGCTATTCAATGTTTATTTTATTTAGTGAGAAATCAAACTGATTACCCCTTTACTGGCCTGTCGATAGGCATTTCTCAGCCACCAGAACCCAAAGACACATCACGTCTTGTGACTATTTTCCTCTACTGCTTTACATAGTTAAAATGTTAAAGTATTTTACTTTCCTTAGACTCTAACACATGTGCCATGTTCACAGGGAGAATTTAACTATGGCAGTTCCATTGGACACTGTGACTAACCAAGAGACCTTCTCTTATCAGCCTCTAAAAGTACTAGCAGAAATGGACCCTGAAGAGCCCTGTAAGCACTAAGCGGTACTCCCAAAAAGGTTAGGAATATTCAGGGGCCAAAATGAAAAGTATGACATCAGAATGTTAGGCTGGGGCAGAAGCAGGCTGGAGGAGAAGGGCGTCAGTTTTGGCAGTCTGGTTTTAATGCTCATGCAGAGGCAGATGAAAAGGTCTTGGGAAAGGCTGGAAAGATGGTTCAGTGGTTAAGAGCACAAGCCACTCTCACAGTGGACTTGGGTTCAATTCCCAGCACCCACATGGCAGCTCGCAACTGTCCATAACTGCTGTTCCAGGGGATCTGATGCTCTCATACAGATGTACATGCAGGTAAAACACCAATGTACATAAAAATAAAATAAAATTTAAAAATAAGTAAGTTTAAAAAATTGGGCCATGTTGTGGTGGCACACACCTTTAATCTCAGCCCTTGGGAGGTAGAGGCAGGTGGATCTCTGTGAGTTCGAGGCCAGCATGGTCTACAAAGTGAATCCAGGACAGCCAAGGCTACATAGAGAAATCCTGTCTCAAAAAACCAATAATAATAGTAGTAGTAGTAGTAGTAGTAATAATAATAATAATAATTTTATTATAATAATAATATTATTAAACTAATTAATTACTTTGGGAGCTGGATGAGAACCCCCTCTAGCAAACCAGTGTCCTCAGTGATGCATGTGTATCCTTGACGAAAAGCCCACCTCACAATAGCAGGAGACCCTGGGGTGAGGGCAGCAGAGGGAAATCTCTCCGCATAGTATGTTGGTCTGTGTGGTGCTGGGGATCACGCCCCAGTTCTCACAGATGTTAGGCAAGCACTGCAGCACACAGTCAGCCTCCAGTGCCATTCTTCAATAGGAATCTGCACCACACAGCTTGACATTTTAGCTTGGCTCACCTCTGTAGTTTGGGGAACCTCATTCAAAGACCTGGATTTTAAACTGGATCTCAGCCCATGATGTGTTCGCGTTGCCTGATTAAAAGCTAGTCCAAAACCTCTCTGCAAGGAATAGCTCAATCTAGGGAGGTTGTTAGAATAAACTCTAAGATCCATGCAGGCTATGGGTGGGTGGCCTTTGGTAGTACCTGTCCTAAGGGCTTACAGAGGCCAAATAGATTCAGGAGCACTGGCAGGCGAGTGTTCTTCAGTGCCAGAAAATGGATTTTCTTGCCCTTTTGCATGAAGACTTGGTATTTGCCAAACTTTTCTCTTTCTTCTTAATTTAAAGGGTCATCAACTTACATAGAAGCCAGTGTGAAGGTGTAACACTCTAGTAGATTGCTTTCTCACTCATTTGATTAGCTGACCTGTGAGCACAGAAAATATTGAAGCTTTAGGGCTTTACAGCTCTAGGAGACATGCTGTTTTAAACAGGCTGGAGTTCCCCCCCCACATCCCCCCACATCCACAGCCCCCTCCTCTGCCAGTTCTTTGAATCTGCTGTGCTGTGTATTAATTCATAATTCTTGTGTGAAGGCAACATCAAGAGGAAGAAAAAAAAATGAGAGGTAAAACAGAATGCAGGACAGAAGAACCACAGTAGGTCTGTGAGATCAGCCCGACAGGGATGCGGGGTCCTGGGAAGCTGGCAGCAGTGAAAGCAGGACAGTAAGCTGAAGGCTGGCCACAGAACTGTTCCCAGGAAGGTAGAGCAAGGCTGACATCTGTTTCCCCCTCTTTTTTCGTAACAGCTGAAAACAAAGGTTTAAATCAGTCTTTGGTGATCCATGCTGGTAAGCAATAGGCAGGTTGGAGAAACCAGAGCCAGCATGCCAGCATCTCAGTGTTAGTAATCCTCACATTGTCCTAAACCAGGCCTTTTTTTTTTTTTTTTTTTTTTTTTTTTTTACTAATCTTTTTTTTTTTTTTTTTTTTTTTTTTTTTGTTAAACTGCCTTTCTTCCATCTTTTTATGAGTCTGTTAGTTGCACAAAATTTCATTATGACATTTTTCTACCTATATACTTTGTTCATTTCTCTTTGTCTCTGTCTCTCTTCTTCTATGTTTCTGTCTGTCTGTCTCCCTTTCTCTGTCTGTCTGTCTGTCTGTCTCTCTCTCTTTCTCTCTCACACACAGACACACACACACACACACACACACACAGAGAGAGAGAGAGAGAGAGAGAGAGAGAGAGAGAGAGAGAGAGAGA
>OU015749.1:22707632-22742808 GCA_907169655.1 Acomys percivali | reverse complement strand
GGAAGGAAGGAAGGAAGGAAGGAAGGAAGGAAGGAAGGAAGGAAGGAAGGAGAGCATTAACAAGTGTCTGCTGTATTGGTCTTCCACTTAAAGAGATACTAAATAATTTAGTGAGGAAAAGGCAATCGTCTTTGTCCTCAAAAATCTCTAGACCTTGTTATTCCATTTATATGGGATAATTTGTGCTAAGTCATCTGTTAGAGTCATTTTTACATCATCAGTTGTTTGTTGAAAGAGTAAATGAATGAATAGCTACACTACATGTCCAAGAGAGCGAAGGAGGAAGAATGTACACTACTGTTGCTAGAATGATCTTTGCTCCCTTTTTTGTTTGTTGGTTTGGCCTTTTTTGTTTCTTTGGGGTTTTTTTTTTTTTTTTTTTAGACAGGGTTTCTCTGTGTAGCCCTTGGCTGTCCTGAACTCGCTTTGTAGACCAGGCTGGCCTCGAACTCACAGCGATCCGCCTGCCTCTGCCTTCCAGCTCATCTTTGCTCCCTTTAACTCTTAGGCCTGATTCTTACGACCTTAACACTGTTGGTGAGAGAAGAATGTTCCTAAGCCAGGTGTTGCTTTTATTTGGTCCAAGTGTGAAGAAAATGTAGAGGTCAACTTCCCGTGGACCATCTAGGAAAAACTCCCTTTCCTAGACACCGTTTGCACAGGATAGGAGTTTACGGTTCTAGACTCTGATGTCACGGCCAATTAGGTCTCACTTGCCAAAGGTGAAGACTCACAACCCCTGGCATCTATTCCCACTCTGAGGTTCTGATGACACTCACTAAAAAAAAAAAAAAAAGATGTCCAGCTACAGTTCAGGGTACAGTCTGTGGCCATGGAGCAGATCAAAATAACCCGGGTCCCCCTCTTCCTTCCCCCAACCCCCCCTCACCCTGCAACGGAGGGCCATTGGCATCAATCCACAGCCTGAAGAGTTGGCCAATCAAGCTGGGCAGGGATTAACGCCTAACGAGAATGTGAACCATTGCTTTCCAAAAGAGCAATTTAAAGATTAAGGGGGGAAATCCTGGGCAGTCTGGGACAATCGCCATGCAGGTCCGTGGGCAGCTTTGATGAGTGACCATCCATTGCTGAGCCATCAGCTTTCTTCTCTCGCCCCTGTGCCATAGCTTTCATTGCCGGTGGCAGCGCCAGCTGTGTCGGGAGGGGACAAATTGGTACAGAGCCCTCTTGCTCTGTTCTCAGGCTCCTCCAAACAGCCATGCACGCCACAGATAACTGTGCAGGAATGGTAGGGAGATTCCTGATGAAATGCCCAGCCTCCTCCGGCCCTTGAGGGCAAGACCTATGAGAGGACTCTGCCTTGAAGCCCTGTGTTGGGGACATGGATGTCCAATCCACGCTCAGGAAGAAAAACTCCGCAAATGCAGAGGGACTGAATGCTACCACTGCAGATCCTGTCAGCAAGCAACACGGATGACATTTTAGAAATGATGTTCCACTTCCTCTTAAAACAACAACACAGTGAATCACAGTGCACCGGGGCCCTGGTGGTCTTTTCTTTGGGAAGCATCCTTCTGTCTGTAACTTCTCCTTTTATCCTCAATTGCAACACAGTCAGCCGGCTGCTTCCCTTTCCTCCTCGAACTGCTGACGCGATGCCAACAAAGAGACTCCTACTCCATTTCTTTCTTGCAACATGCTGACTTGCTCTTGGCCCGTTCGGTGCCACAAGAAAAAGGAAACAAGAGTCTGGAGTAGCCACTTGAGCAATAGACGGATTTTCTGTTCTTTTCTTTTCTTTCTTTCTTTCTTTCTTTCTTTTTTTTTTTTTTTTTTAATTTTACTTTTTTGAGACAGGGTTTCTTTGTGTGGCCCTGGCTATTCTAAAACTCACTCTGTAGACCAGGCTGGCCTTGAACGCAGAGATCAACCTGCCTCTACCTCATAGGAGCTGGGGTTAAAGGAGTGTGCATGCCCCATACCCAGTTTCCTACTTAATTTTTCTGGCATCTAGCTCGCACACATCTCTTCGGCAGCGTACTTTCTTTTTCTCACTCTCACGGGGAGCAGACTGAAATGAGCAGGACGGTGTTGGAAGTTGACCTTACTGGGTGCAGGCTCCCCCCAGGAGGCTGGGAACAGAGGAAGGCTGCCTCTCCTGCAGCACAGCTGCTGCCCACCAGAAGTTCCTTATCTTGTGCAAATATTGCAGTGCATGCTGAGGCTACAGACTTCAGAGCAGTAGAAGAAAGGCAAGAGGGAGAACTATTTTCATTTTATCTTTAGATTGAATATAAATGACATATCCTAGAGGTCTGAAAATTATGTGAGAGGAAGTTTAGTATACTAGAGTTGATAACAATTTCACCATTGTTTCCGGTGGGTTAAAACTTCGCAGCTGCTTTTGCATTTGAAGCGTTCTTTCACTACATGTGTGTATACGTGTGTTGTGTTTACATTTCTATGTATACATGTGAAATGTGTAAACTATCCTATTCAAGAATGGTAGCTTTCTATGTGTGCACCCAAGTGTCAGGACAGCCTGGCGTGCATTTGGGACACTGTGGTCGCACTGGAATAGAAGTGAAGGAAACCCCAGGAGCAGTGTGTGCCATGCCCGCATCCTCCCACTGAAGCATGTGGCTACTTTATTTACTAGAATAAGGAAGTCAGGGGCCTGCAGAAGAAAGCGAGAGGATGTTTGCATCCTGTTAACAAGAGGGAACAGGCAGTGTCTGTCAACACGGACGAGATATAAACTCCCCAGACCCACCTTTCATACTTACAATAACAGGGGGGCTGTCCTTTCACTAAGGTGACACTCAGCTTTGTAATCTTAGGAGATGTTGGAGGTTGAGACACAGGTTAATGTCCAGTCCATCTGAGGAGTAGGATTCCTCGCCTGTCCCCGTGTGCCTCCTTACCCCCCAGCCCCTGAATTTGAACAAGGCCCCTCTGGCTCATGCTCCTCATTCATGGATCCCAACTGTAACACTGATCATTCCCTTTCCTGGAGGCCTACACCAAGCCCAGGGTGTTAGGGGCTCAAAGGGGTTAATTGGTCAGAGGCACTCTACCTATTAGTAGCACAGCCTGGATTTGAACCCAAGTTGTCAAGCTTGTGACATCTCCTAGTAGGCTGGCAGTTTTCAAGCTATTTCAACCCTGAAATTTTGAAATTTCCTAACATCTTAGATAGATAGATGATAGATAGATAGATAGATAGATAGATAGATAGATAGATAGATAGATAGATAGATGGAGCATCACTGGGTATAGTGAAGTTGGAACCTGAGTGTCAGCCACATGTCCCATCCACAAGCCTAGGTTTGCCGCCAGCTATCCCAGAGCCTCAAGCTGTGCTTGAAGAAAAGCCACTGCAGAGCAACACTCACCTTACCCAGTGTCTGTCTGATGATGAAACGCTCAGACCCCACATGACAAGCAGAGACACGAGACCATGACTCATAGTGTGAGCATCAGTGTTGGCAGTCAGACAGCAGCGGTGTCTTCCTCTGAGGACCACAAGGGGATAAAGTTGCCAGGTGCCATGCAGCCTCTGCTTTACCTGGTCACACTTCCAACCAGACATGAAAAGGCGGGGGCCCTTCATGACCCATTTTTGAGCATCAACACCACCAGAACTGCCGAGCTGATTCGCATTGATTTGTTTTATTAACGTCAAGGTACACATCAGAGACAAACGTGAGGGCTCAACTGTGGGACAAGTGTTAGTCTGCGTTCTGCTTCTGCCAGATATTGGATGGGTTTGGGCTAGCTGTCTAAACAAGCCATTTTTAGAATTGGTGAGGTGGCTCACTAAGGAAAAGAATTTGCCACACAAGCTTAGTGATCTGAGTCCTGGTAAGAGGAGAAGACCACCCCACAAAGTTACTATCTGACTTCCATATGTGCTCCATGGCGCATGCGAGTGCACACACACACACACACAGCAACAACAATAAAATAAAAAAAGTTAAGGATTTTGTTTTCTCATCTAGAAAATGAGATTATATGAATAAAACTCACCTCAATTTAGCTATTATTATTGATTACTGTTCTAAATGAATGAGGTTAGGTTTGGGTTTTTTTGTTTGTTTGTTTGTTTTGTTTTGTTTTTGTTGGAGAATGGAAAGGATCCGTGTTTCTTGACACCTTGTGAGGATGCATTGTTCCCTATTATGCAGAGATGGGCCCATGAACTCTTTTTGTTTTCTTTAACTTTCCTTCTTAATTGTGTTTTAATTTTCCAGTGATTTTTTTTCTTTCTTAAATATGTTAGATTTGGAAACATAGTTAATCCATTTAAACTCTGATAATACAGTGGATGCCTTTGTAAAGTAGTACATCTAACTAGAGATGAATAGACGCACTAAATGCATCGATGTTTGTGGGGAAAATATACCATAGTTCTGTAAGACATTTAAGCCACAGGAAATTGAGTGGTGACTATACAGGAACTCACGGTCATAGCTTTGAAGCTTTTCTAAATCTAAAACTATTTTTTTAAGTTGCTTTTTAGCAGATTTCAATGACTGGAGAATTGTATGCAAAATTATCATTTCTGATGTTGTTCTTTTCTTTGCACATAACTGTTTCCCTCTGAAATCATTTTCCTTTTGCCTGAGCCGTTCCTATGACACATTTCGCAGTCACAATCTCTTGCTGAAGAGCATACTGCACCTCTCACCTGAAAGGCCCCTCCTCTCACCTTCAATTTTGACCTCTGTTTTTGCTGGGTGTTTCTTCTGTGTTGACAGTCTCTTGTGTGTACTTTGAGTGTGTCAGTCCACTGCTTTCTTACTGGCATTGTTTTTAGCCAGAAGTGGGTGGCTATTGTGAGTGTTCTGTTCTGTTTTGTTTTTAAGACCGAGTCTCACTGTGTAGCCCAGACCAGCCTTGAACTTGAGGTCCTCCTGACTTAGGCTCCCTGGGGCTAGGATTACAGGCGTGTGCGTGCCCCACACCCAGTTTCATACTTTCTATTTCTGACATCTAGCTCCCATATATCTCTTCTGCAGTATCTAGTCTATAATCAGTCCTGTCCGGTTGCATAGGTTTTTTTTTTTTTTTTTTTAACTTCATAGCCAATTACCACAGTTTTCAGATCTTAAAACAGAAATCTCTTATTATCTCACAGTTTCCATGGTCAGGAGTCTGGCCTGGCAATGCTGGGGCCTCTGCTCAGGATCTCTCGAGGCAGAAATCAAGGTTCTTACCAGGCTGCGTCCAAATACGCTCAATTAGCAAAAGTGTTTGCTTCCAAGTCCCTTCGGGTTGTTGGCAGAATTTGTTTTCTTGAGGCTCTTTGTCTGAAGCCATGCTTTCCTGCGTGCTGTCGGCTGTGGGCTGCTCCCCACCCCACCCCCATTCCTGCCACATGGCTCTCTCCATGACACGGTGGGAGGCAACGTGGCTGGAACACACAGAATCCCAATCTGATAACTGCTGCAATTACTTTGATTTCTAGTTCTAACGTCTGGGTCAGTTCCTGGGTGATCTTAATGAGTGGATTATTCTCAATACTTTCTTGCCTCTGTGCCTAGTAATCTCTCACCAGACGTCAAAAATTATAAAGTACTTTAATGTGGAATAGCATTTTAAAATCATGCGTAACTGTAGTTTTAAAAAAAACTGTATATTGCCAGGCATGGTGGCACATGCCTTTAATCCCAGCACTGGGGGGGGGGGGGGGCAGGGGGAGTGAAGGCAGGTGGACCCTTGTGAGTTCAAGGCCAGCCTACTCTACAAAGCAAGTCCAGGACAGCCAAGGCTATTACACAGAGAAACCTTGTCTCAAAACAAACAAAAGACCAAGTAACATAAAATTTTCTGTTTTAACTATTTGTCAGACTATAGTGCAGTAGTAGTGATATATATATATATATATATATACAGACACACACACACACACACACACACACATTCACTTTGTCATTTGGCACATCTCTAGAACTTTCTGATCTTACAAAATGGAAACTCTTTATCCATTGAGCAAGCCTGGATTCTGGAAGTCACCATTCTGCTTTCCTTTCTATGAGTTCATCTACTTTAAGAAGTTAATGCAAATGGAATTGTGCAGTACTCTTTCTTCCCACCCATGATGCTGAGCACAACCAGAACAGGCAGGGGCCCATTCACAGCCAAGAGATGCTGGACCAGTCCCTCCTATGTCTCTTCCATGTCTCTTCCGTGGCAATGATGAAAACCCACCTGTGTGTCCTGGCATGCCAGAGCTGCTGCCCTAGTGGCTAGGGTAGGGACCCTCATGTGACACCTTTAGCCTCGCTGCTGTGTAGTCCTGAGCCTGGGCTGCTTCCCTCCAAAGCCTGACAGGCAGCTTAGTTCATGGTGGCAGGGTCATGTAACAGGTAGTTCACATCACAGTGGGTCAGGAATCAGAGTGGAAAAGGAACCAGAGGTCAGGTGTCACCTTAAATGCCCACCCCTCCAGTGTATTTCTACCAGGGAGACCCCAACTCCCAAAGTGTCCTTTCTCCCACACCAGCTGGAGAAGTGTTCGAGACATCAGCCTGTGCATGGAAACATCATATTAAGCCATAATGGGGCCCAAGCAAGGTGCCCTGGCCTAAGACACTGCCATCATGAGGCCCAGCAGGGCTACAGAAGGATCAAGACTTCTAAGTGGCACCTTTGTTCTACTCCCAAGACCATAGGATGTGTCTATGGTTTGATTTTCCTAATTCCCAGAATCCCTCCTACCTCATCTTCTGTTGACTTCAGAAACCCTATGCCTGCATCAGTATTCTTGTGACAGATATTGAAAGCAATCCATTGCTGGAAGTATTTTCAGGTTTGAGCTCAGCCTCTTATTATCACTTCTCCCCACCCCAGGCTCATCCCTTGCCCCCATGCAGCAAGGGGCCTTGTGTTCCCCAACCAATGACAGTAAGTACACGGCAAGCAAAGGGGAAGACTAGGTGTTTTACTGCTAGTAATACTTGGGGGAAAACCACCGAGCCCCAAGAGCTCTGTTTCATGGCTGTTGACTCTTTCCTGCTACATCATCACTTGGGCATGCCTGACCTACGGATCACAGAGCTGGTCTAGCCTGGACACTGCCCTGATGAATACCCATCGAGATGACCACACCACAGACAGAAAAAGCAAAGGTGGACCTCTCCAGGCACCTTGCCTTCCTCCTTGGCAACCTAGGATAAGACCTCTTTCCAGGAACTTATTACCCAAGACCCTCCTTTCTCCATCTCTCCAGAAAGCTCAGCCCTTCTCATCCAGGCACAGCAGAAGTCCTCTTCCTTGATGACTCACCTTCCAGGTTCCTGCCAGCACATGGAGAAACCGGCCTCATTCTCCCCTCCACCCGCCCCGCAACCTCTTCTTTGCCCCCCGGAGCTGTCTTCTCACTGTGGTTACTAAGGAGAAATGCATCCCTGCAGCACATCACTGGAGTCCCGCTCTTCCTTGGATAACATGGAGAGACACATGCACTGTGTTTGCTGCTGCTTCCAGAAGAGCAACGATGTTTACACAGAATTTTCCCAAGACCACCCAACTCATTTCACATGTCGTCTTCGGCTTTCCAAGTGCCGGCCTCCAGAGGAAAAGAGAAAATGCAACAACTCAACGCCCCACCCAGTTCTGAAGACATGACTTAATACTGAAAGTATTCGCAAGCCTGCACTGCCGATCAACACGCCCACGTCAAATAAGCCATCTTGTCTTATACTTTCCTTTTTTTTTTTTTTTTAAATGATGAGTGTCTCTTAGTAACATTCTGCTGTGTGACCCTCTTGTGTGTTATTCATGTCTCACTAGATACTTGGAGAAGTTTGAACAAAGGTCATAAATCTAAAACACTAATAACAGAAGAGGAAGCATGTGGCATTTGGCCTTACCCCAGCCCCAGTCTCCTGTTCTACGTATATCTCACATAAATTGCCTTTCCTTCTTCATGCTGTATTATGCATAAAGTTACTGCTAAACATTTTTGCCCATGGAAAATTGGTTAGGTTTTTTTTTTTTTCAGTGTACAAATACATTGGTAATTTGCTTCTTACATTAGTTTTGAGAAGCAGGTAAAGCCCTGTCACAATTTGTTCAGGCTGCTATAACAAAATACCATAAACCAAGAAGCTTAAGAACAAGGAAGTTTATTTCTCATAGTTTTGCAGCCGGGGAAGTCCCAGATGGAGACAATGGAAGATTGCATCCCAATTCAGTTATGACACACCTGTGCTCTCACATGGTCGAAAGGACATGGTCGCTGTCAATATCACTTTTATAAGAATACCAAGTCTATTTATTTCAGAAGGACTACTTGAGGTGTGCCCTTAATCCCAGCTCTGGGGCAGCAGAAACAGGAGAATCTCTTTGGGTTTGAGGCCAGCCTGGTCTACAAAGTAAATTCCAGGCCAGCCAGGGCTACATAAAGAGACCTACTTTCAAAAGACCAAAATATAAAAATCTTCTTTACATGTTTGTTTGGTTGGTTTTGGTTTTGGTTTTTTTTGTTTTTGTTTTTGTTTTTTTTTTGAGACAGGGTTTCTCTGTGTAGTCCTGGCTGTCCTGCACTCGCTTTGTAGACCAGGCTGGTCTCAAAGTCACAGAGATCCACCTGCCTCTGCCTCCCAAGTGCTGGGATTAAAGGCGTGTACCACTATGTCCAGCTTCTTTACATTTTTTTTAAAGATTTATTTTATGTGTATAAGTGGTTTTGCCTGTGTGTGTATCTGTCTGCCATGTACACACATGGGCGTAGTGCCTGTGGAGGTTGAACTAGAGTTAAGGATGGTTGTGAGCCACTATGTGGATGCTGAGAATTAAACCCTGGTCCTCTGCAAGAGCAGTAAGTGCTCTTAACCACTGAACTCCCTCTTCAGCTGCACAGCCCCACTTCTCAGTATTCCTCTACGCGTGATTCTATATCAGCCGGTCAGTGAGGGGGTAGTACAAACACTCAGACCACAGCGGGCAGGTCACAGCACAGGAGAAAGCAAGTGATTTGTTGAAGGTTGTCAGTCATTACCATTAGTTGTCATGAACTGTTTTCACCTTATCATATTGTATCTAGAAATCATCACCTCATTTTAAATGTGATTGATTTGAGTTTTATAAACATACCATTGAGATTATAATATACGTGCATATTAAACATGCTTTATATATTTTTTTATTTTATGTACATTAGTGATTTGCCTGCTTGTGTGTCTGTGTGAGGGTGTCAGATCCCCTAGAACAGGAGTTACAAATAATTGAGTGGTCATGTGGGTGCTGGGAGTCGAACCCAGGTCTTGTGGAAGTGCATTCAGTGCTCTTAACCTCTGAGCCATCTCTCCAGTGCCCCTAAACATGCTTTATTACCCTTGAGTATCCCAGGAAGTAGGGATACACTGGTTTCTTGTATGCAGAAGACAACATAGTGTAGAAGTAGAAGATGGGCCCTGACTTTTCTGTGGTCCTTACATCAGCTCTCTGGTACTCGCCCCCTTCTATAAAGTGGGGGCAACATCTCTCCTTTTGTGTCATCATGATGTCTAACTTAAATGTTGCATGTAAAGTACTCTACCTACTATACTTTGATGTATATCTGCTGGATTGAATGTTCTTCTTTTATTACCCATAAAAGGGAAAAAGATGGGCATAATAGTGAATGGTAGGTGAGCCAGGCTTTCTTGGTAGTAAGAAACCTATAGGGAACATAGGCATAATGTCTCAGGTTGCTTTCAAAGCAGCAGAGGTGAACAGATGCAGCTACATTGACTGAGGAGCAGCTGGCACAAGAAGGAATCAACGGTGCTTCCTGAACTGGTGCTGAGTGAAAGGAAGCAGGCTGATGGGAGAGGTGAACTCAGTTTATAGTGAAGCAGACTTCAGTGCTGGGTGGTGGTTGTTTTAACAGGCAGAGATGTTGCAGCGGGAAAGTCTGTGCAGAGGGTGCACCAGCAGGCATCAAATAAAGCACAGGGCGTGCACTCGGCTTAGCCAGTAGGTCAGCGTAAGTGGAACATGCACCATGGCTGCTCAGAGGCGGGCCTAGGATCCTGTAGCATCTCTGTTTCCCTGGGAGTTCCTTAGGAACACAGACTACTAGCCAGACATGGGGCATCACTCCAGGAAGCCCAGCATCTGGAAGGTGAGACAGGAGGAGCTTGTCTGAGGTTACATAGACTCTTGTCTTGGAAAAAGAAAAGTAAGTAAGAAATAGGTGGTGGGAAGGCAAGGAGGAAGGAAGTAGGGGAGATGGGGGGGGGCGAATAGAAGTGGAGAGAGTAAGAAATAGAGATGAAAGACGAGGAAAGGCGAGGAGAGAAGAGATGCACCGCCACCGTTCTGGCAAGCGACACGTGCATGCTGAGAAGGAATTGTGGAGAATGAAGCCACACAGACAGGTAGAGTGTGATCGGCCCAAGAGAGAGGCTTCAGAGCAAGCCAGAGAGGGAAAACTTAAACCCTTTACATAAAAATCTTCTATTCTTTATCTATGACTCTGCCCATACCTTCATGTCTGTATCTACACTTGTTTCTCTTACTTTTAAGGCAGTTGTAGGTTCCTGCAAAGTTACTGAGAAGGTACGCGGAGCCCGGCCCGCCACACATGTAACTTACTATCCTGCACTAGTGCAGTACATTGATGACAGTCAGGGAGCCTCAACCACATAGCAGCAGCAACTAGCTTCCGCACTACACAGTTAATGAGACAGGGTGTCGCTGTATATCACTGGCTGGCCTAGAACTTGCAATGCAGACCAGGCTGGCTTTGAACTCACAGAGATCCTTCTGCCTCTGCCTCCCAAGTGCTGGAATTAAAGGCGAGCACCACCATGCCTGGCTTGGGGCTCATTCTTTGTATTTGACATTCTATGGGTTTGACCAATTGTACAATGGCCTATACCTATCGATACCATTGAAGTGCCAATACAGAATGGTTTCTGCCCTGAAAATCCTGAGCTCTGCCTACTTGCTTTTTCTCTCCTAGACTTCTGAAAACTATGCCCATAGTTTGTTTTGTCTTGTCCGAAATATCATACATCTGGAGTGATATAGAGTCACTTCTTTTACTGAAAAATGTGCGTTTAAATTTTTTTCATGTATTTTCATGTCTCTATAGCTCACTTCTGCTTAGGACCAAATTACTAACTCCACTGTCTAGATGTGCCATCTTCCACTGCCTACACTTGGACATCCCTGTTTTTTTAACAGTTGTGAGTAAAGCTGCTGTGTGCAGGCTTCTATGCAGACATGTTTTTTTAACTCACGTAGGTAAATACCATAATTGCTAGATCATATTACACAGGTCTCAGGATTCATGACAGCTGGGTGCTCAGCAATCCAGCTAACACTTGGGAAATTCTCACCTAAGGGTTCTGACCATCAGGCTTGCCCTAGGCAAGGGTAGCTGAAGTTCCAAATACCAAAAAAACAGATAAGGCAGTTTTGTCAGGGCTGGGCTAAAGAGTCCAGGCTCATCACCTGGTGCAAGTCCCAAAGACCCTGGACAGAGTGCAGCATCATCTGGAGATGGGGTCTGCTGAATGGGGACTGTCCTTGCTAGAACCCAGCTGCTGTCTCTGAGCCAAGGGGCAGGAAGGAACAGTTACCCAGGCAGCCAGGCCTGGTAATTTAGGGTGTCCAGTTGGAAAACACAGGACCATTTCATTCCTCTAGGTGGACAGCTCTTTCTTCCATCCCCACCCTCAAAACAAACAGCCCCACAGGGAGGGGAGGAGGCTCATTTCCAATTAAGTCCATCTTGCACAACTCCGACAGCTTTCAGAGGAGCCAAGCAGTGATGGTGCGAGCCTTTAATCCCAGCACATGGGAGGCAGAGGCAGGCAGATTTCTGAGTTCAGGGCAGCTCTGGTCCACAGAGCAAGTTCCAAGACGACCAAGGCTACACAGAGAAACTCTGTCTCGAAAAACAAACAAACCAACCTTGGAAGACCAAAAGGAATAAAAACAAATGTCATTGTGTTCTGGTTCTTATGGTATCCTCTAACTGTAGCGTTACCATCTGTATGACAAAGTGAGGCAAAACGGGACTTCACTCTGCAGGTGTGGCATCATAGAAACAGCTTCAGATGAGCAGGGGCACAGCTGTGAATCTACAGGAAGCGGGTGGGAGTTGAAGAAAGATCCAGTCTGATGGCCAGAGGAGCTGAATGCTCTAGACACTTCCCAACAAGGCATCTGCCTCTAGCATTCTCCTTTAACCTTTCTTACCCCTGCCATGCTTAGCAATCCTAACACAAGCATATAAGCTGCTGTAAGATTGGAACAGTGTTCATCTCGCTTTTTTTTCTTTTTTTTTTATTTTTATTTTTTAAATAATTTATTCAGATTACATCCCAATTGTTATCCCCTCACTTGTATCTTCTGATTCCCCCCTCCCCGACCTCTTTCACCCTATTCCCCTTCCCTAGACCTGTGACAGAAGGGGACCTCCTCCTCCACCATAATATCACAACCTGCCTATCAGGTCTCATCCAGATAGCCTGCTTCCCCTTCCTCTAAGTGCCATCAGGCCTCCCCACCAAGGGGAAGAGGTCAAATAGGGAGCACCAGAGTTCACGTCAGAGGCAGTCGCTGCTCTCCCCACACCCATGGAGAGTGAGCTGTCCATTGGCTAGATCTGAATAGTGGGTCTAGGTTTACTGCATGCATTGTCCTTTTTGGTACAAGGGTTTGTGCAGCCCCTCCTGGGTTGAGGTCTGCCAGCCTTGATGGTCTTTTTATGGGGTGTTTTTTTTTTTTAATGTTGCCCATTTTTTTGAGCCTTTTGTATACATATTCACCCCTAAGGCCTCTCCTTAACTCTTTCCAGATGTATCCCCACCTCCATACCCCCCAGCATTGTATCCTCTTTAAAACTATGATTTAATCGTCCATAGACTCCAAGATGTGCTGTCCCTTAGGTGTGGGGCATCTACTGGAGCATAGCCGACCTACCAAGGGCCACTCCCTTACAGAAAGCGGACTCTCACTCTCCCTCCTCTGAAAATTCTCCTTGCTCCCTCTCTAGGATGCTGGCTGACTGATCCTGTGCAGGACCTTTGCAGGTGACCACAGCTGCTATGAGTTCTTGAGCGAGGTGGTCCTGTCACATCCAGAAGATACTGTTTTTGTCTGGCTCTTCCCAACCTCAGCTTTCCCCATCTCTCCACCCTCACCCCTGTTCTGCCATGGTCCCTGGACCCTGGCGGGGGGATGTAAAGTAGATGCCCCACTTGTGAGTGAGCACCACGCAGTCTCTTCTCCTCTGCACATTGGCCTGTGGTGAGTGGATGCATTACCCACCATGCACTGCCCAGAGAACCTTCTCTGATGAGGGCCAGGAGCTGCACTCATTTACAGGCAGGAGCCACACCGAGAGGACAGTTTGATACTGTGGCCAGTTAGCCAGATAACAGTGCTGTGCTCACCGTGTAGTCTGTGAGCTCCCTGACGGGGTCATGTAGCTGTTTCATAAAGATATAGTTATAAGTCTTTCCTGGATTATTTAAAGCACAGGAAGTGAGCTTCAGGAAAACTGTGTTTTAAGAGCTAGTCACCACTGGGATTTGGCCATGCACGTGTTAAGAAACACTCTACCACAGTCTGGGCGTGGGGGGTGGGGTAGGGGGGTCAGATATGTCAAGAGACTCGGCTTGTTTGTCCTGCTCCATGATTTTAAAGCATAAGCTGAATCAAAACAAGAAGTCCATACCGTGGTTCAAAACAGAAGGATATCCTGCCCTGCACCAAGGCTTCAGACAAGGTTCACGGAAAACACAGCGTGGTTGGATCTCTTTGGAAATTCAGTTTTCTTTTTCCTGGAATCTTCTAGAACCAGTGGAAGTGAGGCCGCTTCTGCTCTCATCCTTCTCTGTTTTCTCAGTGATCCTTCACTATTCCCATTGGTCTGTAGTTTCTTCACAGCATTGTGGTCCCTTTTTCTGACCCAACATTCCTTTATATCTCAAAAAGGGCTTTGTTTGGGCTGGAGAGATGGCTCAGATGTTAAGAGCATGCACTGGCTGCTCTTCCAAAGGTCCTGAGTTCAATTCCCAGCAACCACATGGTGGCTCACAACCATCTGTAATGTGGTCTGGTGTCCTCTTCTGTCCTGCAAGTGTACATGCAGGCAGAACACTGTATGCATTATAAATAAATAAACCTTTAAAAAAAAAAACTTTGCTCTGCTGAGTGGAGATTGCTTTTAGCTAGGCAGTACACTTCATGTAGATGAGGCAGAGAGAGTACCAATCAGAGAGGAAAAGTGAATCATTGTCCTTAACTGGAAAACCACTCAGATGTAGAAGAAAGTCATACCATGTTTATGGAGTTAGGAGCATTCAATTCTGGGAATGCAAAGAGAACTCAGTTGTGCATGTAACACACACACACACACACACACACACACACACACACACACACACTTCTGATTGCAATCGCTATTTTAGCATTTTATTTGTTTGATTGTTTTTTTATGCAGGGTTTTTTTGTGTAGCTTTGGCTATCCTGGACTCATTTTGTTGGCCAGGCTTTCCTTGTACTCACAAAGATCCGCCTGCCTCTGCCTCACCGAGGGCTGAGATTATAGGCGTGTGCCACCCTACTTCAGCACTTTTAATGGATCTTTTACTACTTAATGGGTAAACTGTTGGCAATAAAAATCAGTAACTTTCATTTCAATGCTCAGAATCCACATGGCGTTTTGCATTTGAGCTTTTTAAGAACCCTGAGGAGGCTGGGAGGTGAGAGAGTCAATAGTAGTGATGAGAACAAGGAAATGTACACGGTGAGGCTATGTTCCTAGTCTCCCCACCCCCACCCATGGTGTCCCAGGCCAAATCATTTCATATGCATTTGTTTATCAGTCTGTTTTTCTTTTTTTTAATCTTATTCCCTTTGAGAATGAACTCCTTCAGGAATCTAGAGGAGGAGCAAGAAAAGAGCCAGAAAGAAAGAAGGAGAGAGGTAGGGAGGCAGAGAGGGAGAGAGAGAGAGAGAGAGAGAGAGAGAGAGAGAGAGAGAGAGAGAGAGAGAGAGAGAGAGGCAGGTGCTACCTGTAAATGCTTCTTGTCTAAAATGAATTGGGTGGGGGAGTATTAAAATACAAGCGAAGTGTCTGTACCTGCATGATTCTGGTACCTCAGCAAACACTGGATGCTGCCAAGAGTCAGACACAGTGGCACAGATGGGCTAGGCTGGGCTGCAGCACCTGAAGACTTTATTCCCTGATAGTGTCAATCTCCGTAGTATGCTGTCATTGTTTGCAAACATCCAGATATTGGGAGAACGTTGTTGGGACACAGAGAAGTCAAATCCAGGCAGTTGAATTAAGAATTACCAGGCTACACCTCTAATCCTAGCACTTGGGAGGCAGAGGCAGGTGGATCTCTGAGTTCAAGGCTAGCCTGGTGTACAGAGCAAGTTTCAGGACAGCCAGGACTATGCAAAGAAACCCTGTCTTGGAAAAGGGAAGGAAGGAAAGAAGGAAGGAACAAATGAATGAACAAATGAACGAAGACAGATCAGTCTAAAGAGATAGTTCAGTACCCCCATGTAAGTGCCAGGCAGGCATGGCAGCTTGCCTGTAACTCCAGCACTCAAAAGGCAGGCTGGCTAGCTAGACTAACTGAATCAGCTAGCTTTAGAATCAAGTGAAGACTTTGCCTCAAGGTCTTTATCAAAAAAGACACCTGCCATCAAACTTGGATCTCCACACATGAACACACATGTGTACACATAGGCATACACATGTGAACACATGCAGGTACCACACACAGGTGCATGCAATAAAAAAATAAGTAATAATAATTACCTGTGTGAAGAAAGATGGCAGGATGTGGCATGAGCCAAGCATAAGCTGTGACTTGGAGGACAAAGGCTGTGTTGAATAGCTGACACACTCAGGGTCCTCTGCAGCCAGTGGCATCCATCAGCGGTGGTGAATTAGCTCACAGAGTACTCAATACCTGTTGAATTTATGAATACTGAATTGTCCTGTTCTTTTGTTAACAAGTAGGCAAATCTATCTAAACAACTTTCATGATCCCAAGGTGATAATGTAGTCCAATGTAGGACAATCAGAAACTTAGTCATCTGGCCTAGAGCCCACCTAGATCTCCTACCACCATGTTTTCAATGTGCTGGAGACCAACCCAAAGGCTCGTGCACACTTCACATGAACCCCGACACCGAACTCCACCCCACTCCACTATCCCCCATCTTCAGAGCGCTTCTAAGTTCAGCCCCACACCAACTGATCTATCTGAGGCTGGGCAGAAAAACCAACAAGAATCCAACACAAATTCAAAGCACAATCCCTCATTGCTTCTGTTGATGGAAACAGCAAAAGGGATAAAAAGTGCCTGCTAAGGGGGTCATCGTAAAGCCCAGCACTGTGACTTAGGAGCTGGAGAGTCACTAAGAAACTCACAGGTGAACTTGTCTCAGAGAGTGGTGACCATGACCCGGACAGAGTGGCACTGGAAGCACACCATTCTTAAGCACATGGCCTCTGGCTTGCAGTCAGTCATCGGCAGTAGGCCACAACCACTTAGCATGCAGTTTACATGTATTCACTGTATTGAGTAGCTTGAACAAATACTTAACTCACAAACCCAGGTGCACCTGTTGCCTCAGACCACAGGTAGATGGCAAGAAGAGAATGCGTCCTGCAAGTGATGTTGACTGCAGCATGCAGTCACTTTCTCAGTGCCCAATGCACACAAATGTGTCTACACCTCCTGATAAGCCTTTGGGGTTAAAAAAAAAATGCATTCTTTATGCACAGGAAAACTGCAGGTTATATCTCAAGTTCATATAGTATTGAAAGGGAACCTGTGGCCAGGAGGTGGTGACACACTCCTTTAATCCCAGCACTCAGGAGACAGAGGCAGGTTGAACTCTGAGTTAGAGCCCAGCCTGGTCTAAAGAGCAAGGTCCAAGACAGACAGGGCAACACAGAGAAATCCTGACTCAGAAAAGAGGGGGCTGACTGGGACCTGGTGGGGGGTGGTAATGTTAGCACTGTCATTTTCAGCCTTTCGGGGTTAGTGGCAGCACTTTGTCCCCCACCTCCAGTAAGTGACACCAGTAAGATAGCACAGTTGGAAGCAGGCACAGCAGCAGATGATGCACAAGGCTCTGTGTTGTGTTCTTGCTGTGCCGTGCCATCACAAGCAGCTTAAAGAACTAAGGGACCCAATTAACAGTCATGTCCTACCTCACTCTGCCCATCCTTGGAACCACCTCACTCATCCTCATTATCTGACTTGGTATTAAATACCCTAACAAGAAAGGACTCGATGTGAGCCCTGTGCAACATCTTAACTAGAAGTTTTCCACTGTGGTGGTTAAATTTTCATGTTCTGTTCTATGTTGTGGTCCATTCCCTGGAGCATCCTCAGCTAACCTGAGCAGGCAGCACGTGGAGGCATCTGCAGCGGCGAGGGTGCTGGGGATGCTCGAGGCATAGAGGTTTCAAAGCAAATTGCTCTCTGACTTGGGACATGAACAGCTTAGAGCATAGCTCTTTCGTTTATTTATGCTCTTGGCTTTCCTCTTCCGGTTCTTCGGTAGGACAGGATATTTTTAGTCGTTATTCTTCCTCAATTTGTTTTCCACTAAGTGATCTGTAAGCAGTCTAGTTCTGTATGCAGAATCACGTCACCTGCTGGGCTGTCTGGACCTGCTGTGCGTTTGGTACCTGGAAGACAGGTCACTCTAAACTAACTTTCCAAATATTTCTTCTAAGGGTGACCGAGATGGTTTTCAGAGATCTCCTTTAATGTTTTAGTTTGTCCACACTTCCTCCATCATCAGCATTTATACCGTGATGTTATCTCTCTTGGCCATTTCAGCCGTTACATCTTACTTCACTCCTTTCCCAAGTGGCTCTCAAGCTCGCTATGTGCTTCTGGCTTCTAGGAATGCTAGGGAGGGGTGGGCCAGGTCTGCTAGACAGACCTAAGGTGGAGCTCTGCTGCTGCACCTCAGTGAGGCGGACAAACCAATTCATTCAAACTGTTTGCTGGGAGGGGAACACCAAGCTTACCTTATGAGGCTAGCCCAACTCTGCCTTAAAGACCCAGCAACAGGCCACCCCAGCCTGGTCAGATAAAGCAATGCTTACAACAAACACCTCCCCTCATTCTGTATGACAGTTTGAATGTGATAGTTGGGAGCCATTAGATTTAGGTCATGGTTGAAGACAGTGGGCTGGATATGTACAAATTTTAACTTTATCCCCTCATGAAGCTTTGCTAGAATTGGTAAAGAGGAAATCATGACCCCTTCCTTGGGTTTGCAGTCTCATCAGTAAAAGAATATAAGAGCAGACTCAAGCAGAAGTCTAGGGACAATTCTGTTAGAGTTTAAAAGAAAGCCAAGGCAGGCCATGTATAAACTGTTGTTGCTGCTGCTGCTGCTGCTGCTGCTGCTGCTGCTGATGATGATGATGATGATGATGATGATATGATGATGATGAGGAGGAGATGATGATGATGATGATGATGCCTGGAAGAAGAGGATGGAGACAGGTAGGAGAAAAAAGGCCAGGTAGTTTATGCTAGGAGGTCTGACCCATGGCTGACAAGCAGCCACATGGAGGAATGGAAAGCTTTAGGGAAAGAGAAAGGAAGCCCAAAATGCTGGAGAAACTCAAAGCATTCAGGAAAGCATGCTCAGGGAAGAGAAGGAAAGACTGGGATCTTGTGAGTTGTTACAGTAGGGGATGCAGCTGAGAGGAAGGAAAAATACAGCATCTCATTAAAGGACTAATTATTCTGCCCAGTGCATTCACTTTCCTAGGTGTGGTCCCTTTGCCAAGCAAGCAAGTGACCCAGCTGATTGGAATGTTAGGTCTCCACTCAGGCCAGAGAGTCTTTTGACCAGGAGATTCTTTTCTACGCTAACAGAATGAGCTCAGAGGAATAGAACGTATGTCTGTGAGGACTGAAGTTCCTCCGAGGTCAGCGGAGGTCAGCATTTAAGCTTTAGAAAGTGGACAGCTTGATAAAGCTCACTGACGCTGCAGGATATGGAAAGTGGTCTATGGAGAGAAAGGTCAGCGACAGGTGAGGAGCTGAGGTGCCACAGTGTTTCCCGCCCCCTCTTCCCTTTTCTCTCCATTCCCCCCAAAGGCTCAGCAGTCTGCCACCACCTTCTTAAAAGCTGGAGTAAGAGCCAAATGGAATGAAAGCAGCAAGGTTGGTCACAGCCTACAGATGGAGAGCTTGAATCTCTCAGTTCTCTTTTCTGTCTCAGAAGGAAAACAAAAACAAAAAGGCAAAACCCACTTGGTTTTATAGTCACTAAACCAGGGGAGCTGTAGACCCTGCTATGCCTGGGAAAAGGCCATTTCCTAATGGATGAAAAAGGAAAGAGTGACAATGGAAGTTTACATTTTAACCAGCTTCCCACCATTGTAACAAATACCCAAGAAAACCAGCTCATAAAGAGAAAGGGGCTGTGTCTTTCTGGAGGCTTCAATCCATGACTGTTGGCTCCATTGCTTTTGGACCTGTGGAGAGGCGGCACATTATGGAGGGAGCATGGGGGCAAAGGCACTGGTCCTGGGACCAGGAAAGGAAAGACAAGGAGTAGGGTGAAGAGTCAGAGTACCAGCGGCACTGTCAAAGACAAGCCACAGGGACAGATTGTCCTTCTGCTAAGCCCCACCCCTTGAAGGTTCTACCTCCCAGTGCTGCCAAGGTGGAGGCCAAACTGTCAACATGATGGCACTGTTGGGATGCTTGCCATCCAAGCAGTAACTTTAAGTGTCTGATGGGCCAAAGGCTGGCCACATGCCATTCTCTGTTCCCAGTGTTCCACATCAACCTATTCATTTGATCTTTAAAACCACCCACTGGAAGGAGAAAGGGCAAGAACAAAACAACCAAGACATAAATCAGAAAGAAAAAAAAACCCTACTAGATATCAAGAACTGTGAAAATTATAAAAATAAAATATGACTATTAAGAAAAGTTAATTCATTATTTTCTATTTATAACTAATTGACAAGTCAAATTAATTAACTGAGCATATCAGATTAATTAATACTATTAATACTAGAATAGGCATGTTAGATTGGAAAAATGTAGAAAATTATCTTTCTATATGAAGATAAAGAATATGATTTTTTAAAATTGGTATCTCTAGTCCATAGGGGGAGAAGAAACAATTCAGTAAAGGGTGTTAGGATAATTGACTATATACACACTTGGAAGAAACAACTTCCAGATGGGTTAAGGACAAATCTAATATTAAAAACATGTTTGGGAACTTGGCCTAAGAAAGGCTTTTGTAAATGAGACACTCTTGGCAGCATGCTGGGTGACTTTGAGCACAGTGTTTAGTTTTCTGGTGGCTTACGCTTTGTTGTTGTGTTGTTGTTTGTTTGTTTGCTTTTAACAAACAAATATAAAATCAGCAGAATAGAGATAAACAACAGAGTATGTGTGTGTGTGTGTGTGTGTGTGTGTGTGTGTTTGTATGTGTAATAACTGAATTATTTCAAAATGTACTCTGATCTATCCATCTCACTTGTTATATGGTGCTTTGTGGTTTGGTGGTTGCATTTAGCTATGCATATCCCTGTCCTGAAATTGTGATTTTCCTGAAGCTGGTTACAACATAGCTGACTCTGACAAACAGATCTTCCAATGTTGAGTCCTGAATCTCAGTGACCCTAGGGGTAATAAGAAAGCATTCTCTCTTGACATGTAAAGATTGCTTAAAAGTTTGACTTATGTATGTGTGTGTTTGTGTGTATGCCACATGAGTGCATGTGCCCCTAGAGGCCACAAGAGGGCATCGGATCCCCTGGAACTGCTAAGGTGAGCTTCTGGATGTGTGATCTGTGAACAGAGCTTGGGTACCAAAAGTGATTAACCACTGAGTTGACTCCTCAGCCCTCCTCTGACATTTTTTTTCCAAAGTTCTTAGCCACTACCATGATTGCTTGTGAATATGACTGTATTTGCCAGTTTTGTTTTGTTTTTTTAAAGCCTAGAATTCTGGATCTTTGGTGATTCTTCTCTTTCAAGGATCAGACTACTGATGTCATCTAATTTAATGACTCCCTTTCAGACATTCCCTTCAATGCTACACTAAGAAGAAATGCTTTAGCAAGTAGAAATGACCATTTATTTATTTATTTATTTATTTATTTATTTATGTATTATTTTGGTTTTTCAAGACAGGGTCTTTCTAGGTAGCTCTGACTGTTCTGGAACTTACTATGTAGACCAGGCTGGCCTCAAACTCACAGAGGTCCACCTTCCTCTACCTCCTAAGTGCTGGGATTAAAGGTGTGTGCCACCACCCTGCAGAAGGGAACACTTATTTTTTTTTTAGTTTTTTGAGACAGGATCTCTCTGGGTAGCCTTGGCTGTCCTGGACTCACTTTGTAGACCAGGCTGGCCTCAAACTCACAGCAATCCGCCTGCCTCTGCCTCCGAAGTGCTGGGATTACAGGCGTGTGCTACCACGCCTGGCTGAAGGGAACACTTTTAATGGTTTTCATTCTCTCCACTTTTGATGCTTATTTATTTATTTATTCAGTCATTCAGTCATTCCCTCATTCATTTTTGGTCAAAGGTACTTCACTGAAAAAATAAAATTTAAAAAAAAAAAAGGATACTTCACTGGCAGAACTGTCATGTTGGTGTTTAGGCTATTTTCCCCTTCCTCGGACAAGCAATCCCCTGACAAAGTACTTCTGTAACCTAATAGCGATTCCAACCCGTGGGCAGCAAAGTCTAACTCAACCCAGCTCAAGGAGATTCTTCCAGGAACTAGCTTGAGTGACTGGAAACTCCAGGGCTGGAAGTCACCTCCGGCATAGCTGCTTTCTCTACACTGCTAAGGCCTGGGCCTGCCTGACCCTGTGGGATGAGCTCTTCCAGGAAGAGGGCAGGACCTTTGCAAGACAAGGATCAGCTGGACTAGGAAAGGAATGACTGTCTGCCTTGGTGACTGAGGAACTCCCCTGCTCCAGCACCCCATGCCCACTTGTCTTCCCAGGTTTATGGTTGGATCAAGGCATCGCAGCATCACCAGACTCCTGCTCTGGTCACGAAGCAGCCTGGCTGAGTCTGTGTGCTTGAGCTCCCCTGATGTACGCCTGTCATGAGGCAGAGGCAGAGGACAAGATCCAGTTCCATTTTTCCCCTCAAGTGATTCTTGTATACTTTGAGAACAAGTATCTGCCAGTTTGCTTGCTTGCTTGCTTGCTCGCTTGCTTGCTTGCTTGCTTTGGCGGGTTCTCTTAAGAAACTGGGATGGAAGCTGGGCAGTGGTGGTGGCCCATGCCTTTAATCCCAGCACTGGGGAGGCAGAGACAGGCAAATCTCTGAGTTCTGGGCCAGCCTGGTCTAAGAAGTGAGTCCAGGACATCCAGGGCTCTTATGTAACAAAGAAACCCAGTCTTAAAAACCCACAAAAAAAAAAAAAGAAAGAAAGAAAGAAAGAAACTGTAATGTTCGATACTTAAACACTGAAAAAAAATGAATGATAAACTCACTCTTAGAAGATTTAGATAAACAAACAAACAAACAAACCTCCCTGGTTCTCATATTCTTGAAACAACAGAAGGGTTCTAAGGTTTAGTCACGCATTCAGAAGACCAAATCTTCCTTGACCTATGGCCTATTGGGATTGTTCTTGTCATTAGTGAAGGGCTGAGTTTACAGAGACCAGAAAAAAAAAAGATTAGGGCTCCAATTCTAGGGGAATTTGATTGTTCAGTGCAACCCATGACTAGGGCTTATTAGAAGTCACTCCTAGGGCTCCCCACCCGCCTCACTTCAGTGAAGTCCAGGAATGATTGTCTTTTCCTATTTGTCTGCCTCAGGACAGGTACCATCTATGGTATATTAAGTCTGTCTATTCTCTCTCCAGATGTCCATCCCCCTCCACAGTCTTTCCCCCCGCCAGCCAGTCATTAGCTGGCTTTGTTTCAAGAGCCTGCAGGAAAGTGGCTCTTGGTAACCATGGGCAACCATGAGCCCTTGCTAGCTATGCACACTGTATTTGCAAGGCATAGTCTAGCCATTAACCAAGGAAATGGGAAAATGTGCTTTTAAGGTTTTCATGTGCACTAAAATTATTGTTTTCTTTTTCTCCCCCTCACCCCCCTTTCTGTAGAATGATCAGTCCATGGGTGAAATGCAGATCATCGGAAGTGAGGATCTTTCAACCTTGGCTGGAAAGGTTTGTTAATGTAACTTCTCGGTGGGCATACACTTCTGGGGACATCTCTGTGACCTTCGTGTCAGGTCAGAGCTCCAAATGCATTTCAGAAGCTTTCCCGGGTTGCTAATTCATGCAAATAGATGTGCAAAGCCCCTTTAATGGTTTCTCCTGTCCAAAGCATCGTGTCTAGAAAGCGGCTAGGATGTGCTGCAGACCAAATCCTCACAGCTTACAACTCCAGTATTATTTCAGACAACAAAACCCCAGGGGCCCTTGCTGGGCTTCTTTTCTACTTGCCTCAGAGGCACCCCACCCCAAAACAAGCTTTCTCTTTTGTCTGCTCTTCTGTGTCTGTTGCGTTGCAGCAGGCACTGTGGCAAGACATTTAAACAGGTTTATTAAAATGTACAACGTGGTGTTGGGGGTACTTCTTGAGAGCACATATTTTTAGCTCTTTGCTGAAGGGCTAACACTACACACACACACACACACACACACACACACACACACACACACGAATGAAGCCTACTAGATTTCAGGGAGAAATACCCTATTTTTAATTTGGAGTTCTAAACTTGCCCTGGACTAATTATGAGGTGAAAAGATTATTTGGCTCTAACATAAGTTCTGGGATTCCCAGGGATGACACTGGTGGAATGGGACTTGCCATGCAGATTTGTTGGGGCTAGTGAAAGCAGCAGGCAACTGCAGACGTTGTTCCCGTTCACCTAGCCTGATCATTGCCCTGTCCCTTACCTCCCGAACAACCTCAGCTTTCTAAGTAGAGTGGGTCAGCCTCTATTACACATGCTCAATCTCTTATCCTTGGCAGCTGTTATCATTACACAATCCTCGGATGGGGAAAAACAGAACAGCAGCCACATTTAATAAAAATACGAATCATAATATTTGAAACGCTACTGAGCTGCATGGACTCTGACTAGAAACCAGTTTCTTCTGCTGCTAAAGACAGAGCAGTGGGTTCCAGGAGTCATAAATTTTGTTCTATGGCAACTGCAGTGACCTTATTAACGTTAACACATTGCTAGCATCACTTGCCGTTACTGCACTACAGCAGGAAATAGTCTAGAAAAGCAATTTCCTGAAATCCATAGCTTTTAACACCCTGGAAGGGTTTTGGTTTCTTGTTTGTTTGTTTTTAAGTCATTTTAGCTTAGGTTTTTCCATGTAGTTACTACTACGTAAGGGCTAGATCTTGTTTGTGCTTTCGCTGAGAAGCCTGTCAAAATGACAAGTCTTAAAAGATTTGGGCTTCCTCTCTCCAACTCCCCCATTTTGTTCCAAAGTACGTCCCTCATAGGCAAGCACAGGTGTGCCCTGTGAACACTGGCAGGCGGGGGAGGGGTGTGTGGCTTCTTCCCAGTGTTGGAGTCAGCTGACGGCATGGCAGGTCGTGGCTTTGGTGACTCCTGTTGTAAATTACTGAGAGAGCCAGTGGGTGTGCACGCAGGGGACAAGGTGGATAACTAGCATTCACTTCCTGCTGGTAAGACAGTTTCATTCAGGTTGCCCTGTGCTGTCTAGTCATGCCTATACCGTTTTGTTTGTGGAGACACATTTCTATAGATTTAAACGGGTGCCAAGTAGGACCCCTTGAGCCAAGAACTTCGACAATGAATCAACAATGACTAGCCACTCGGAAACTGACAAACCAACTTGATTTTGAAGACTGATCTTCAGGTGCCTAGCTCCTAGCAGACGGGGAGGCTAGGCGAGCCAGGCAGACCGTCTCCCAACCCCAGTGTCCCTTCAGCTAGTCTGGATATTTATCCACGTATACTTCCCTGCCTGTCTTCCATGTCTTGACCCTTGTTGCTCAAAGCATAATCCAGGCAGGTGAGTTTTTCTATAGAGTCAAGTGTAAATATTTTATAGACAATGTGGACTGACAGTCACTGTTGCAGCCACTCAACTCTATGTAGCAGGAGAGCAACCAGATGTGAGGCTGACGCAAATGGATGTGTTACAACAGCAACAACAACAAAAAACAAAAACAAAAAAGGGATGAGGCTTAATGTGGCCCAGGGCCAAGGTTTATTGACCCAGGTCCTTATTAGAAATGCAGAGTCTCAGGGGCCACAGCAGAGATCCTGAGTTAGAGGCCACCTTTGCAACCTCCTAGGTCTCTCCTCGCTTCCCTGAACACACACACACATACACACACACCACACACACACACACACACACACACACACACACACCCCACCCCACTGAACTGTCCTCTGAGCCCAACTTGCTTCTCTGAACTTCAGCCTTTGGTTGACTCTTGCTCACTCTCAAACCTTTCTCCACAAAGCTGCCCAAGGGGATCTCCTTAAAATACACATCGGGTTATGCCACTTGCCATCTGAAACCTTTCAGTGGCCTCTTAAGGAGCAGTTGCCAGACTTAACAAAAACAAAACAAAAACCACGTAGCCCGCTCAATTTTCAACTTCAAATATTGAATAGATGTTCAGTAGAAGTAAATAGTCAGCATATTTACTGTAACTGGGTCTTGCATGGTATTTCGGACATACTTACCCTAAAAAATTATTCATTGATTACCTGACCTTCAAATATAATTAGGTGTGTGTGTGTTTTACCTAGCAAGCCTCCCCCCAGTGCTCTATACACACGATGCAAATCCCTGGCCACAGTTACTTGATCTGGCTCGCATTCCCAACCACATTGTCACTCTTCATTGGCCTAAGGCACAGGACCCTCACTAATCAGCCTTTCTTGCCAACCCCTTGGACAAGCTATGCCTTCTTCCTGGAACCCACTTTCCTCTCCTTAGAACTCATTCCCAGTGTCAGCTCCACACAGTGTGGCTTCCCTGCATAGCTGTCAGGAAAGAGGGCCTGGTCTGCTCTGCTACCAGCCCCCAGGCCCAGTATGCATCTATGTAGAGCCCTTTCTACAATTTACAATTTAGCACTTACTTAGAAGCCTGGTTTTGTTTGTTTGTTTGTTTGTTTGTTTGTTTTTGCCTTTCCCCACCAGGAAGTCAGTGTAAAGTGGGCAGGGACCATTATGTTCACTGCTGCATCTCTAGCATTGGACACAGCCCTGGTCCATCACAGGTTAGAATAAACATGGGATGGTCAGTGAGTGCCTCTTCTTAAGGAGAAGTCAGAAAGACAGTTTCAGTTACTTTCGCGTGAGGACATGGCAGAGAGAAATGTTATATCTAAGCCAATTTGGCAAGGTTTCTAGTGTCACATGATGAGATCCAAACTGGATTTTAAGGCTGCCCTGGCTGACTCACAGAGAGTGGTTGGAGGGCAACAAAAGTTAACGAGGGTAGCAAAGAAAGGACATATCAAACTAGCTGATTTAGTTTAGGCTGGAACAAACTGAAGGGATTAAGCACTCAACACTTAATGAGTCCTTGTTTTAGTGGTTGCAGAAGAGTTCAAAACTGTCAAATATCTGCATTGGGTAGTAGGGTTGTCACAGGTCGCCACTAACTTCCTCTTCCTCATATCCTCACCGTGCATATCCGTCCCCTCAGTCCAGTCAATACATTTGCATTTATCATGTTATCACCCTATCAGGAATATGAGCATGGCTCCTCTTGCTCAGTGCTGAGCACCTCAAGAATAGCTTCCGGAGACTTTCCACAAATCCCCTTTCTTTGGACAAAAAGAAAGAAAGAAAGAAATGGAGGGAAAGAAAAAGAAAAAGGAGGCGAAGATAAAGAAAAGATTCTTGGAGCTACAATGATCATAGGGAGAAGGTGGGGTACAGAAGTAACAGAAGAAGAAAGAGAAAAGAGAATCAGACTTCAACTGGGGGGAACGGGAGAGCTGAGACGCTGGGCAGGGCTGGACCTGCATGACTAAAGAAACAAGTCAGGGTCAGAACAAGGAAACGATAAAAGGGGGGGAAATGGAGTCGGGTTGGGTTTAATGGCGTAGACTGGTTGTCACAATAAAGAGGTGAACTTGCTGGATTTGGCCTGAGGTGACATCATGGAGCTCTCTAAGTAGAAAATAATATGCTTGTGCTATATCATAGAAAGTTCTACCAATCAACTAGTTATGAATTTAACTAACATATTTATTTAGTATGAATTTTTTAAAAAAAGAGTGAACCTGACACATGGTAGAAGGAAGTGCAGGGAACAGGACTGCCAGGGCCTGAGCCTTCCTGACCTAGTGATGCAAAGCTGCAGGACAAGGAATGCAGCAAAAATCAAGAAAGAGGTATAGAAATGGTTCTTAAGTTTGTTTCTGAAAGAGCTTTCCCCCATCAGCTGTGCCATGTGTGTCACCAACAGCCCTGGAACCTCTGGGGTCCTCTAAAGATGTTGGAGTTCAAATAAGAGAACGCATTTCATCTTTCTCTCTCCCTCTGTATCTTTTTCCACTGCCTTCTCTCTCTTTAGAGGGTGGGGGAGGGGGCGGTCTGAGTCATGGCTCTAAATAGGCCAGTGCTGCTGAATACAATGAGCCCTCACCGGTCCCGTTCAATCAGCTCCATACTTAAAAGCATTTGCTCAGTGCGTTTAAGCTGTCTGCGCACCCACACTCTGTCCCTCTCTGATTCTCTTCCCAGGTTGATTTAATCCTGGCACTTCAGAAATTTGTGTGGCTCCATTAAAGCAGTAAGACTGAGTTCATGTTCAAGAGGAATAAAACCAAAGGCAGGGAAGCGAGCGGGCCCAGATCTGGCACGGCAGGCACACAGCTGTGCAGGGTTGGTGCAGGGTTTCAGGGGACAGGCGCCCCACCCCCAAATAAGTTTCTAATCAAATACCAGAATGAAGCTATGAATTTTGCCAAAATCCACCGCCCTCCCCCAATCCCCTCCTTAACTGCTTAAATCATTCCTTTTTATTGCCCCAGACTAGGCTGAGAACAATAGTGAAATTGCCCACTGATGGATGACTCCGGCAGTTTTGTGAGTTATCACATAAAATGAAATGCTGAGCGACATTCCTTTCTCTGTGGGATATGTATTCGCACTCCTCCTCACAGCCAGCAGCTACCATCCAGTCCGTCTTCCTGCCGCGCCAATCCCTCTGAGGGTGACCACACCCACAAACCCCCGTTGCTGCTGTTGAGACAGCGGGGCTGCTCGCGCTGTGCCCTCAAAGGTTGAAAGTGGGACTAGCCAACCCGAGGAGGAAATCGTTCATTCGTTGTGTGATTCCTCTCGGCGCTCTTGCTTTCCTCTTCCTTAGGAAAACTCGGTGTGGTAGGCTCTGCTCGATCCTCAGGATGGCAGCGAAACAACCCGCTGGAGTCTCTTGCAGAATGTTTGCCTGCAGCCCCCGCAGACTTTTACTGGCTCCCTCGGAGGAAGTGAGCTAGGTGTGAGAGGATGACTAAGACAGTAATTGGCAAACGTCTCAGATTCAGCGATGGCGGTTATCAGATGGGACGTGTCCTGGAAGCACAGAGTGTTCTCAAAAGAATCCCCAGCGTTGCCCACTCGGAAAGTGGGAACCTTCGTAGACCGCTGCTCTGTGCAAATTAAAAGCAGTAGATGGTAACTAAAGGTTCGGTAGGGAAGAGCTGCGGACCATCAAAGACGGGTGGAGGTGATGTCTCCTAAGGAAAATGAGCTACAGAAAGTGAAAGAAATGGGCCAAAAGTATTCATTTGTCACACAAAGTTCTTTTTTTTCTTCCCCATCTCCTTCCTTCCTTCCTTCCTTCCTTCCTTCCTTCCTTCCTTCCTGCCTGCCTTCCTGCCTGCTTGCCTTCCTTCCAGAGTGTTGCTGTATAACCCAGGCTAAGCTGGAACTCAGGATCTTCTTGGGCAGAGCTTCTTGGGCGCTATGCCTACCTGTGCACCGCGATAGCTGGCTCGCCCTTTCCTGCACTCTGTGCTGACCGTCTGATGATGAGCTTACTGTTTGTCTCTTACCCTTGAATCTTAGGTTGGTGTGTGGAAACCCTAGGCTTGGTTACCTTAGATACTAATGCAAACTCTACAGTTGCATCTTCTATACCTTGGTCCTTCACACTGACTCACCCGTGGTGGAAAGTGGAAAGACTAGGAAGAGCCATGAGAGCCTGAAAGGGGCCGGCCTCACTTTTAGGACAATCTGCTATTGAGGCAACTCAGCCATTCTTGCAGTGATGGTAGTATTCTGGTCGTGAGGGCAGAACACGTGGTCGGGTCACCTTTTATTAGGCCCCGTCTTAGTATTTACTGGTGAAGAACTTTCTAGTGCAGAAACGCCAGAGAATACATTCAAAGCACAGCAGAGTCCAGTGGGTGGTCTTAGATTGACCAGACAATTTTTAAAAGGCCTTTTTAAAGGACAGTTGGGAAATATTAAATGTGTAGTTGGCTTTATGTGATACTAACAATTTATCATTTTTTGATAGATCTAAGATTTTGGTTTAAAAAAGTAGAGAATGTTACGGCAAATTTAACCCTTTTTAAAAAGTACTACATAAAATACATATTTAATATATTTTGAATACATTTGAAAATGAAATTAGCTATATAAAACATGTTACTAAATATAGGAGGCTGAGGCCAGAACACTTGCCTAGCATGCAGGAGATCCAGCGTTCAATCTCAGCCTTGCAAAAAACAAAACAAAACAAACAAAAAATGAGGTTTTTTTTTTTTAATGTATGCAGTTTTAGAACTATAAAGTACCTGTGCATATGAGAACCACAGTCTTACCAGCCAGGAAGACAGGGCAGAGTTCAAAGTGACTGCTCTCTTAAAGCCACATGTGAGGAGAGGCGGCATTTTTCTTTAAAACTTTTCAAGCTTAAAATATGTTGGAATAACTTTAACAATATATCTCAGGATCGATACACATCCGAGTCCCACTTCCTGCCTACAGTCTGAGAACTGTGGCTAATCTTTTCAAAGATTTGGATTTGGAGAGCAGGGAGATGGAAAGAGAGGAAGAGGGAGGGAGGGAGGAGGGAGGGAGGGAGGGGGAGGGAGGGAGGGCGGGCGGGGGGAGGGAGGGAATTCTTTCAGGGCTTCCTACTTAATTAGGCAAGAATGCATACCAACATATTTTGGAAAGAAATTTTTGTTTACATAACTGAACCAAAAACTGATTGTGAACAAGGAAATCCAACTAACCACAGCCTTCCCTGAGCATCCTGGGTAGCTCATAAGTTTAGTCCAGCCTCAGTCAAACTGAAAGTACACAGGCAAGTTAAGTGCTGTGTGGATCGAGGGCAAAGGCCAGAAGGAGCCATGTCGAAAAATGCTAAAGGGACTCCTGTCAGTGTGAGTCTTAAGGGACACAATGGGCTGACACACTCACATATGACGTTAACATGTAGTGGCATGGAGTGTAAACAGTATAGCCTTTCATCTTGATTATAAAACTAATATTCTTAGTGAATGGGTTTAAGAAGAATGCCATCCTTAGGAGAAGAGCTGTTCTGGAAAGGCTTGCCTACATGTTTGACATGGAAATAACAACCTCGCCATGGTTCTTGCATAGGTAGATTTCCTGTTAGCACTTTTATTCATTAACCCTCTTTTGTGTCAGATATAAATAAGGAGTCTATAGTTCGGTCTGACATTATAGTGTCGCCTAACTGAGGATGGATGAAAAGATGAGAGAGATGGCAAGAGGCCCCAGGGGTTAAAGCACTTGTCCCCAAGCCTGAGTTCAGTGCCCAGAACACACATGATCTGAGAAGATAATCCACTCCTAATTGTCTTCTGGCCTTCCCATGTGCACGTGTGCCTACATAAAATTAATTAATTAATTAATGAAAAAAGTTTAAAAGCATAAAATGAAACCGCATTACTTTCAAGGAATATTCTCCCCAGCTAGTGGAATGGTGTATTAACATACCCATAATTTGATGGGACAGCATGGGCATATTATTACTCATTCAATTAATTGGTTGATTTTAATTTGTTAATAAGCTTAATAGTTGTTAATAGTTGTAAGTTTTTTTCTCTTTTTTCAGTCCTTCTTCTTTTAAAAGACAATTGTTGCTTCTGCAAGCAGCCAGTACAGTAGGACAGTGGGAACAGCAGCAGTGCACAAGACAAACACAATCCCCTGCTGTGTGAAGTTTAGAGTCTAGTGGGTGAAGAAGCTATCTAACAAGAAACTGGATGTAATTTTTTTGTTTTGTTTTGGTTTGTTTTGGTTTGGTTGTTCTTCAAGACAGCATTTCTCTGTGTTAGCCTTGGCTGTCCTGGACTCACTTTGTAGACCAGGCTGGCCTCGAACTCACAGTGATCCACTTGCCTCTGCCTCCCAAGTGCTGGGATTAAAGGCGTGCGCCACCACCGCCTGGTGAAATTGGATGTAATTTGTGTTCATAGGCCAAAGTAGATGGTTACTTTGTGAACATTTAGCAAGGGATCTCACATCTGTTAAAAAGAAAAGGAAAAAAAAAAAAAAGCTGCAGCAGGACCCTCACAGCTCCCTGTTTCCTCGGGGCTGAAAATCCGAGGGTAGATGCACTGGGGATTCTCAGAGTCACCTGAGAATAGGGCTGTCACTCTAGTATAATGATGTAGTTTGTGTAGGCTGGCTTTCCTGGTGGCCTTGTAATCCCAAAGATAGGAGACAGAGGGACAGGGCACTATTGAGATGTCATAATTTTATGGACAGTCACTTCAAATTGGCAATCGACCTGAATGTAGATGATAAAATTGCAATACCACGTGATTCCATGGGGCTGTTAAAATGAATTCCAGACATTGCTACTCCATAACAACTGTAATTTTGCCACTGTTATGGATCGTAATGTAATTGTCTGATATGCAGATGGTCTGTAAAAAAGGACAAATGGGGTTGCGACCCACACATTGAGAACCACTACTCTAATTGTTTGGACTTGTAGGATGGGGAGGCCTAGTCAGCACACTGAAATTCTAACTGAAAGCCTAACTTGCATTTATACTGTGACCCAGGCGCTTTTTTTTTTTTAAATCATATTCTGAAATGTTGTTTGTTTGTTTTTTTTTATTTCCCTCCAGAATGTCCTTATTGTTGAGGTAAGCCGGCCTTTTCCTTTTCTGTATTTGGAAATTTCCAAGCCTCTAATGGTGAGTTTTAAAATACTGGCCTTGTTTATCAAACTGGCCACGTACTGAGTCCCCACCGTGTGTGACTCTTCAAATGTATTGAACAGAAGCCAACGATAGGCTCTGGCTGCAGATGACTCCGAATCGACACTTTACAATGACTGGTTGGTAGGTGGTACTGTTTTATATCCAATCTCACATACATCTCAACCCATTCTTACATGGATTTATGAGCCAGACAGTTGTAAAGAGAGTAAACTAGCACGTAGAACCAGTCAATACATTTACTGTTATTTATCTAACAGGAAAACCAAGGCTATAACCCTCCTCACCTAATGACCTCTAATGCTTTTAATCCATTCTCAAGCCTCAAAAATCTTACATTCTGTGGTGGCGCACGCCTTTAATCCCAGCACTCAGGAGGCAGAGACAGGTAGATCACTGTGAGTTCAAGGCCAGCCTGATCTACAAAGTGAGTTTAGGATAGCCAAGGCTACCCAGAGAAACTCTGTCTTGAAAAAAAAAAAATCTTAAATTCAATCAATTGATATAGCAACCCAAGGGAAACCTATGGGGTTTGGGGAATGGTAGGTCTTTTGTTTTGTTGTTGTTCTATTAAGAAAGAAACAGAAAGGCTGTCTTGTGACCACAGTAGACTCCCATAGTAAATGGCCATGCTCCCTCCAGAGCACACCCTACTTATCCGTCGCCAGAAATTCAAAGGGTCTTTTTGTCCTCGGGCTTTTGTTTGACATTTGCCAATGTGGCCTTCTGTGTGTGCAGTTCTGGCTTCACACACCTCACAAGTAGACCCTCCAGCCAGATGAGTGGCTGGACCCTGTCTAGACTCCGTCCTGTGGTGTTCATCCTCAGCCCCTGGCAGCTGAGTTCTGTCAGGAGGCCGATAAATCACAGCAGCTAATGCGGTGTTACTGTGCATCCATGGCTCAGCAATGGAGACCCCGTGCTCACTCACCGCAGCTGAGGAGCTCGGACCTCCTGGCTGTCACCAGCTGCCTCCCAGACACATTTAGCTGCCCAGCCGTAGCGTCCCCTAAGGAGTAGGGAGGCCGAGGAGGTGTTTATCCTTTCAATGTATTCAGATGTACAGCCCATGTCCATGAAAATTCATGTGCCTCTTCCATTGTGAAATGTAACCTCCGGGCCAAATTTAGTCCCTGACTGCGCATGCAGAAGTCTTGGTGCACTCAATGAGGCTCTCCAGAGGCTGAGCAGAATCCTTCCTCACAGCTGAAGGAGGCAGGGGCAGAAGATTTGCCAGCATAGTCTCTAGCTTGCAAAAGGAAGTGCCCATGAAAACATAACTGATTTTGCTTCCTGTGTCGACTCCTGTCATCTGGCATTTGAAATTAACGTGCATTTTATTAATAAGGAATCGCTCTGCAACTGTAAAGTGCATTATGCTGTGCGCACTGCTTTGTTAATCTTGTCTGCTTTTTGCAAAGGATGTTGTTGGAACCGGGAGGACCATGAAGGCACTGCTCAGCAGCATCGAGAAGTACAAGCCCAACATGGTTAAGGTAGCCAGGTGAGTCGGACACCATAGCACACACGCTGTCCTTTAACACGGGACTAAGAGGGCTCCTCTTACAGAGTGCTGCTCTGCCATCGGCCCCGTACCTGGGATGCTGCAGTTCTAGCACCCTGACAAATAGCTCAGATTGCTAGCCTTAGAGAGAAGGGCTAGAGGAAGGCCTTTGGCAGGAGCCCTTCTCCGCATGCTCAGCACTCTTCCTTTTAGCCAGCATAGCAATACCAAGCTGCAGCAGCAGAGGCGGGAGTGAGCAGGCCATGGTGACGCCCCACAGGCTTGAGAGGAGTACACAGCCCAATGGTGGTTAATTCTGTTAATCTATTGAAGTGACTGACGTAATTTCCTTTCTTTAATGGCAGCTTGTTGGTGAAAAGAACAGCCCGAAGTGACAGTTTTCGACCTGACTGTAAGTGCTGCAGAGTTTGGGTGGTTTTCTGGCACTGGTGTTTTATTTTGGCATTTCATGTGAGACCGATAATGCTACGAATCCTCTGTCTCCATCTCCTTGTGAAGGGCTCTTTGAAGGCTCTTTTTCCTCAAGACAGGGTTTTTCTGTATAGCCTTGGCTGTCCTGAACTCATTTGGTAGACCAGGCTGGCCTCAAACTCAAAGAGCTCCACCTGCCTCTGCGTCCCTGAGTACTGGGATTGCCGGTGTGCACCACTGTGCCCGGCTGAGGGCCCACTTCTTTGTATTTGCATCTTTCATAACAGCCCCATTCTAGATATTGGATCTTTGTTTTGTTTTGTTTTGTTGTATTGTATTTTAAGAAACCTCACTGGTATGTGATCCAGTCCAAGCTACTATACAACTCAGCTATGTAGCCCGGGCTGGCCTCAAACAGGCTTCTCCCCTCTCAGCTTTCTGAGTTCTGGGATTACAGGCATGCACCACACCCTGGTGCACTGGACACTTCTCCTGTTACATTTTATGCAGTTGATCAGTTTTGGAATAGAGGTAGACTTCCTCCCCTAGACCAATTATTTTCACCAATCAAAGAGGCACTACAAAGCTTTAGAAGAATTCTCCCCATCCCTCCCAGACCCTGCACATTTAGAAAGGCATCTCCTTGCTACCACCAACAAAAATTCAGGGACACAGAACACAAGTGAGCAGGCCCCTCTGGGTCCCGTCCTCATTCTTGACTTCAGGCATGTGCTCTGGGGGACTTCCCTTGTCCAGGGCACTTTTCTTTCTTCCGCTCTATTGCCAGGAGGGATAAATAAGCCACTGAATTATTTATTATTCTTAACAACAGGTGATTTTTTTTTTATTTGCATAAGGCAGACTTCAGCTAAAATTCTCTGACTTACGTTTGCTCTAAAGCCCATAGAGTAAGTTGGCTCTGGTTCTCATCAGCAAGCTGAAAAAACATTAGCAGAGGAGAATAGCATGAAGGGGTTATGAGCCAGGGCCTCGTCACTCTAAACCCAGGTCTCCTCTGCTGGGTCCCTAATCACATTCAGAGGAGAGAGAGAGAGAGAGAGAGAGAGAGAGAGAGAGAGAGA
>OU015749.1:22694198-22707232 GCA_907169655.1 Acomys percivali | reverse complement strand
CACACACACACACACACACACACACACACAAAGAAAGAATCTGATAAAAATAACATCTTAAAAAATAAAACATATCCAGTTAAGGGCAAGCATGATGCCATATACCCGTAATCCCATTCAGGAGGCTACAAAAAGACAATGAGTTCAAGCTCAGCCTGGGCTACATACTGAGACCTCATCTCAAGAAGACACAATAAAACCAAATTCAACTAGTTATGAATCTTTTGTGTCATTTTTTTAACAACAACAACATAAAATAAGAACAGCTGGGGCTGGGGATGTAACTCAGTGGTAGAACAGTGTGTACTCATGCATACACACACACACACACACACACACACACACACACGCATACACTTTTGAGATAGAAACGCACACAAGCACGCACGCACACTTTTGAGTAATCGCAACCAACACTGTAAGTGGTTATGATGTGCCAGGCCAGGTTCCTACAGGCAAATAGGGCTTATTTAATTTAGTCTTCACAACAGCTCTCTAGAGGCAGCTGCTATTGTCACGCCCATTTAACGGATGAGGAAATGGAACCCAAGAAGCTCAAATAAACTTCTTAAAAATGCCAGGGTCACATACTCGAATGAAGAGGGTCAGTAATGAGCCCAGGCAGGCTGCTTCTGGCCACAGCATTTCCAGACGCTGCAGGAGCCGCCCTCATCAGTGCGCAACGGCTCCTCTGTCTGATTCCTGACAGCCCCGCTGACTCCTTGTCATCTTCTCGTGCCCTAATGTCACAATATTCAGCCAATATTCTACACAGCCCTGGACTTCAGTTTTCACAGTCTGAACTACCATACCTGTTACCGATAAAATAGCATTTCCCGGAATCTAATCCTCTTCTGTTAGCTGGCTCAGAATCCACTTCTCCTTTCTTTTCGGAGTGCATTTGTGTCTTTGACTCCTTGTTATGTGCTCAAGAGCGAAGGTCTTTTCTTCTGCCCTTGCTTCTCCTTTTTGAACTTGTTTCTCTTTGTTTAAACAGGGTCTCTCTGTGTAGCCCAGGCTAGCCCTCATCTTAAAAGTCTACTGCCTCAGTTTCCCGAGGACTGAGATTACAGACACATGTCACTGTCCTTAGTTCCTCTTCGATTATTTTTCCAAGAAACAGCAAGTTTTAGGAATCAATCAGGCTACCTATCTAGTGACCCCATAATACAGGCCCCTACAAAACTGATCCTTTACTTCTAGCACTTTCTGTCATTTGGACCTTGGCTCCTCCATGGAAAAGCATATTGGGTCATAGAGATCAAAATGATGGGCAGGACAGTGGTTGCGCAAGACTTTAATCCCAGCACTCCAGAGACAGAGGCAGGCAGCTCTCCAAGTTCAAGGCCAGCCTGGTCTACAGAGGGAGTTCCCGGATAGCCAAATACTATGTAGAGAAGCACTGTCTTGGAAAAGACAAACAAACAAACAGGAAACAAATAAACAAACAAAATGGTAGTGACCATGAAGAACATTGTCCATGCTCCTAGCCCTCAGGCTGTACCAAAGACAGTTTCATATAACTAGACGTACATGTCTCTTCTATTGTATTATAGTAAATGAACTTACAAGAGTCCAGCATACTGAAGCAAGTCTGAAAACCACGGGGCCACACACATTTATTCTGCCTGAAGAGCTCTGGAAGAGAGCCAGTATCTCTTTCTTAGTAAACATCTTCTTCGTCTCAGTAGCCGCCCTCTGTGAGCCCAAGGACCTTGTACCATCTCCTCTCATTCTACCCTCGCTGGAGATAAAGAGCTAGTTAGGATCCCCGCATCGTTGATGCAGAGGTCAGCATGGCGACAACCTTCTGCGTTCTCTCCGTCAAGCAGAGCATCATGCCCCTTCCCTTTCACCTTGTCTCCCAGCTGAGGACAGTGACGCGGCAGGAGAACTGCTTCCCGGTTGCCGCAGCGGGCACACCGGGTTATGTATGGCCGTGCCATGGTGCTTTCTGTTTGAATGCTCCCCTGTGCTTTGAAGCGCATCTCCTTAGGCATTATGACATTGCGTGCTGCTCACTTTGAACAAGGCCGTGTGGCTAGTTAGCATCTACACACTTCTCATCATCCACAGGGCCTCCTGAACCCTTCCTCAATTCTGTATGCTAGAGGTCGGTTCCTCATGCATGCTTGCTCGTTTGACGTTTGTCCCCAAGCCATCCTTCCGGCCCAGGCACCCGCTGTGCTTGTCTTACACACTGTTGTCACTCCTGCCTCACCACTTAAAGTGCCACAGCAGCATACGGCGATAAGCATGTTTGCGTGCTCTAAACGTTCTTCCTTGTCTCTTTCCGCTAAGATGCTGGATTTGAGATCCCAGATGTCTTTGTGGTGGGCTACGCGTTAGACTACAATGAATATTTTCGAGACCTGAATGTAAGTGTTGCATATAAAACCCTAATCCTCTTGGTCTGAGAATAGTTAATACTGGCATCACTGTAACAAACGACTAAAAACAGTAGTGAAATGACTAGGTGTTATTTGTGATGGAAGTATGGTGGATACTCTGGGAGATACAGTGAATTCTTCTTGTTTCTCCGGTGTCCTACAAGGTGGGTCCCAGCGTGATGGAGACGTGTGGTGCTTGCCTGCATTTTGTTCTGAGAATCAGGCAGCGGAACAATGACCTACCTACACTCATTTTTCTCCATCGTCATTGGTGATGCCCAGCCAATACCATAAGCAGCCAATGCTCCATAAGCCAGTTCATGTCTGTATCTGATACCTAGGTGCTTGGGACTCCAGTGACACTGGAGAGTTAACTTGGGGGAGCTGTCTCAGCACACAGAAACAGACCTTCAGCATGGTACCCAATGATGTGGCCCTGATCGACCCTAAGTGATCTGGAGGAAGGCATCTTACCCAAAGTGTCCAACCAATGTCTCACTATTAGATATTAGAAAACCTGGGGCGGGGGTGGGGGGTGCACGCCTGTAATCCTAGCACTCAGAAGGCAGAGGCTGGAGGATCTCTGTGAGTTTGAGGCCAGACGGTCTACAGAGTGAGTTCCAGGACAGCCAGGGCTACATGGAGAAACCCTGTCTTAGAGAGAGACAGAGACAGAGACAGAGACAGAGACACAGAGAGAGACAGAGGGAGAGAGATTGCTTCACTGCTCATGTCTTTCATGGTCCGAACACATTTCTTGCTATCTAAAAGCGGGTTCAAAGAAGAGATTGTATTTCCCAGTATTTTTTATTCTCCTTTCAATGAAACAGTTGTCATCTCACCCATGGAAACTGTCTCCACCAGTAGACATTTCTACTTTTGGGAGGCCTGGGAACCAGATCCTGACCAGGACTCAAAGCTGAATCACCAGAGAACGTTTGTCAGGCATTGAATGGGACTGTAGTTTGTGTACACCTGGATAAGCACACAAGTGTTTAAGTGAACAGTAACCAGTCACAAGTCAGGCTGCTTTTACCACATCACGCTTTCTGTGCCTCGTGTCTTGTTGTCCAGCTGATGGTGATGGAGGGAGGTGTACCACAAAACACACTTCTTGAAAATGTCGCAAAAGCACCTAATGCATTTTATGTGGATTTTTAAACTAAAAGGAGAAACCTGATACCTTTTAACCCTCTATTGTTTCAGCACATATGTGTGATCAATGAACATGGTAAAGAAAAATATCGAATATAAGGAAGCCAGAGTCGCCAACGTCTCTTTCCCAGATAACACGGTTCTTCTGCTCTACTCAGGAAGCTGGAGTGTGAAGTCTGTCTTCATAGCCATCTTCACTCAACAGGGTATAAGAGACTAATTACTTAAGAAATGAGCTTTTGGCCGGGCGTGGTGGTGCACGCCTGTAATCCCAGCATTGGGGGAGATGGAGGCAGGTGGATCACTGTGAGTTCGAGGCCAGCCTGGTCTACAAAGCAAGTCTAGGACAGCCAGGACTACACAGAGAAATCCTGTCTCGAAACCCCGTTCCCTGCTCTGCCCCCCCCCAAAAGAAATGAGCTCTCTTTTTCCAGAGATTAGAATGTAAATTCCAAAGGCTCTTCAGGAAAAGAAGACTGTGCTTTCCCTTGACTCATTACAAATTAAACTTCTGATCCCTTCAATTCCACCTACCGTCATGCCCCTGACTACACCTGCTGCTGTAGTACTGTCTTATACTCGTGACAGGAATACACCCACCTGGTGACTCACATACTGTTCACCTAACTCTTTTAATGCTATGTTTTTTAAGTAACATTTTAGGGTAATAAGAACCTGCAGCCCCTTAGCATTCACCCTGAGCCTGTACAATAAGAATGCAGCTCGGCTCCCTTGCTAAAACAGGAGGGAAAGGACAGCTTCACGTGAGCGTCTGTTTGCCCAGTTCTGACAGGACATTATTATCTGCTTTGACAAAGCCTTTCAGAAGGGTGGGTACAATGAATCTTAATGATGTTATGAAATGAGCCTTCACCGTGTGCTCTTGTGCTCTCTCGAGCTTCGCTTCCTGTGTGTGATGACAGCATATCACGTGTGCATGGATGTACTCAACTGTGTGTAATACTCTGCATTTTAATTAGAAAACACACACACACAATGGCAGCAAGGCCTGCCCTCCTGAGCTGAGTCCGTTTATTCATGTGGAACATTGGGGGGCAAATGGTGGGCTGGAGAGGTGGGGTGTCAGGGAAGGGGGGTTCGAAAATCAGTACTAAGCAAATGTAAATTTTTCCTCCTATTTGCATGGAAGGATAAAACAGTTAGATATTGTCCTAAACATGAACAGAGGTTGAATTATTTAGCTAAGTGTCCTTATATGACTTCACACAATCCAGGGTGACATAGGAAGCAAGCATAAGGAAGTTTTTGTACATAACACACACACTATCACCACTATATGTGGCATTTCCTAATTTGTAGAGGTTTTAATTAAAAATAAGCTCAAGAGTCCACAGTGCTAGTTTTCTTGCCTCCTAAAAGGAACAAGTGCAAAATAACTAAATAGCCCTACATTTGGTTCTGAACCATATGTGGCCTATTGTTACACTGTGGAGTCCTTTAAACTAATAACAAAGAAGACACTATGTTTCACAACTGCTCGTTGTTTATATACTTTTAGTCACTGAGATGTGTATGAGCCAGTAGCCTAAATCCATGGCTGCATGTACCTGTCCCCTGGTTAACCCGGATTGCATCCAAAATATGCACTAAGATAAGCGAGCATCAAGCCAGGAGGTATCTGCCGTTTTCCTGTTTTCCTCCCTACACTTGCTTTGTAAGAACAAGGAATTTTAGTTCTGAGTGATTTCCCTGCATATCTCACAGTCTCAGCTAGAGAAGAAAACAGACCATGGCCAGAGGCCCCAAGGGGCAGTCACACAGGGAGTCACTGCTGGCTTTGTTCCATACCCGAGCCACTGGTTAATAATTGTGTGGAACCAAATTCATAAAACTCACATGTTACATACACTTTCCCATTATGCTGTATTTCTACCTGAAGGCCTAGAAAAACAGACACATACTTGGCTTTGAAAAGAAATTCTCCACAAAGTATGCATCTTGAAAAAAAATTTTTTAAATCTTGCATTTTAGTAAGCATCAGTATCATTTGCGAGGATTGTGTTTGTTCAGATTAGAAAGAAAATTGATCTATTTCTAATATGGTGAAGGCATGATTTACTTAAGCACCAAAAACAAACAAACAAACAAAAAAACAGTAAATGCACAGAAGTTTGATCATTTCTGCAATTTTTTCCCATCAAGACTATTTTGACATTGTTATACAAGACTGTCATCTTGGTTAAAAAACAAACAAACAAACAAACAAACAACATATTTCCTTTTCTCTTACAAAACTCTTGACTGGTTTGAAACTCCCAGAGTTGAGTTTACTCACACCGCTCCAAAAACATAAAATCCTTTTATTTGATTAGCAACAAATCTGTGTATCTATTTAGCATTTGTGAGAACTTCTTAGTAACTTTTCTGTTGGTGGGGGGAGGGCCCTGACAAGAGCATCTTATGGGAGGAAGGATTTTAGTTCCCTGGCCCCCTCTCCCAGGCTGCAGTCCATCCTGGCAGGGGAGTGTAGCCCCAGGAACAGTATCTGTAAGCAGAAAACAGATGAGAGCCGCGCTAGTGCTCAGCACAGTCCAAGATCCTCTGGCCACAATAAGATGGATCATTCCACACCAATTAACGTAATCAAGATAACGCCCTACAGGCATGCCCAGAGGCCATCTCCCAGGTGATTCTGGATGATGTCATTCAGCATCACAGACATGGAGTAGGGCTGGGGATGAACCTCGTTAGTGGGACCCTTGCCTGCCATGCGCAGCCCCAGCACTACAAAAGCCAAAAAGAAGTGGGTACAGAATTGTATGGGTTACAGTAGGAAAATTGGACTGTTTAATCAACAAAGTTGCAAAACTTTAGGATTTTCCTAAATGCATTAGGATGCCTAGTTATAATCTGGCTAGAATCGATTAAAGTTTCAGTTTCTTACTCAAGTGTGAAGACAGACAAGTGTTCCCATGTTCTTTGGCTAGCTCTGGTAGTTGCGGCGTTTCTGGTATTCTGAAGCCGTGAAAACGGCCTGTCAGAGCAGTCAGGCATTGCTCAGCTCCTGTGGTAGACACATGTGTCTTCCCAGCAAGGTGAGGGTCACTCATCCCTTCCCCTCTCTCTTTGGAAGACCACACATTCTAGAAAACCCTTAACTACAGTCTCTGCCCAACTGTCTAATTTGGAAAAATTCAACATACAAGAGTTTTACTTAGTTTGCTGACCACAAAATGCCTTTGGATCCCAAGATGACAGGAGAAGTGGGAGGACAGGCTGGTTTGGGGAGGGGAGGGGAGGGGATTTGGGGGGGGGACAGGGATGATCCTGCCCTGATGCAGAGGTGTCTACGTAGGGATGAGCAAAGGTTGCTCAGGACCCATGCTTACCTGGCCCCAGTCAGACTTCAGGGCCGCATTGGAACCTGAGGTAGAGATAGCCTAACCAAAAGATCAGTGCTCTAGGCTTTTACATGCAGGAGAGCACCATGGGCAGGACAAAGATTTGGTACAGGGAAGGGCAAAACAGCAGCTACACATTAGGATCCTGTGGGGAAAGACAGTCCACACCAGTTACAAAATGCCATGCTCTGGAGACTTCATGCACTACAGACGCAGTTCCCGGACGGGCACCAGCAGAACTATTGATGCACATGGAGGAAGCTCAGAGCAGCTGGGACCATTCCTGGGACCATTGCTACCTGAGCTTGCAAAGGACACTAGGCTGGTCTGACTCTAGACTCAGCCAGCCAGCCAGGATCCTTGCTCATGGCTGTTGTAGTGGCCCCTGGAAGGGGCTGCTTTTACCAAAAAATGTATCCTTTTCTTAACTACTCAAATTTGGGTTGCTTGCTTTGTTTTTGATGTCTGTAATTTCCCAGCTAGAAATGGACGGCTTTTCCCACTGGAGCAGAGTGTCCTAAGAGACAAAAGGCAAACATGAACACATACAGACATGAAATCGGCGCAGGGGCCGAAATCCTACACCTTCAAAGGGGAGAGACAAGCCTGAACTCACATCACCCTGGCCTCATTTGTAAGGAGAGCCTTGTGAGCACTGAGTAGACTCCACTGTAAGTGAAGAAGATTGTGTGTGGATAGCTTACTTGAGAAGCCTGGCTAGGGAAAAACAGTGGTGACTGTTTTAAAAGCTAGGGCATGGGGATGTGGACCACCATAGTGGTAACTTAACCCTAATATAGAAGAAAAATAAGAAGGGAGGCCAGGGGAGACACCTGTGCTTTTTTGTTTGCTACGGAGAGCAACACAATCCAGACAAGAGCAATCAGTTATTCATCGCTTTGTCTACTGTCTAGTTTATGTCTACTTGACACAAGCTAGAGTTACCTGAAGAGAAGGAATTTCAACTGGAAAAATAAAATCCATACTATCCAGCTGTAAGACATTTTCTTTTTTTCGTTTATTTTTTTGTTTGTTTGTTTGTTTGAGACAGAGTCCCTCTGTGTTAGCCTTGGCTGTCCTGGACTTGCTTTGTAGACCAAGCTGGCCTCGAACTCACAGTGAGCCACCTGCCTCTGCCTCCTGAGTGCTGGGATTAAATGCGTGCACCACCATGCCCGGCCCATAAGACATTTTCTTAATTAGTGGTGGATAAGATAGTGCCATCCTTGGGCTGGTGGTCCTGGGTTCTTATAAGGAAGCAGGCTAAGTAAGCCATGAGGAACAAGCCAGTAAACAGCACCCCTCCATGACCTCTGCATCAGCTCCTGCCTCCAGCTTCCTGCCCTGCTTGAGTTCCTGCCCTGACTTCCTTCAATGATGAACTATGAAGTATGTGTTAATTAGGGGTTTTCTTGCTGTGAAGACACTGTGGAAGTATAAGCCAAATAAACCCTTTTCTCCCCAGCTGGCTTTTGGGTCATGGCTTCATCATAGGAATAGCAACCCTTAACTATGACACTTTGTAACAAAACATCCCCAGGCTGAGGAACTTTAAACCAACAATAAGATTTATTTGGTGTGTCTTATATCCGGGATGAGAGAGGGAGAGGGTTATAGGGGTGGCTGTGGGGATGGTCTGGCTGCCTCTGTTCTATGAAGTCTGATGCTTCAGACAGAAACCCGAAGTTTGAGAGCTTCAACCAAATGACGCTTAACTGCACAGTTGGGCAGCCATTAACTGCACATGATTAAGTGAATAAACCACACAGTCTCCATTCGTGCTAGCTCTGACGCTATGGCTGAGTCACCTGTGTGGCATGTGATATGCTACCATGGGCAGGGAAGACATGGCAACATATTCCCCATCTGGGTGTGTTACTCCAGCCCATATACCGAAATGATTCAGAAAGCTACTAACTTTCAGTAGCACCTGGAATAAAAGGCTTTGTAACAGGTCATGGCTGCTGTGCAGGCTGCTCTACTGCTGGGCCCGGTGGTACTTGAGGTATTCACGGAAGGCAGGGATGCTGTTTGGAACCTTTGGCAGGTCCTTGGAGGTGGCAATTTTGGATCAAGACTCTCCTGTCATACACAAGCAACTATTCTTCCTTTAAAAGGTAGCCTTAGTGGAAGCTGAACATGTGACAATGAGCCATCAGGTTACCACACATCCTGAGCTGCCCATCAAGGGCTGAGTATTAGCCGACTCTCTAAAACATGTACTTGGATGCACACAGCAGCCATCTATCGTCAGGCGGAAGTGGCAGAAAACGATTGGGCTTATAATCTTCTACCCGGAAACAGTTACCACCAAGTCAGCTAACAGACATTTTAAAGCCACAGGTGACTGAGGACTAATCAACATTGTGCAATAGAAGCTGCTCAAGTGTTACCTAATCTAATATGAAGCTATGGATGCATGGGGCAGGGAATGGTGTTGATTTTAGTAAGGCTATTTGGTTCTGCCATATGAATAATATTTAACAATAACTGAGAAAATAGTTTGTACCACACGGCTTCAGGATGGCTGCGCAAGTTCTCACATGTTCTCAGAGGTCTCTGTCACAAATGGAACATGACAGACTGCAGAAGTCCTGCCTCAGGCCCAACATGGAGGCTCCCAAGCATCTGTAACTCCAATTCTGGAGGGTGTTCTTCTAAACTCTGTGCAAAAAAGTAGGCATGCACACAGTGCACTCAGCAGAGGCAGGTGTATCCCTATGAGTTCGAGGCCAGCCTAGTCTACAAAGTGAGCCCAGGATAGCCAGGGATACACACAGAGAAACCCTGTTCTGAAAAGCCAAAATAATTAATAATAATAATAATAATAATAATAATAATAATAATAATAAATCTTTAAAAATCTTAAGCAGTAACAGAAAGTGAACTAGACAATATACTCCCATATCTGTTTACTCAGAAGCACATTGTGTGGCATGCACACTGAATGGTCATTCCTTCAAAATTGTTCCGTCCCCTGTTTGCCCTCAACTTACCTTAAACATTGGCCTAGACATGTGATAGCTTGCGTCTTGCCAGGTGATGGCTTCCCTGGCAGCCACGTGTTAAGTGCTAGTAAGGCTTTTTGTCAGGTTTTCAGATTTAGAAAAAGAAATATAAACCTTAGTATTTTGTCCCTACTCACATAGTATATGCATCCATCTTGAGACAGAAATAGTAGAAGTCTCCCACATCCATGCTAAAAAAGCTTTGAAAATGCCTGTTGATTGAATAAGGTGGGGTGGTAAAGGCGGCTTTTTCCATTGACCTAAGATCAAACTTGACTTTCTAGCATGTCATCAGTATTTCTGGCAATGACAGATTTTAAAAATACAGAGGAAGACAGGCAAGAGAGCAGAGGCAAGTGACGCCAAGTCCAGGGCCTGCCTGGCAACTTAGTAAGACCCTCTCTCAAATGAGAATTGTGAGGCTCTAGCTCAGCGTCAGGATAGTGGGTCAGAAGCCTTATGGCCAATTCTCAGATCATAAGTAATAGGTAAACAAACAGAAGACAGGGAGGACAGAGCGCTGAGGGTGACTGAAAGATCGAGCTGAAAAGAAAGAACAAAGGAACCCTGAGGAGATCTTGGGGTGGTAGAGGTTTGGGGTTCAGGTGAAAGAAGGACTCTTGAGAGTCACACAGAAAGGCGCCTGATCCCCACTAGAGAAGAGGTGTGCTAACCTGGATTTGTTCTGATATAGGGCAGGCAGGCATTCACCTCCATTTTCTGTTCTGTAAGACACTAAAATGTAAGTACAACTTTTAAAGATAAGGCCCATCATAGCCCAGTGTCAAGTGCTTGTCCAATATATACAAGGGCCTGGTTTCTATCCACAGCTAAAAACAAACAAACAAACAAACACCTTTTCTGAAAGGACCCCTGGGTGCAACATGAAGGGAAACTTGTAGAAGTGGTGGCCAGTGGGCACCTGCTCCTTTGCGAAACCAGACAACACACCCCTGAAGCTCCCTGATTTGAAGCCTCCTCCTACCAGCTCACCAAAAAAACTAGTAAAAGTCTGCTATTTGCCCAGCATGGTGGTGCATGCCTTTAATCCCAGCACTTAGGAGGCAGAGGCAGATGGATCTTTGTGAGTTCATAGGCCAGCCTGGTCTACAGAGTGAGTCCAGGACAGTCAAGGCTACACAGAGAAACCCTGTCTTGTAATAAATAAATTATACATACACACACACACACACACACACACACACACACACACGCACACACACACACACACACACACACACACACACACACACGCACGCAGATATCCACTGTAATAATTAACCTTGATGGTCCACTTGGCTGAATTTAGGACTTTCTAGGAGACTCTGGGCTTGTCTGTGAAGTGTTTCTAGATGTGTTTAGCTGAGAAAGGAAGACCCACACCAAATGTGGGTTGCTTACACAAGGGCCTGGACTGACTATAAAGAAGGAAGGAAGGTGAGTAGGCCATGCCTGACTCCTGGCTTCCTGGCTGTGTAAGCAAGGTGGCTGACCAGCTGTCTCATAACTGCAGTTGTCTGCCTTCCCCACCATGGACAGAAATAAACCCTAACACCTATACAGGCTTGATAAAGTACGGCTTAAGACTATCAAAAAGCTAAATGTCTTCCAGGGTGTTTTAGTTCTCTACTGGCCCTGATTGGGTTGTTTGGGGTTTTTTGTTTGTTTGTTTGTTTTGTTTTGTTTGTTTTGGGGTTTTTTATCGCATGCTGTATACACAGTTCTTACTCACTTATGCAGCATGCTTTCGATACCACTGACACTTAGAGCGTGAAAGGGCCCTTGAGCTTCTCAAGTCGCCTGGCACAGAACCCGCTTCTCCTCATTTTATAAGTTGCTTATCACGCATAGCGCAGCGTGCTTCAGCTAAGGGAGCCGCTAAGCTCTGCTCAGATGTTGTTGCTCTCTATGAGTCATGAGCTTTTTTAAAAGCTTCAACAACATCTGGTGGCTTATATAAGGAGAGAGGATGTACTTTACAGTCAATGATTTCTCTGGACTGCGAGTTTCTGCACCTGGCACTCTTCCATTTCCCTCTTGAGTGGCTGCTCTTTTTGTGCAGTCAGACAGGCATCTTCCTTCTCCCCGGGAAGATGAACACATGCATAACTCAGTCAAATGCCGCACCATAAACTTCTGCAGTGACTGACTCCTGGATCTCTGGTATTAAAAGTCAATCCGATCTTAAGCAAAATAAAAACAGCCAGGCGTGGTGGCACATGCCTTTAATCCCAGCACTCCGGAGACAGAGGCAGGTGAATCTTTGTGAGTTCGAGGCCAGCCTGGTCTACAGAGAGCATTCCAGGACAGCCAGGGCTGTTACACAGAGAAACTGTCAACTGTCTTGAAATACAAAGAAAGAAAGAAAGAAATCAAGAAATCAAGAGAGGGAAAGGGAAGGAAGAAAGGGAGGAAAGAATGAAGAACTAGAATTGAATTCAAAGAAATAAATCCATATGTTGTACATGTTAGTGAGAAATGCAGTGTGTCCTTTTTGTTTGCTTTGGTTTGGGTTATGTTCTTGGGACAGAATCTCACTCTGTAGCCCAGGCTGGCTTCAAATTTATAGCTATTCTTCTACCTTAGCCTCCCCGAAGCTGGATTACAGCTAATATGCTAGTTTATAATGCTTTTCCTTATAGAGAAACTTACATGAAGAGTCTTTGTGCTCTCTCTGATAACTACTACAAAGAAGACAAAATTTATGTTTTTCCAAAATGCATCTCTAGGTAAACTATTTTTTTCTACCCAGATGTTTTTCTCATCCTTTCTGTTTCATAATCCCTCAGACAGGAATAAAATGTGCATAGTACTCATGCAGCTGGCGGGTGCTAATAATGTCCCAGGGTTTCAAGGTTTCCCTGAGTTTGTGCTTGAGTCTAGTCTCTCCTTAGTCTTTAGAATGGCAATGGGGAAAGCAAGTGTGCTGCTGGGAAGCGACTGCAGGCCTTTGCAAAAGCCTTTAAACCTTTCTACTGTTACTACCTCAGGCAGAAAAGAAGTAGTATTAACCGCAGCCACTGTTCTCCACGTGTCCTCATGTCCATTCTTCGGGGGGGGGGGGGGGGGGGGGGGGGGGGGGGGGGGAGGGAGAGGGAAAGAGAGAGAGAGAGAGAGAG
>OU015749.1:22682151-22694098 GCA_907169655.1 Acomys percivali | reverse complement strand
GGGGGGGGGTGGGAAGCCAGGAGTTGAAAACAATCTGTAATAAAACTGGTATAACAATGAGATGATAATTGACTCAAGGTATTTAAAAGGATCAAAACGACTCTGAAATAAGATGATGTTAAATTCTACTTTAGGATGGCCATAAATTAATATCAATTTTAAGTCATATGTTCAACAAAAACTACTTTATATTTATCTTTCCCTGGAACCAGTTTGTCTTACTAATAAATGGATAGGCCAAATTTGGTGGTTTGGAAGAATTTAGTAAATGTAATGTTTCTACAACCTTTGCAGTATTTATTTCAGAATATTTCCTTAAATACCAAACATTGCCAACAAGTCTAAAAGGAAAACAATTTTGTTTAAGGTAATTTGTTTTGTTTTTCAAGGAAATGAGCATATACAGTGACGATGCTGCCAGAACGTTCTTTGAGGTCTTGGCACAGTTTGAAGTGTTAGTGATCTGGTAAATCATCATAAGCAAAGCATCCCTTCCACTGCCCCACCCCCTCCACCAGACCTCAGTTGTACTCACTCTTCCCTGGCCAACACCATACCTCTGCTTAAGAAATTACTCTTTCCTAGGGCATCCATATTTGTAGTAGCAAATGTTCACAATAGCTAAGAAGTGGAGACAAGCCAATCACCTGTCAAGGGCATTGATGGATGAATAAACAAAATCTGGGATGTATGTACAATAGGGTATTCAACCCCCAGAGTACAACAACAAAACATGGGGATGGTGGTCATTTGGCTGACATTTTTTGATTGCCCAACATTCCTGAAGCCCTGGGATTGATTCCCAGCACTATATAAATGAGGTGTGGTGCTGCACACCAGTAATCCTGGCGTTTGGAGTGGAGAAAGGAAGATTGGAAGTTCAAAGTGTCCTTGGCTATGTAGGGAGTTTGAGAACAGCCTGGGTTGTACGAGACTCAGAAAGAAAGAAAAAAAGAAAGAAAGAAAGAAAGAAAGAAAGAAAGAAAGAAAGAAAGAAGAAAGGGAGAGAGGGAAGAACAAAGAAAGAATGAGCTCAATAAAAAATGTAAAGAAGAAAAAACGAAGGAAAGGAAAGGAAAAGGAAACACTGCTGCAACATAAACAAACTTGGACTAAAACATACCAAATGAGGGCTGGAGAGATGGCTCAGAGGTTAAGACCACTGCCTGCTCTTCCAAAGGTCCTGAGTTCAATTCCCAGCAACCGCATGGTGGTTCACAACCATCTAAAATGAGATCTTGTGCCCTCTTCTGGCTTGCAGGTGTACATTCAAACAAAACATTGTATACGAAATAAATAAATAAAATCTTTTTTTAAAAATGCCAAATGAAACAAGCTATTCAGCGAGCTACCACACTAGGTGATGCTCTTCCTACAAATCATCTAAACATATACGAGATATAAATGAAGCCATAGGCAGCACATAGAGTGGCCTTTGCCAGCAGCTGGGCGTGTTGATTGCCTATGGAGTCTCATGTCTACCCATAAAAACATTCTAGAACTTTGCATGTTCTAGTAATGCTACATACTGCGTACACTGAAAACGCATAAGGTGGTAAGCTTTGGTACGTGTTTGCTATCAGGATTATAAAGAACTACTTCATCAGAAGGGATTTTAACTCTAAGTTTATTTTGCTTTTACATTTTTCCACAGTGGTGAGAAATGAACGGAAACCTGTTGTCTCCAGACAACTAAAAAAAAAAATAAATAAAACTACATGTGAACTTCTTCTTCCATTGCTGAATTTCCTTGCTAGCAAACAATTGACACTGTCCAGATAGAAAGGAATCTTGTAAATTCCCAGATTTCGGGCAGGAGGATGCTTAGAAATGAAACCAGGATGTAATCAAGCATCGCGCTTCTCTAAAAAAGCTATTGAAAACTGCAATTACCTCCTATCTTCTCTCATCCGGAGAAGTATGTCTTCTCAGGGTTCAGCAACGGCATGGACGCCCCACCTTTAAAGTGGAAAGAGTGGAGGAGTGTCCCGAGGGATGCAGCGTCTCTGCTCTTCTCTGCCGCACTGGGGTCCTGGTCTGTTGTGTGGGTGTTTAAGGCAGAGTCCAAGTGACTAAGATCTGTCTCAGACGCTCCCACATGCAACATTTAAGAACCTGGCATTTAGCTCAGCTCCTAATCTGCAGCTGGTGCTCACAGACTTCAGGCAGCTGAAGAACCCCCCTTCTGTGCTGGAACCGGTTCCCAGCCCGCCTCACATCTCTTCCCTGGGCAGTCACCTGTCCGTGCTCCTCTTCCTAGTCCTCTTTACCACCCCCAGCCTCCTCCTTTCTCCCTCCTCCTCCTTCCCTCATCACCCCCAGCCCCGCCCCCACCCCCTCCTCAGCATTCTACCACAGACCTCACTCCAGGCCTTCCCATTTTTATGATGAAGGAGTTAGAACCTTTCTTTGTTTCCAAAATATAGTAATTGTGTGTTCCTAGGTTCTTGGGTGTAACTAAACCTCCCAAAGTTTAAAACTAACGAGGTTTTTTTTTTTTTTTTTTAAATAGGACAGATACCTAGACTTACAAAAAATGCAGATCTTTCCTTCAGATTATTTCCTGCTTATGCATATTATTTAATTGCTGCTAGACACTAGTCTCTTTCCGTTGGAATAGCCCTTTAATATCTTAGATAGAGACCCTTTAAGACTGATGAGGATCATCTTGACAACCAACTAAATACTAGATATGTAACGAGCCAAAAGTACATAGATTTTGCCTCTCTTATGAAAATGAACTAACCAACAACCGTTCAAGTATGTTATTCCCCATGTGCCCAGACATGTGCCTAAGCGAGTTCCCAAGGAATCCACCCCATTCTTCCCTGTGACTGGCCAGCTGAATGCTGGTGGCCCACAGGCAGAGGTGGTTGGCACTTTGGCCCGCTTTGCCTCGGCCCACAGAGACTTCTGCGTCCTTACCTGACTGACTGCTGGACGCACACTTGGTCCATCTCCAGAGGTTCCATGGCTTGTTGGTAATCTCAGCTTGCTCCTGGCTTTGTGTCTGCCTCCAGTACCCACAGCTACATGACCCCACGCCTAACTGTGACCATAGGGTAGACGTCAACCCTTCAGCTCGGCGTACCTCAGTCATCTCAGCCTTCTCCTACATGCCTTCCTGGCCCAGTGACCTCGGGGGTACTCTAACTGTATATCCACTCCCTAGATAGCAACAAACTGACCAAATCTCCCTCCAGTCCCATTAGACGCTCATCCTCTATGTATTAATGCATCATCTTGCTTCTCTAGAAGTCCTGCGCATAATGAAAGAAGTAAACCAGCCCCTTTCTCCAGTGCTAATAGTGTTTTCTAGAATAGGAGATGGAGGATCAGGGCACAGGCTTCAGAAACAAGCGGGCCTGTGTCTGAGTCTAGGTTTATCATTGACTAACCAGTGGCCTAACCCGCTGGGCTTCAACTAAATGGAGCTAATTCCTCCTTCTCAGTGTTGGTGTGGGGTTAAGTGGGATAATAGATGTGAAGTCCTCGATAGTTAGTGTTACTCAAGGACGTTACATACAAATGTATGGTCACTTGTAAATACTTCATCTGGCATTTTCCTTTTATTAATTCTCAGTGTTCTTTTTTTTTATCTCAGTTCCTGCATTTCACAAAATACTTTAAACAGCTAACAATTTATTTTGTGTGTGTGTGGCTTTTTCAAGACAGGGTTTCTTTGTGTAGCCTTGGCTGTCCTGGATTCACTTTGTAGACCAGGCTGGCTTTGATTTCACAGTGATCCACCTGCCTCAGCCTCCCAAGTGCAGAGATTAAAGCCATGCTTCACCATGCCTGGCACTAACAAGCATTTCTATGGTGAGCTGAAGCCCTGAAGGAAGTCCTGGGGTTCAGTATGCTGTTCCTTCATTCCTAACATGATAGTGCAAATAATAGTCCCGAGAGTTGTCCACACCCTCGCTCCCAGAATTTGTGCTGCTGCTGCTGCTGCCACCACCACCGCTGCCACTGGCAGAAAGGAGTTTTCTGGTATGATTAAAGTATGGATTCTGAGACAGGGAGAGTCTCCTGGATTGTCCAGATTGGCCCAGTATACTCACAGGGGTCCTTATGATGGGAGAAGAAGAGGCAAAGAAAGAAAAAAAGATGATGAGAAAAGGGTCAGATTCATCAGCAGAGGTGCTTGAAAGCATGGCAGGACCAGCTGTGAAGATGGAGGAAGAGCACATAAGCCAAGAGATGTAAGTGATCTAAACAAGATGAAAAAGGCAAGAGGAGGAGGCAGGTTCCATGCTGAACCTCTGAAAAGACCATAGCTCTCCTGATAGCTTGGTTTTAGCCTTATGAATTTCTGACTACCAAAAGTGAAAGATTAGAAGACATGGGACTGGAGAGATGGCTCAGTGGTTAAGAGCACTGGCTGTTCTTCCAAAGGACCTGGGTTCAATTCCCAGCACCCACATGGCAGCTCACAACTGTCTGTAACTCTAGCTAAAATAAAATTTAAAAAATTAAAAAAAAAAGAAGATAGACAGATAGATAGATAGATGATAGAGATAATAGATTGATAGATGATAGATAGAGATGATAGATGATAGACAGATAGATAGTTGTTGTTGTTGTTGATTAATATTGACATATATTGTGTTTATGAGGTGTAGAGGTATGTGTTTATATTTGTACATGTCCGTGTGGCATGTAGGTGGTCAGAGAACAACCTCAAGGGTCATTCCTTAAGTATTGCCACCCACCACCCACCTTCAGACACTCTGGCCAGCCTGGAGGGTCACCAATTAGTAAAGCTGGTTGGCTAGCAAACCCCAAGGATCATCCTGTACCTGCCTCCCAGTCTTGAGAATACAAACAAGCACCATCCCATCATGCCTGGCTTCTTAAGAACGTGGGTGCTAGGGATTGAACTTAGGTCCTTGTGTTGTGAGCAAGCATTTTACTGCCTAAGGTATCTTTTAGCCCAAGATATTGGAGTTGCTTTAAATAGGAAACTAATATACTCAGTTCCAGAGACACACAGATGCAAGAACGTATTCATAAGGCCAGGCATGATGGTGCACATCTTAGTCTCAGCACTCAGGAGGCAGAAGCCGGCAAATCTCTGTGAGTTCAAGGCCAGCCTACTCTACAAAGTGAGCCCAAGCCAGCCAGGACAACACAGTGAGACCTTGTCTAGAAAAAGAAAAGTACCAAAAAAGGGAAGGAAGGAAGATAAAAGAAAATAAGTTGAAAAAATACATTCTTCCTTCGGCTATTTGTTCAACTAATATGTACTAGGTTGCCCAAAGTCACCACATAGCCTATCTTTATTAACCACTCACTGTGTCAGGCAGCATGTTAGCGCTTTGCTTGCATTTCTACAATCTTCTAACCCATCCTATTGATATATCATGAATCTCCACTAAACATCACACATTTTTTTATTTTTTATTAATTTTTTTTAATTTTTAATATACACTTATATTAGTTCACATATATACAATAAACTACCTACAGCAAGAAGACCCATGAAACAATCAGGAATTGTTTAAGTGTTACAATCTTAGTGTTTTCGCTATTTGTATTTGGCAGCCTTGAAAAAAACATCTTTCCTATCTTGGTGCATCTAAAATTCTGAATGTAAATCAGTATCTATCATGTCTTGTTATTATCAACTTAAAACTTTTTTTTTTGCCTTTTTGCCTTTTTGCCATTTTGCCTTTTTGAGGCAGGGTTTCTCTGTTCAGCCTTGGCTGTCCTGAACTCACTTTGTAGACCAGGTTGGCCTTGAAATCTCAGCGATCCACCTACCTCTGCCTCCCAAGTGCTGAGATTACAGGCGTGTGCCACCATGCCCAGCCTAAAATATCTTTCTAGTTCTAAAAACATGTTTACCCCTAAACAACTAAGCTTCATTGTAAAACTAAACTATCTGGGCTTTAACCCCATCAGAGACTTGAGAAGGAATACAATTGATTACCTGAGTATACAGTGAGTGCAGGGTAGTAGCTTTCCAAATGAAAAGATGACTGAACCCATTTGGTACCTGAATAGTCACCCAAAACTCTCTATAATGTTGGAGCATCATCTTCAGCGTTCTGGCCCAATATATCTGACAGACATATTTGTGAGGCAGGAACTATTGACTACTTGCTTACCCTGTCTTGGCAGAGTTTGGCCATTGACTCTGCCTGTACCCAAGCTTGCCCATTTTTTTCTTCTCTTTTTTTTTTTTTTTTTTTTCTTTTCTTTCTTTCTTTTCTTTTTTTTTTTTTTTTTTTTGTTTTTCAAGACAGTGTTTCTCTGTGTTATCTTGGCTGTCCTGGACTTGCTTTGTAGACCAGGCTGGCCTCGAACTCACAGCAATCTGCTTGCCTCTGCCTCCTGAGTGCTGGCATTAAAGGTGTGCACTACCATGCCCAAATAGCTTGCCCATTTTTTAGGCAGAATTCTGTCTGTGGTGGAAATGAGAATATTTTTCCCAGTGGCTTGTTTGCCACATTTGAAGCCATCTCCATAAAAAGGTTCTTTGATGCTCATCATCCACTGTGAGGTAGACTGGGTGTTGCCAAGAGTTAACTTGTCTGATTGTCAATGAATCTTTAAAATGTTAAAAAACATTTTAAAATGCCATATTCTATATGTCTCTGAGGTTTTTAAAGACTTTATCTAACTATTTTACCTTATCTTTCTATAGGATCATATCTATCTGTTGCACCTAAGATGTATATTCTTGTGATAAAAATAGACTAGTAAGTAATTGATATGACCATTATTTGACCAACTAACAATTAACTTGTATAACTTATTTATCCTAAACAGCCTGTAATAGCACTTTCAAAGTATTGGAAATAAACCTTGTATTATAATTGAATTATATGGGTACAATACCTCATATTAGAGTAGAAATACATATAATGTGTGTGAAGAATTATCTTACATTTGAATTCTATACCACTGTATCTAAAATTAAACTTATTTTGCATCTATATACAAAATTCTATACCAGTGAATTAAAAATAATCTTGTGCATGACAATTAAGGCATTAAGTTGAGTAATAGATTCACTAATCTACATTTTGTTCTATCCTCCCAATATATTTCTATATTCCCCATCCTTTCTTTTCAACCCCTATCTCCAAACCTACCAATGGAAGATAAAGGAAAAGAGAGACATCCCTGAGTCCAACCTTGTTTTCTCTCTAAATAAGACTAATAATAATTTATAACCAACTTCCATTGAAAATAACTCTCTATAGCCCAAGAAAGCAACCAAAAACCTACCCAACCCCCCCTTAAAGGAAATGGGGCATCGTTCTCTTAAGGTTTCTTATGGCTGACTTGGCATGAATAATACTTTTGTAGAGGCCCAAATAAAAATGGGGAAATGGTTAAACAAGCTAGGAATAGCATTTATGGTCCAGTTTCTAAATGTTAAGAAATTCCAGGCTTAATTAGAGTCCTGTGTGGGACAGTCTGAAATGCTGGACCAATTGGGATTGGAAGCATTCTTCGAAGCTGTCTTGGGAGTTGTCTTGTTCTGATGAGGAACATCAACTGAAGCACTTGGTGCTGGAACATGAAGGATGCAGGATGTCAGTGTCCAGTATCCTGAGAGGAATGAATCCTGTCAGATCTGATCCAATGTCAGTGTCCAGTTCTTTTGCTCTGAAAACATATAATTTCTCACAAGCATTATTCAATCCTAAAATTATAAATGTGTGTGATGCACAGAACAATTAAGTCTGGTTTTCTGTTCTTTGTATGAGCAGAAAAAAGGACATCTGTAAATCTTCATTCATGCCATACAAAGAATGGCATCTAATAATAGTTCATAGGGATTCTGTAGCCAGCAAGAAGCATTGTCTACGCCTAGACATTCATGTCTCAGCCAGTCTCAGAGCTATTCCCACATAGTGGAATTAGCAATATAAGTTACCTGCTTGTTCTGCAGTTTAAATTCTTCACATCCCAATTCACATTTTTGTTTTTAACTGTTACCTTTCCTTGATGATGACATTGATCACGCTTCTTTATTTCACAGTGGAGGAAGTGAGCAGTCGAAGAGTGCACCCAGTAAGTACCTGCCCAGCCCCACATCTTCCATTCTCCCTCTATTCCTCCCATGATCCTCTCAGGATTGAGAGCTCCAGACACAGAACCCATCGTGTAGGTCCTTGAAAGCAGTGTCTGGGACTATTAACTCCCAAATTAGCCTGACCCCAAACTGTCACAGGGAGAGGGAGAGAGGCAGATGGGAAGCGCGGCTGTTCTAGCGCCTCTAAATCTCACTTGACAGGATGCTGAGAGTTCCTTGGGTGCTCTCACACTGCTGAAGACACCGTGGGCCACATACGTGTCCTAACCCAGGGCATCACTTGTCTTCCCACAGCATAGATAAGGTGATATTGGAAGAAAGCAAGACTAGTAGAAAACAAAGGGATAGCAATAGTGAAACACACACACACACACACACACACACACACACACACACTTCTAAATATAACAATTTCTGAATTTCAGCCACCTGATGGTAAGGAATGTTCCTTAGGAAAAGAATATCAACATCCTCCAAAGATATCGTGCATATCAAGCACCCAATACATGCTTTGATACAATTGAATTGCTTTATTTGAAGACCTGACTCTCTGGTCTGGCTTATTTTAGTCTAGATACAGCCATTGTCCCAGAAGCAGGCAGTTCTAGTCACTCTGCCCTTCAACAAAGATGGGGTAGTTATTTTATTATTAAAATGCGGACCTCTGCACCAGGCCTGGTGGCCCAATCCTGTATATAACTGCACCACTAGGGAAACCAATGCAGGAGGATGACAAGTTACAGGCCACCCTGAGCTACATATTGAGACACTCTCTAACCTCTCCGCCTCCTGCCCTAATACAACCATTTTTCTTGGCCAAGTCCCCTTTGAACTGTTTCGGATCCTTCCTGGTAGGTCTAGAGCAGAAGAATTAGTCCTTCCTCCCAGTGGGTCCCAAGCTCCTCCACTCAGGCAGTCCTTGCCTATGACTGGCTGAGGTTGGCCTGATAATACTCTTCCAATGTGTTAGCCAGTGATGCCCACAATAAAAACAGTTCAGTTGGCTGGGTGTGCTGGTGTGTGTGTGTGTGTGTGTGTGTGTGTGTATGTGTGTGTGTGTGTGTGTGTGTGTGTGTGTGTGTGTGTGTGTGTGTTGTATTTCCAATACTAAAAAGGCTGGGGCAGATGACCAAAATCTCAAAGTCAATCTGGGCTACATAGTGAGGCCCTATCTCAACAAGTCAAAGGAAGTCTAGGAACCATACAACACCATTGTACACCTGTAATAGTGTTGTCCTAAATGTTCCCAAAAAGCCCATGTGCCAGAGGCTTTTTCCTCAGTCTACAGTGCTATTGGGAGGTAGGAGAGCCTTTTAAGGGATGGGGTCTACTTGCATGAAGTTAGGTCTTTGGCATCATACCCCGAATGGGGACATTGGGGCATAGCTCACTCTCTCTTACTTCCTGGGCTGCCATGAAGTAAGTAAGCTACCACCATGATGTATGGTAGAACCCCAGGTTCAAGGCAAGGGCCTAGTGACCAGGAGCTGATACCTCTGAAAATCTGAACCTAAATAAACCTTTCCTCTTTTTGGTTGATTTTTCCCAAGTATTCCCCCACAGCCATGGAAAGCTGACTAACAAACCATGCCTAAGTGGGGGTAAGGCACCAGCAAGGTTCCCTAGCTCCTAGCCAACAGAGTAAGAAGACCAATAAGTGGGTTCCTGTTTCTCCCATCTGGCCTGTAACAGGGTACAATGAGCGCAGTGACTACTTTCTCCCTTAAACATGCATGAAACATGCAAATTGATTATTTGCTGCATGTAGGAAGATTTTCAGTGATGTTGAGATGTAGGTTTTCTTCTATAATTGTTGTGACAAGCATAATTGCTTTAAAAAAAGAGAAAAAAAAGCATGCTTAGAGCGTGCCAGTCATGCCCTGGAAGCCCAGCACCATGCTGTAGAGCTCTCTCACCCTCCTGACTGGATTTACGTCTCTCATTTAACAGCCTCAGGATCACTGGTGGTGGCTAACTGTGGTCTTCTGGGAAGGCAAGCAAGGCACGTGTTTGTTTTGCCTATAACTGGCCTCATCTCTTACCTATCAAACCAGGGTAGATTCTTCAATGTTTCCAATGGCGGACAGTCCCCACCTTCAGGTATGACAGGAATGTTGTAAAAGTTGGTTTGTCTTCATGAGGTCATCCTCATGGTTTGTTAGTACACTGTCTGTGGCCCCTCCACACAGACCTGCTTATTGCCAGTGATCAGCGCCCCTCCTCAACCCCTCGCCCCGCCCCCGCAACTGCCTTGACTCCCAGGCATGGATGGCAGCATTTCCCTTTCTCCAGACTCACAGATCTCTTCTCTGTGTGCTTCGGAGTCACCACTATCCCAGGAAGATTATCCTGGAGGTCTGGTTGTCTCTGTTCCTACACTTTCCCCAAACTCACAGGGGGGAAAAGGTCTTTAAAACGCCCATCAGTGCAGGCTTGTGTCCACTATGTGCCCACAGGTTTAAATGCAAACTTGGAGCCAGAGAAATCTTATCTTGGGTTTCTTTCCCATCACATCCCTGCCAACACAGGCACTGGAAAACACTGGGACTCTCAACAATTTAGCCAAGTTCACACTTAGGTTTAAATGTGCCCCCGAGGTCCATGAGCTCTTTACATGTGACAAATGGCACTAAGTGGGCTTGCTCTTTTAGAGGGATACAGCGTAGACCTCGCTCTTAATCCTGTCACCATCTTGAACCCCCCATGTGTGGTATAAGTCAGGACATGGTGATTCACGCTCCTCTTACAAGAGTTCCCAGCCCAGAGCACCGTTTTGTCCCCACAGTGTTCCCTCCAGCCTGCCTCCTCTCTTCCCACTGTCACTGTTGGACCCCGCCAAGATAGTCCTGACATCTAGAACATTCTTGATTTTTGTAAGCTGTTCAAGAGATGGTAGTGATATAACGAGTTGGCCAGTCAGCTGTTCCCTGGGCGCATGACTTTCTGGAGGGTTTGTCTGGAAGTAAGCAAGCTTGCTGGGGCTACAAGTCCCTGCCTGTGCAGTCTCGTCTCAGACTAACTCTTAGAAGGACACCTACAAGACTCTTGGAGACTTCTTTCCTGCTCAACTCCGTGCCTGTGCTTCCTGACCTCAGAACTCTCTAATGGCGATGGCAGAGCTGACCATTTCATCATAGACGTGAGAGCCTCCCACACTAGTGGAATGCTCCTTGACACACACAGTGCTTTCGTGGGAGGCTCTGGGTGCACATTTCATAGGAATCTTGAGGTGTGAGTTTGGCTAAGGCACCAGGGACTGAGAATGGTTCCCACTCACAGGATTCTTAGGAAGACTCTAGGAATCACAACCCAGACAGCGACATAAATGCTCAGCCGATGCTCATTAGCATTATTATATTAGAGAGCCTTTTTTACCCCAAGTCTCAATAGAGCCTTCACCCACATGACCATAAAGCTCAGGCAGAGCAGGGAGCAGCCAGCAGCTTGCTGAGAAACATAGAAGCCTAGGGTGTCTCCTGCCAGTATTTCTTCGCAGTGGCGGTGAACTGTGAGCATCTAATGTCAGAAGGACTTATAAGTGAAACGGCTTCTAACATCTCTACAGCATGTTTACCACATAATTTTGTACGGGCATAAAAAATAGAGTTTTGCCTGGCATGGTGGCACATGCCTTTAATCCCAGCACTTGGGAGGCAAAGGCAGGCGGATCGCTGTGAGCTCGAGGCCAGCCTGGTCTACAAAGCGAGTCTAGGACAGCCAAGGGCTACACAGAGAAACCTTGTCTCAAAAAAAAACCCAGTTTTAATTATATCTTATGCTACAGAAAGAGAGAGAGAGAAAGAGAGAGAGAGAGAGAAGAAGGAGGAGGAGGAAGAAGAGGAAGAGAAGAAAGAAAGAAAGAAAGAAAGAAAGAAAGAAAGAAAGAAAGAAAGA
>OU015749.1:22612716-22654735 GCA_907169655.1 Acomys percivali | reverse complement strand
CACCCCTACCACCATCACCACCACCACCACCACGACCACCACCACCACCACCATCACCATGACCATCACCCCTACCACCATCACCACCACCATCACCACCACTGCCACGACCACCACCACCACCACTGACCCGGGATGCCTCTGTCCGTCCATCCGTCCTCCATGCCCTCCTCTGAGCTGACTCATCCTGAAGCTAAACTAACTTGGGGGTCTCATCCAGTAAGACTTCCTCTATGATTCCTCCAGGCAGAGAAGCTCTTCCTTCTCAGCGCTCCCAACCCAAATACCTCGGTCCTGCCTCCATCTTAGTACATATCCTGGGTGAGCTTGTTTACTTCTCATCTGTAGAGGATGCGAGTTCTAGCTCTTTGTCTCCAACTAGTGCTGGACCCGGAAGTACCCACTTTAAGTTTGATAAGTTGATTTTCCTTTCTTTTTGTTTGTTTTTGGCTTTTGTTCTTTTGTTTTTTAGTTTTGTTTTTGTTTTTTGTTTTTCCGAGACAGGGTTTCTCTGTGTAGCCTTGGCTTTGTAGACCAGGCTGGCCTCGAACTCACAGCGATCCACCTGCCTCTGCCTCTCGAGTGCTGGGATTATAGGCGTGCGCCACCACGCCCGGCTTGTTTTTTAGTTTTTTGACACAGGGTTTCTCTGTGTAGCCTTGGCTACCCTGGAATTCTCTTTGTAGACCAGGCTGGCCTCAAACTCACAGAGATCCACCTGCCTCGGCCTCTCGAGTGCTGGGATTAAAGGTGTGTGCCATTATGCCCGGCTTCTTCTTTTTTGAGACACAAGTTTCTCTGTGTAGCTTTGGCTGTCCTGGATTCTCTTTTTAGACCAGCCTGGCGGCGAACTTACAAAGATCTGCGTGCCTCTGCCTCCCTGAGTGCTAGTATTACAGGCTTGAATCACCATGTCTGGCTAGTAAGTCCATACATTGAGCAGTTCCAAACATTTAGCCTTGTAGTGCTTGTCTTTTGTACTTGAACCCAGGCCAGTGCTGTGCACGTTTAAAATTTAGGTCTGTGGCCACCAGAGACCTCAGACTAGATGAATCATACAGCTTCCTAATTGCAGATCCTGGAAAAGATCTCAGCAGTCGGCCATTCCAACCTCTTCTCCCTTGTATTGTAGAACTCGCTGGTCATTCGCTCTCTTCTTAAATAATTCCCAAGGCTTTGACATTCATTAGGTTCAGGAGTACGTTGTGGAAAACACTAGCATGTGGGGAGACATTACCAAGAGAACATTCTGGCACACAGCACCTGACTCATGCTGTGGAAGAGGACAGAGCAGTTCAGAACACACAGATGCTGGCGGGGAAAGGACATTCTGTTTTTGATGGAGCTTATTTTTCTTTCAGATTACAGTCCAGACAAAAAAAAGGAGACTGAGGAGCTTCTAATCTTATGGTCCCTGCTCTGTTGATGGTGTTGGCTATAATTCTGCAGGTGGCATGACCAGAGCCCTCTGCTCACTCTTTCAGGAGCCTTTGTTATCACCACCAAAAGGTTTGGACTTGAACAGTTTTTGGAGATGAGAAAGAAGCAAGGACAGTGGCTCTTTGTGTCTCTCAAAGGCAGCACTGTTTCCCCATGCTGGCACAGCCCCCCATCAACGTGCTGCCCTTCATGGGAGATTATTTGACTGCACTGGCACATGGCCTGCCCAGTGCCAGCCCTCATAAGGGAGAAATGCTGGTGTCTCTTGCAATGCCTTTGCAGAGCAGCAAACAGCGATAGCTACCCCAAAGGGACTGTCAGCGACTCCTCGGACTTCCTGCTGCTGGCATATTTGTGGATCCTGTATCTAGTTGCCAAGAGGGGCTTTGAGCTTAGAAACGGAATTGGTAAAGACCCCTCTCATGTTTCTGTATTTGGAGTCACCATCCCAGGCAATGAGTCAACAGCATGTTAATCTGTAAAGACAGCTGTTCATGAGTGCTACCACAACTGCAGATCAATCCTACCCCAGTCCTTCATTGATACAGGTAACAAACACTGAGACTTTATGCCACCTGCCCCAACCATCAGAGTGCACACTCACACACCTAGCTTAAGAGTGTCACTTGCAGGCATACTCAGATAATCTAGTTTATTCCTTCTCAAGTCTCTGAGGGAGTTGGAGACCCGGTAACTTAGTTTTACAATGAAGCTTAATTGTGTAGGGGTTAAGATGTTTTTTAGGTCTAGATAGGTGTTCTCAGTTGATAATGACAATATGTGATGGAGACTGATTTACATTCAGAAATTTAGACACACCAAGATAGGAAAGATGTCTTCTTCAAGGCTGTCAAATACAAATAGCCAAAACACTAAAAATGGAACATTTGTATAATTCCTGGTTGTGTCATGGTTCTTCTTGCTCTAGGTAATCTATTGTACATATGTATAATAATATAAATGTATATGTAAAAAAAGTTTTAAAAGAAAGAGTGTCACTTGCAGCCAGCCTACCTGCCTTTCATTTATTCTTTTTGCTTGTTTGATTTTGGTTTTTTGTTTTGTTTTGTTTTGTTTTGTTTTGTTTTGTTTTGTTTTTTTGAGACAGGGTTTCTCTGTGTAGCCCTGGCTATCCTGGACTCACTTTTTAGACTAGGCTGGTCTCGAACTCACAGTGATCGCTGCCTCTGCCTCCCAAGTGCTGGGATTAAAGGCGTGTGCCACCACTGCCCAGCCTTTTTCATTTATTCTTAAAGGGAGTGGGAATGGTGATCACCATGTTGAGAGAAACAGGCCAGGCTCAAGAAAACAGATGGTGCATGTTTTCTTTCATGCATGGAATCTATACTATATATGATATATGTGTTTGGGGGAGTGGGGGGGAGGAAAGGACCAGCAGGAGACAGGAAGGGCACAAGAGAAAAATTAGGGTACAAATGTTGTCAAGGTACAACGATATACATCTGTGAAAATGTCATAGTGAAACTGGTTATTTTGTATGCTTGCTAATAATAATGATGGTTGATGATGGTGATGATAATGGTGATGAGGATGAGGATGTGTGACTTTTCCTAGAGGGAAGACTGTTACTTTTGGTGCTAGGTGAGTGGGTCCCTGTTGATTACAGAAATATCAGTGACAAAGGACAATGCTACCTCCTTGAAGCACCAAATACACTTTTGCTGTCTTAAGCCTCTGAAATCCAGGGTGGATTTGTAACTAAAACATGGACCATTCCATCCTAATTAGCATGGAGTTTATCATACGCTGACATTCTGTACCCAGGTCATAGTTATTCTTTGTTTTAATTTCTGTCCTTGTTTCTATGGTGATAAATCTTGATTATTTTTCCTTTGGTTCCATACTGTTTATGGAGCTGCACTAATCCTCTCCGCTGACTTTCCAGTGGGTTTTATTTTCTGCGAAACAGTCACATCACAAAAATCTTTCTTGAATGACTATCAATAGTGGAGTAGTTGGAATACATACTTTATTCATTATATTTGGCAGAGAAAAAGTATAGTTCTTTTTAGCAGGCCCCCACCCTTCAGCTGCAGCTCATTACTGTCTACCTAAATGGCCTGACCTAGCCAGAAAGCAACTGTTTCCCATTACACACGGCATCCATCAGCTAGTCTCAGCAATAGGCTCCCTTCAAAATTGATCTAGCTTGGAAGTAACAGTTATGACTCACTACTGGATCTCTTCATGCCTTCACAGTGAAAAAGTACAATGGATGATATGATTAGCCTTGACCCATTGCATCTTTCTTAGGCATACATCAACCTTAGCAGTTATTTCTCTGGTAAGATGTTACTTTTGGCTACCCGTTCCAGAAGACCTTCCTCAACAGTTCTGATGGTCTTTCATCTGCAGGCAAATGCTACATTTAACAGGTTCTCATATAACAGACTTATGATTCTAGTTTTTAGAGCCGGCTATCTAATTCTGTAGTGTTGCCTACACGGTGAATCATGTCAAACAGTGTTTGAGCAGATGCTCGGGTTCATACGTCAATGCTGATTGAAATATTTGAAGTACCCAACTTCCGCATGGGTTACATTCTGAAAATGTACGCCCTGGTTTTTTTTGGAATTTAGGTGAAGTTTCCCACAGGTAGCTCGGAAATCCATCATTTGCCCCATCTCAAAACCAACTTAATCATGAGAGCAGATGATACATACTTCTTTGGTGTGCTAACTATTTTGGACGAGTTATCTGTGAAATTGAATCACTGTTTTTTGTTTTGTTTTGTTTTGTTTTGTTTTTAATGTTTGCTGAAAACAGTCTGTTGATATCAAAACAATAGTACACACTGGTTTGGGGGAAATGTTTGGTTACCCAAACAATCCACGTGAAAGGGAAGCAACATGGAACCCACCAAGAACATATTCTGGTCCATTACAAACATGTATTGCAAAGTAGCCAGTGGCCTTTGTGTGTGTGTCTGATCAAAACTGAAAACATTGGAGCCTCTTTTGGGAGCTCTGGTAAGTCTCTTAAGACACTGGCCTTGGTTTGAGATAGAAAGTTAAGACCAAAAGGTCGCTGTAAAACACGTACTTCTAGTTTCAAAGTTAATTTTATGCAGTAGCTTTGAGAGTCCTTGAAGTCAATCCTTGTCACAGCAGCATAATGCAAAAGTCACTGAAATACATTGGACTCTCTTACTCTGATTTCAGTTGTAAGTACCTGGGACCACCTGACAGGGATATCCACCTAATAAAAAGTCTCAACTTGATGATGCAGCTGCCCCACACCCCACCCCACTGCCTCCGAGAGAGCCCTCTAGAGGCCTGCCAAGGGGGAGGCATTGGAATGCCTCAGGGAGTCTTGCCGCCTGGGCTTGAAGACAGACCATCTCAGTGCTAAATCTACAAGCACTGTGTTTCCAGGTACCACCTGCTCCATTTTGAAAGCTATTAAACAAGGGGCCAATGGTCAAGACAGGAAAGTAATGAGGAAAAACCTGTGACCCTGTAGGGATATTATATAACAATTCTGCTGTTATCCATGGTAATTCAATATGATTAACTCCAGAAAAAGGAGTGTCTTTCCCCTCCCCCGTTTCTTTCATTTTTCTTTTTTTCTCTTCTTACTTTCTTTGTCTTTTTCTTTTCTTTTTCTTTCTTTCTTTCTTTTTTTTTTTTTTAATTTATTTTATTTTGGTTTTTGGAGACAGGATTTCTCTGTAGCCTGGCTACCTTGGACTCACTTTGTAGACCAGTCTGGCCTCAAACTCACTGAGATCTGCCTGCCTCCGCTTCCCGAGTGCTGGGATTAAAGGCATGTGTCACCACGCCTGGCTCATGCCCAGCTTTCTAAGAATAAATTTAATTAATAAAAATAAACTTTTAAAAATAAATAGAAGATGCAAACTAAACAGGTATTTTGAGTTTTAAAATTCTCTTAGAAATAGCTATGGCTGGGCATGGTGGTGCATGCTTTAATTCCAGCACTTGGGAGGCAGAGGCAGGTGGATCTCTGTGAGTTCCAGGCCAGCCTGGTCTACAAAATGAGTCCAGGACAGTCAAGACCATCTCTCAAAACAAACAAACAAACAAACAAACAAAAAGAAACAGCTATGACTCAGAAATGTAATTTAATCATTTAACAGCAAAAGTTTTGTTTTTCTTTCCCTCCTTCCTTCCCTCCCATCTTTACAATTTTAACAGGGTCTCATTATATAGCCCAGGCTGGCCTTGAACTTAAAATCTTTCTGCCTCAGCTTTCTAAGTACTAAAATATCAGGCAGGTACCACCATACTCAGATTTCCTATACTAATTAAAGAAACTAGAGTCAACCAGAAGGTTTAAAAACCCTGGAGAATGTTAATTTGGTATTGTAAAACTGCAATAGAAAAACAAACCAGCTGGGCATGGTGGCGCACACCTTTGATCCCAGCACTTGGAAGGCAGAGGCAGGCAGATCTCTGTGAGTTCAAGGCCAGCCTGGTCTACAAAGTGAGTCCAGGACAGCCAAGGCTACACAGAGAAACCCTGTCTTGAAAACCAGAAAGGAAAAAAAAGGAAGAAAGAAAGAAAAACAAACCAATTTTCCTTTTTTTCCCTTCACTGGGGACTGAACCTAGGGTCTTGCACATGTGAGGAGCAATGGCCTATGGCTGAGCTTCAGTTCTAGGCCTGGCATTTCCTATAAGTTACCAATACTGATTCATATGTTTTTTCCTAAATTGGATTGACAATGCAGGGCAACTTGAAAAATATAAGAAAAAAAAAAAGATCAGGGGAAGAAAGGAGGGATGGAGGGAGAAAAGAAGGAAGGAAGGAAAGAAAGGCGGGAAGGAGGGAGGCGGGGGGGAGAGCTTTAGGCAAGTATAAAGTGACCTGGATCCTGAACCAGGAAGTCTTGGTTCTATCTTCTCTCTATTTTCCTGGTGATTTAATGACAGAGATTTAATTTCTCCTTACACAGCCATATGATATTGATTTGTTGCTCTTTCTAATTTAATGTGACCACACTCAGCAATCTGTCACTGGTCTTGAGTACAGATGTGGGTGTCTAGATCTTAAGGGACACACATTTGTATAGTTATGACAATTTTTAAAAATCCCAGCACTTGGGAGGCAGAGGCAGGGGAATTGCTGTGAGTTCAAGGCCAGCCAGGTTTACAAAGCGAGTCTAGGACAGCCAAGGCTACACAAAGAAACCCTGTCTCGGGGGTTGGGGGGGGGGGGGGGCGGGGGGAGCAGGGGGGGGGGGTGGGGCAGGAGGGGGGAGGAGGGAAGAAAAAGAAAAAGAAAAAAAGAAAGAAAGAAAAACATATTAGCAACTGGCTCAGCTACTGGTCATTGAAAACTTAGTGTGGGCAAGAGTCTACGTCAAGTTCTTTATATGCACTTTCTAACTCAGTACCCAAAATATCTTAGAGGGCTGGGGATGTAGTGCCATGATACAGTGCTTGCCGGACACATGCAAATTCCTGAGTTCAACACCCAGAAATGAAATCGGAAAAACAAGATAAAACAAAATGTCATTTTACGCATAAGATGGTAAGGGCTCATCATCAACTTGAAATCTTTAAAGTTCTCCTCTCCTCACTGCCACAGCTTTGTGTTAAGGTCCATTCCACTTAGAGTGGCAACAGTGGCCGCATCCCACTGAGTGTAGAAGATCAAGAATTTTCCCTTTGAGGGAGTTAAAGAAAGTTGTGTCTCCCTAGGTTCTCTGGGGTTGAAGGAACACAGTTCAGTCTCCAGAACCTGGGTTGGGTAGATCATAACTGCCTGGACCTCCAGGGCCAAAGGATCTGTGATCCTCTTCTAACCTCCGGTTGCACTCATGTGTGTATACCTACATGCATATGTACATGCATAGACATAATTACAAATAAACCTGAAAAAAAGAAGCTTCTCTATATATCATTATGTCTTGCTGGCCCAAATGTAATGATGTCCTTTTCAGCAGTTCTTACGGCCACAGCGTAACCAATGAAGGCAATACCAGGATCCACCTCACTGTAATTACTATGATTTCATCCCTCCAAATCTCAGCAAACTTAAAGCAAAAGACAAGGAGGATGGATTCTAGTGAGGTTCCTAAAACTATAGACTCTGCCCTCTATTCCTTTTTTTTTTTTTTTTTAAACAAAGTCTCATAAAGTATTGGTTTTTAATATCTCAATTTTTATTTTAAACTCTTATTTTTAAAAACACATTTGGAGCCGGGTGGTGGTGGCACACACCTTTAATCCCAGCACTCAGGGAGCCAGAGGCAGGCAGATCTCTGTGAGTTTGAAGCCAGCCTGATCTACAAAAGGAGACCAGGACAGCCAAGCCTATCACAGAGAAAGCTTGTTTTGAAAAACAAAAAACAAGAAAAACAAAACCACATTTGGATCTCTGTGAGTTCGAGACCAGCCTGGTCTACAGAGTAAGTCCAGGACAGGCAAGGGCTACACAAAGAAACTCTGCCTCAGAAAACCAAAACAAGCAAACAAACAAACACACTGCAAATGAAAAAAAAAAAAAAAGCACATACTGAAAATAACCAGACCCAAAGACTGCATAACTCAATGAAGTGAGTTCTTCTTTCTTCTTCTTCTTCTTCTTCTTCTTCTTCCTCCTCCTCCTCCTCCTCCTCCTCTTCCTCCTCTTCCTCCTCCTCCTTCTCTTCCTCCTCCTCTTCCTCCTCTTCCTCCTCTTCCTCCTCCTCCTCTTCCTCCTCTTCCTCCTCTTCCTCCTCCTCCTCCTCTTCCTCCTCTTCCTCCCCCTCCTCTTCCTCCTCCTCCTCTTTCTCCTCCTCTTCTTCCTCCTCTTCCTCCTCCTCCTCTTCCTCCTCTTCCTCCTCCTCCTCTTCCTCCTCTTCCTCCTCCTCCTCTTCTTCCCGTCTACTCCTTTTGCTCCCTTTCCCTCTCCTTCCCCTCTTCCTTCTTCTGTTGTTTGTTTTTTGGCTTTTCAAGACAGGATTTCTCTCTGTAGTCTGGATGTCCTAAAACTCACTACGTAGACCAGACTGGCCTCAAACTTACAGAGATTCACTTACCTTTGCCTCCCGAGTGCTGGGATTAAAGGCGTGCAGCATCACTCAGTAAACGTCTATACAGTTAGTAGCCATTCCAGAGAGACTCTGTGGAGCTTCACATAGGGTTTTAGGCTTTGACTATGAAATATCTGTGTGTGGGGTGGTGTTGGTTTTGTTGTTCAAGACACGGTTTCTCTGTGTAACAGTTCTAGCTGTCCTGGAACTCGCTCTGTAAACCAGGCTGGCCTCAGTCTCAGAGATCTGCCTGCCTCTGCCTCCCAAGTGCTGGCATTAAAGACAAACACCACCACCATGTAGTTATCCACCAGCAAACTCAAAAACCCGTGACAGAGTTAGAACTAGAAAAACAGTTAGCTTTCTACCTCCTTTAATGACTAGTGGTCATTGCCTGCATTTTGTCTTTCCTCGCCACCTAGTATTTAGCCTCTCTTGTTCTTTCTTCCTCATGTTATACTGCATCCACATGCACACTTGTTTACATATATAGATATACATTCCACATGAAAGAGAACATGAATTTCTTCTGAGATTCTGTGACCTCGATTAATACGCATCTAAGTCCACCCATTTTCCTGAAATTTTTCTAATTTGTTTTCTTTAGAGCTGAGTAGTATTCCTATATGTAAGTATAAATAATATATCTATATACTTTTCGTTGTCTATCTATCTGGTGGTAGACAAGTAAGATGGTTCTATATCCTTGCTATGGTGAATAAAGCAGCAATAATTATGGGGTGGCAAGAATACCTAACGGTGCATGGTGGGATATGGAGTTTCTTGGGCACGTGTATGAACACACACACATACATACAGGAGTAGGAGAGTTGGGTCATATAACAGTTCCAGCTTTAATTTTTTGAGAACTCTCTAAACTGATTCCACAATGACGGCGCTGATTTGTACCCCAACTCACAGCTGATAAGGGTTTCCTTTCTTTGCATATCTTTTCCAACATGTGTTGTCAGATATGTTGATGACCATCTGACTAGAGTGAGATAGAATCCCAAAACAGTTTTAATTTGATTTCCCTGCTGGCGAGGGATACTAAAATTAAAAAAAAAAAAAAAAAAAGGTATTGGTCACGTGTGTTTCTTTTATTGAAAACTGCCTATTCAGTTCATTACCAGCTGACTGCAGTTTTATTTCATTGGTGTTTACTTTCTGCAGTCCTTTGTAAATCCTGGATGTTAGCCCATTGTCTGAAGTGTGTCTGGTAAAGATTTTCTCACATTCTGTAGACTGTTGGTCTGTTCTGCTGAGTGCCTCCTGTACAGAAACGTCTTCTTTTCTTTTCTTTTTCTTTTAAATATTTTATTTAATTTATGTGTGCTGGTAGGAGGGTGTCAGATCTTGGAGTCAAAGACAGTTGTGAGCTGCCATGCACTGAGCCATCTCTCCAGCCCCCAGAAATGTTTTATTTTCATGTCCTCCTACCCGTTGATGCGTGGGGTCAGTTTTTGTGCCATCAGTGTTCTATTCAAAATGCTCTCACCTACCCCAATATCTTAAAGGGTATATCATGTTTTGTTTTAAGTTCCAGGTTTTAAAGCCTTTGATCCATTTTTAATAGGTTTTGTACAAGGTGAAGGATAAGGATATCATTTCATTCTCCTGCAGGAAGAAATGCAGTCTTGCCAACACCTTTCATTAAACAGGCTTTTTTCCAACGTATGTTTTTGCCTTTATGAGAAATTAAGTGGGCATATCTTTGTCATTTGATTTCTGGTTCCTCTATCTGATTCCACTGACCCTCTTGTTTATGTCAGTCCCAGGCTGTGTTTATGACTATTTTCCCATAATCTGAGGTCAGGTACTGCAATCCTCCAGCAGATATATTAAAAGGCCATCCTGGCTGTGAGAGAGCCCTGGCACTAGTGGAACCTGAACTAAGTCTCTCTACTCCAGACAGCATACTTCCCATGGCCGCCCAAAGGCACTCCAAAATCAGCTGCTACGTTGCAACATGGTAAGCATCCATAACATATTTCTAATGTTACATATATTTTTTGAAAAGATATGTGTCTTGAGGTAAACATCATAGGTTCATTATGATTGAATTTTTAAAGTTAGTAAATTAGAAATACCAAGGGAGAAAAGGTAGGTGTGATGTTCCACTCTTGTAATCCCAGCATTTGGGGAAGAGAGGTGGGGGGGCGGATGGGGGGTAGGAGGGGGGGCGGGGGGAGGAGAAGGACGACTGTAAGTTCAAAGTCAGCCAGCCTAGGTAGTGCAGTTAGCACAACAACTGGAAGTTCCCAGCTATGCCTCTGTATACATTTGGATAACTCAGGGTACTGTCACTGGTTACAGGCATTTGAGTGCATGTCTCCCTCTGGCATGCAAGTTAACATGGCAGCTACCTCATGACTCAAGGCCTCTGGGTCTACGTTTTCCTTTTCTAAAGTGCTCTGACTGACAGCCTAGAAGATGCTCCTTAGGGTGAAAAAAAAAAAAAAAAGTTCTACTCAGTTTCACTTAGAAGGGAAAGAAAAGGCATCAGTAGTCAACAGATCTATTTGTTTCCAGTCGTGGCCCTCAGATTTTAATAATCCTGGAGTCTGTTTGTTCCTTTACATTGCTAAAAGTTAAGTAAATTTATATCATGAGAAATGGCCCAACCTGGTTCTGCCTCAACTGTAAACATAAAAAAGAAAGATCCATACAGGTCTGTTTATAATTTAGAACAGAAAAATAAAATAAATAAAATTGGAAAAGTCACGGAAAAGTCCAGAATGTATGAGCCAGCTCCAAGTCATCTGGCCTCTGCGTTGCTAAGGTTTATTTTTTTCCGTTCCTTTCTGAAACCATCGTTGCTACAAAATCCCAGAAACAGAGCTGCAGTGAAGGGACAGAGCTACTTTATTCCATCAAAACCCAGTCACCAAACTGTGATTAAATGGGTGTGAAGAGCAACGCAGCCCAAGATTCCTGAAAATGTCACATAGTTGCAATTTGCCCAAAATGGAACCAAGCCTGGAGAGGCCTGTCTCATTCCTTTTTGGCAGAGGACAGGGACTATCCATGGAAATACTCTTAAATTTGTCCCTGTTTTCTTCTGAAAAGTGGTATCAATTTATAAAATAAATCTGAGCCCCAATGAAAGGTATCAGCAGATCCAGCCAGGGGCTCTTAAAGAACCTCTCTAGCCCAAACCTTAGTGTCAGCATCAGGCTTGGAGCGAGAGGCAATGGCCAGCCAAGCACACATGTCCTAACGTGCCCTCCCCTTTGTTTACTGTGTTATAAAGAGCTTCCTCTCTTTCAAAGTGGTTGCCTCTTGGTAGCAGGGGGAGGAGATGGTTCAATCTCTAGGTCTTCCAGGGTAATCATCTTTAGTCTTCTCTGAACTAAATGGACCAGCTCCTTTTTAGCCAAGGAAAAACATTTTAATGATCCTGTGTTATGGTTGGGTTAGCTCTTTCTTTGCAGAAACTGCCCATTAGTGAAATCAGTAGACCCAATCAATAGTCTATGCCCAGAGCCTAACAATAGATTCTACAGTAGAGCAGTTATGGTCTTGTTTGTACCTTTGTTTATCTGTCTACAAGTTTTCAAAGTCGATAATAGCAACTCATTTTAGCTCTTGATTGATGGAGGTGGCCACACCTATCAGCCTAACCTTGTCAGGCCGTCCTCTCCTTTCTGAAGGATGAAAATGTAAATCAACAAGACAGAGCTCTCTGAGCCTTTGCTGTTCTCCTCACTTGCAGACTGTGCCTTTCAAGGCGAGGATCTGACAACCTTGAGGTTCTGCGTCTGCTGCTCTGGGCTTATCATGGCTCAGAGTTACAGTCTAGACTGTCATGGAGGGGAAGACATGGCAGAGTTCTTGGTGCTGAGATCATGTAACAGGTGACTGTTCACATCTTGGTGGGTGAGGGAACTTGAGGTAATCATATAAGTGTCCTCTTCATGGCCTCTCCTAAAGAGTCGCTATTGGCAGCATCGCAAAGGTTCCATGACCTCCCAAAAAAATAGAAGTACAACCTGGGGACCAAGTGTTCAAGCATGCAAGATTGTGGGAGACACTTTATACTCAAGCCCTGGCAGTAGTGCACTCATTAAGTGTTATTCATCTTATCTTGCATATGGCATTGAGAAAATAATGGTAAATTGTTTATTTGACAAAGTAAGTGAACTCATGTGTAGTTACTCACAGTCAAAGCTGAAGAAATAGAAAACCATATTTCATTTACTTTTCAAATGTTAAGCAATATATACAGTCTACAGAATAAACTGTTATTTAGCATTATATTGTAATTTATAATCTGTTCTGGGAGGCTCTCAGGTTAAAAATGCACAAAAAAAAAAAAAAAGCAAAAAACCTTGTACATCCATCACAGAAGGAAGCAGAAATAGTAGAAGAGCCAAACCTTGTCTCGAAAAAACAAACAAACAGCAAAATAAAAAAAAAGGAAAAGAAAAAAGAAAGAGGGCTGGAGAGATGGCTCAGAGGTTAGGAGCACTGGCTGCTCTTCCAAAGGTCCTGAGTTCATTTCCCAGCAACCTCATGGTGGTTCATAACCATCTATAATGAGATCTGGTGCCCTCTTCTGGTATGCAGGCACACATATCGGCAGAATATGGTATAAATAATAAAGAAATAAATCTTTTTTTTAAAGAAAAGGAAAATGAAAGAAAGAATGAGAGAGAGAGAAGAAGAAGAAGAAACTAACACATCAAAGCTGTTACAGATGTCCTTCAAGGGCCCCAGGGTCCATGCCACATTGACGGTCAAATGTTGGGGACAATAGGCCACATGGCCAATGTTCAGCCATCTTGTCCAAGTCTGCACCTTTAAGTCTCTGTCTTTCCCAGAGCTTGCCTCTCACCAGAAACTAGCTGACCCTGTTGTGGGTCAGTAGTTAGACTAAAGACAGATAGAGAGGGAGCGCCCCTGTTGTGAGTCAGCAGTTAGACTAAAGACAGATAGGGATGGAGCGACCCTGTTGTGAGTCAGCAGTTAGACTAAAGCTAGATGAAGACAGAGCAAGATACCCTGTGTGGCAGGACATTATGACCCTGCCTGGAATTCCCTATGTTTTGAGAAAAGTCTACAGCTGGGTTGCTATAGCAATATGCTTCCCTGCCTTCTGACTTATAAAAGCTGCTGCCTGACTAATAAAGTTTGAGAGTTTGATCAATCAGACTTGCTCTCCTTCTTTGTGTCTTGCATTCTCAACAGGTGACCTTCCTCCTGAGTTTTAGTCGAACCCCGCAGGTCAGGTCAGTCAAACTTAGCAGTGCTGACCACATGATTCTGGCTTTATAGTCATGAATAAAGGGGTTGCGGAATCCCTCTCATCCCTGCAGAGAGGCCATCACATAAAGCTGTGGAGATGAAGCCTGGATTGTATTGGAGAACTCAAGATGTTGGAGACTTCCAGCCAGGTGGAGCTGCATACAGCAGGTAGAACCAGCCCTAGAGACACACGTGTGATCCCTCAGCAAAACTGGAAGGAAAGAGCCATCTTATTCCCAGGACATTGGATGCAGAGCAACAGAACTTGGAGTCTTCTCTGCTCGGTTTTGATCTTGCTTTCATTCAGTGTTTCCCCACTATGGCCTCATCCCTCCATCTTAGAAAGGCAGTGTACGTCCTATGGCATTGTGCATTGGAAGTATGTAATGTGTCTTTTGATTTCACAGGGGTGACAGGAGATTGCTGAGTCTCAGAAGAGACTCGGGACTTTTAAACAGGGTTGAGACCCAACTACAGGGGATTTTGAAGTTGGAATGAATGCATTTTGCATTATAATATGCCACAAGCCTGTGGGGGCAGGGAGTGGGGTGGGAATGGCCGCAGTCCCGTGTGTTTGAATATTCGATCCCCATTGGTGGAACAGTCAAGGAAGAATTTGTTAGTGGAGGTTGCATCAACGCAGGTGGCTTTGAGGTTTCAAAAGAGTCATGGGGTTCCCAGCGTTCTTTCTCTCTGTGCCTCCTACTTGTGGATTAACGTGGGAGCTCCCCCTTGAACGCCTTTGCTCTCCCATCGTGGTCCCTAACCTTCTGAAACTGTGAGCCCAGCTGAACACTTTCTTTTCTAAATTTGTCCTGCTGTTTTGTCACAGACACAGAAAAGTAACTAAGACAGATGATAATTGATATTTTCTGTATCTTCTTTATGAACTCTATCAAATAGTCTATAAATAAGTATGCATTTAATATTTTTTAAAAGCTGGCTTCGAGCCACGCATGGTGGCACACATGTTTAATCCCAGCACTTAGGGATGCAGAGGCAGGGGGAAATCTCTGTGAGTTTGAGGCCAGTTTGGTCTACAGAGTGAATTCCAGGATAACCAGGCTATTACACAGTGAAACCCTGTCTCGAAAAACCAAAGCTGGCTTCAGAATTTTACTCTATAGGCCATTATACATGTTGCTTATCCAGACCTAATATGTAGATGTTTATATTATCTTTCTTTCTTTGTTTTTCATGTCAGGGTTTCTCTGTGTAGCTCTGGCTGTCCGAGACTCATTTTGTAGGCCAGGCTGGCCTAGAACTCACAGCAGTCCTTCTGCCTCTGCCTCTGCCTCCCAAGGGCCGGCATTACAGGCATGCACCACCACCACCCAGCTTGGAGGTGTTTATAAAAAGTGGTGGGTTTTGCTGGGCGGTGGTGGCACACGCCTTTAATCCCAGCCCTTGGGAAGCAGAGGCAGGGGGACTGCTGTGAGTTCAAGGCCAGCCTGGTCTACAGGGAGAGTTCCAGGCCCAGAGAAACCCTGTCTTGAAAAACAAACAACAACAACAACAACAAAAAAGTGATGTTTTCCTAAGCTATTTCTTCACCTTTGAGCTAAAAGTTGAAAGAAAACTCAAAGCGAATGCTGCTACAGCATTGGATAAGATCAGTGGATTCCAGACCGCAGTGAAGTGTCACAACAGGAGAGACCAGTAAGGACTTGGGAAACAAGAGCGCCTTACTAACAACTAACCCCCCAGGGGAGGGGGGATCCGTACAAGCAATGGGTGTGAGGAGCCAGCCTGCTAAGATCCCGGTGGAGGAACACAGCTTACTGCCAACCCTGCGGTGACCTTGGGTCCTGTTCTCATGCCATGCATACCTCTCATTCCATGAGACACAAATATGCCTTTCATATCAGAAAGAAGACTATTCCCTATATGCTCAGCCTTCCTGGCTCTCCTCAGACGCAGGGACAGACAGCTGGACAGAGGCTATTTTTGTTCCCAGGCCCTTCATTTCTTCCCAGATCAGTTAATTTTTTTCTTCGAAACAGTCTTTACTGGACTCACTAGATGCTGTCTGTCTTTGAGAACAAAGTGTAACAGTCTGTTTAATATATATGTGTGTGTGTATATATATATATATACATATATATAGTAACAAATATATATATGTGAGAAATAAAATGTGTTGGTATAAGTATTTGTTATTGCAAGCTGCAGCAGTGGGGACTTCATGAGGGCTATGGCTGTTTTATAGGGCTTGCTTGTGTTAGAACTGCTTGCTGTTTCCTTTGCAGCGTAAGCTCAAACACATATGGGCCAGAAAGCATCATGTTTAGCTTCTTCTCCATGTCTTTGCCACAGAGCATTTAGCATTTCTGGACTTTAACAATTTACTATATTAAAATTAACTGACTTGCCTTTCAGCCTCCCCTCTGCATTGTCAGGGCTTCCAGAGCATCTGTGGCACAGATACCTCTCTTCCGGCCATCTTCTTCACCTTCCTTTCCCTTCTTGGTCTTCTTGGAAGGTGGATATATGTTTCTTTCATGCATGTATCTCCTCACTCCTGACTTCCTTCCACTTTCCTGAGAAAGTCTATCTATTGCTAAATAGATAAATTGTTGGTCCGAGTCCTGTTTTCTCTACAATTTCCTCCCAAAGAAAAAGCAACAAATAAAATAGAGCAAGCGGGGGCTGTGTCAACACCACAAAGCACCTGCAGAACAACTTGCAGCTGACAAAGACTTATGCAACCCTTCAGTGCTTGTCAGGCGGGTCCCACAGTCAGCTCCCCCCCCCCCCCCCACAGTAACTCTCCCCCTGTCAAGGAGTCATGACCTTTGAACCTGGTGGAAAAGTTCAGTATAATACCGTACTATTGCTTCGTAGAGTAACAGGACAAAATACATGATTGAAGTTGGTCACAGACAGAAGCTATGTGTCAACTGACACAGGCTAGAAAATTATAAAAATGATAGCACTCAAAACAACCCAAAATATACTAGGATTTACTATCTGCAAAGTAGTTTTGCATACATTATATCAGCCCTCCTTACCATCACTTCTATTTGTAAAACAAACCTCAGAGTGGATGCCTCTCTCCTTATGATATCCATGAGGAAAGGGGCTCCGGCTAATGGTGGGTATTTACTCAGGGTAATGAAATCATATTCCTCTTTGACATTTCCATCTCTCAGGCACTAGTCACATAACAGCACTGTAAATGTATCCTGTGGCCAGATTTTATTCTAGCCATCATGCAACTTTGATACAAAGTTGTTTAAAGCGCCAAAGTAACTTCCCTTTACAGATGTATGGTTTCCCTATTGTGCACAGAAATAACCATAAAACTATAGCAGGGGAGGAAGAAAAGTCATCACATACAAAGTTGGAATCCCAGTCCTTGGGAGGCAGAGACAGGTGGGTCGCTGTGAGTTCAAGGCCAGCGTGGTCTACAAAACGAGTTCAGGATAGTCAAGGGTCAAGGCTACACAGAGAAACCCTGTCTCAAAAAGAGAGAGAGAGAGAGAGAGAGAGAGAGAGAGAGAGAGAGAGAGAGAGAGAGAGAGAGAGAGAGAGAGAGAAAGAAAGAAAAGATTGTAAGTATTGGGGGTTGGTCTGATGTATTTTGATGCTGATTTGATCCTTGCTGTCTCCAAGGTTGCTATGTAACCTTGCCTAAGGAACTTCCTATTTGAACAAGAAAGGGTCAACACACCTGGGCAGTACCAGCAAATAGGACAGGTGTGGCTAAGGTTCCTGGGCTTGAAGAGCATTAGTAAGTATTGGGAATTATGGGTGGGAGGTAGCTCAATAGAAATCATTAGAAGCAGATGGCATGGGAAGTAGTTTAGGGGATTAATCTCTGCCCTGGCCCAGGTTAACTAAGGCTATTCTAAAATAGAACAGGTATCTGTGTCTTGACTGATTGCTAGAGGGTTAGAAAATACCGCCCTGATAATAATTACAGGCTTGATAATAAACATTATTAGGCATACTGATAAATTAACTGCAACAGAGCAGCATGAGACAAAGGGGCGGAGGCGATTTGGAAAGCAAAGTAGATAAGGAAATAGAAAGAAGAGGAAGGGTGGGGGGGTGGGGGTGAGGGTGGGGGTGAGGGTGAAGGTGGGGGTGGGGGAGGGACAAGCCAGGCAGTGGCAGCTCATGCCTTTAGGCCCAGCCCCTCAGGAGGCAGAGGCAGGCCTATCTCTGAGCTAGGACTGCACGGAAAAACCCTGCCTCCAAAACAAAAACAAAAACAAACAAACAAAAAAGCAAAACAACAGAGATGAAGCTTTTTGTGTATGAAAACAACACAATGACTTTCTTGAATGTGCAAGAACCAAGAAAATAAAATGTCTGCCTTCTCAAGATGTTGGTGGTCTGTAATCCCAGCACTACCTAGGCAGAGGAGAAGATCCTGAGTTCAAGGACAGCCTGGACCACCCAGCAAGACCCTGTCTCAAAAACAAACAAAAACAAATGAACACACATACTCCAAAAGTCACCCCGAAGAGAAACCAGATACAACGTGCATTGCTTCTATTCTGGATTACTCAGGACCTTTTAGCCATGAAATAAGTCAAGAAAAGGGACTGATCCATAAATCAGAAAGAAGAAATAAGCTATGGGGGCTAGAGGAGTCAATGTTATTTATTGAACAAATATCTCAAATTAGTCATTTCCCTGCATATAAAGAAATAGTTTGATGATACACAGACCAAATATTCCAATTGCAAATCACTCTCAGTTATAACACCCCTAAGAATAAACTTAAGAAAGGCAAGGGGGCAGGGGAGAGGGCTCAGTGCGCAAAAGTGCTTGCTGCCAAAACAAACGGTCTGAATTTGATCCCTGGGACTCACATGGTTAAAGGAGAGAAGCATCTCCTGAAAGTTGTCCTAGACATCCATGTGTGTTATAATACACACACAAATAAAGTGAAGGGAGGAAGGGAGGAAAGGAAGGAATTGGGCATGGATGTGTACACCATAACACCAGTGCCCAGAAGACTGGAGGCAAGAGGAACGCTGTAAACTCAAGGCCAGCCTGAGATACACAGCATGAAAAGAAAGCAAAAAAAGGAATATGTAAAACTGACACTAAAAATTGTACAATTGAGCCGGGCAGTGGTGGCACACGCCTTTAATCCCAGCACTCAGGAGGCAGAGGCAGGCAGATCTCTGTGAGTTCGAGGCCAGCCTGGTCTACAAAAGTGAGTCCAGGACAGCCAAGGCTACACAGAGAAACCCTGTCTCAAAAAAACAAAACAAAACGACCAAACACACAAAAACTGTAAACCTGGGCGTGTAGAGATGGCTCAGCCTTTAAGAGCACTTGTTTGTTATCCTCCAGGACTACTTCCATTCAATTCCTAGCACCCACATGGCAGCTCCCAGTTCCAGAGGATCTGATGCCCCCTTCTGACCTCTTTTTAGGCACCTGACACACAAGTGGTACACAGATATACCTGCAATCAAAATACTCATATATGAAATAAGTCTGAAAAACAAACCATTTTCAAAATTGTAAAACTTTACCCCAATTGACAAACTAAGATAAACTGCTGAAAAGAACATCTGTGTTCATGGGTAGGGAAACACAAAGCACCACATCATATCCCAAAAGCAGATGCTTTCTGAGTCTGTGCAATACCATTTTAATTTAAATGCGGCAGATTTTTTTTTTCCTTAATGACCACTCAAAGAATAAGAGCCAAGAATCAAATTAGAAAAATATTATTGGAAGTGGAAGCTTGCTTCAACAGTGAAGGGTACATGTTAGCAAAATAAAACCCACGTGTACACATTCACGTTTACTTCTGATCCTGTCTAGCCATCCAGACCCAATTTGCAAATTAGCTGGTGGATCTAGAACTTCAAGATGAACGCAGCTGGCTCAGCGCCTCCCCACACTGCTTTATAAGTTACGAGGTCCTAGGGCTGGAGAGATGGCTCAGAGGTTAGGAGCACTGACTGCTCTTCCAAAGGTCATGAGTTCAAATCCCAGCAACCACATGTTGGCTCACAACCATCTATAATGAGATCTATATACATAATAAATAAATCTTAAAAAAAAAAAAAGTTACAGGGTCTTGAGTCAGAAGGATTCCAACCGCAGGTACTTCTCTTCCACTTCCATCCCCGAACCCTAAGCAGAGCTGTTGCCCTGGCTGCTGCAGGTCTCTGGGACCCTCGGCACTGTGGCCCCAGGGCTGGATTCCTCTCCCTCCTCCTCTTCCCCCCCCCCTCTTCTCCTCCTCCCCAGCTTCTCTGTGACAAGTCTCCATGGACAGTCTTTTGTTGTGGCATTCCTTCAATCACATGCTTCAGAACATGTAACACCTAACTGTCTACTAAATATAGTCTAACCTCTTTAGTTCGGTATTTGTAAAAGGTCCTGCGCTTTCTAACGCCCGCTTCTGTTCTCGGCTTTACCTCTCGGTAACTCCCTTCCTGGCAGTTCGAAGAACTTATAGTCTCCTTAGCAGAAGGCATTTTTAACGGGACTTGTAGAGGAATGAAAGTAACAACGGAGAGTGAAGTGCCAGCAGTCTATTTGTTAGAAAACTTTAACACCACAGGAGGTCTGGCAGTTTGAGATGAGCGGTGGGTGAAACCCGGTCTCAAAAAGAGAAGGACTAGAGGTGTGTGTAGATCAGAGCCTAGGACATAAAAAGCTATGGGTTCCACTCCTAGCACAAGACAACAAGCAAAACAAAACCAGACGGGAGGTGGGGAAAGGAGCGGGGGACCGCTGGAGAGATGGCTCAGAGGTTAAGGGCACTGACTGCTTTTCCAAAGGTCCTGAGTTCAATTCCCAGCAACCATATAAACTGGGATCTGATGGCCTCTTCTGGTATGCAGGTATACAGCACTCATATACATAAAATAAATAAATAAATCTTTAAAAACAAAAAAACAGAAAAGCACCCTGGTATGAAAGGATGGTGAAAAATTGACTACTACTCTAGAATAATCAATGGACAGAGTTTTGCTTTTGCATTTTGCTGTGGGATGGAACGTGTGGGAGACACTTATTTCATGTATTGGTTATCCATTGCTTTGTAACAAACCACCCCAAATCTCACTGACCTAATAATATTCATGACCATCTATATTAGGTGTTTACTTAGTTCCCGAGACTACAGGCGGGCTGCTGGTTTTGCTGATCTGAACCATGATTAGCAGCTCTTGGCTGGGCAGCTGACAGGAAGGCAGCAGACTGTCTGACCTAGGCTGGTTTCAGCTGGGGTATCATGGAGTCTCTCATCTGGCCTCAGGCAAGCTTGGACTTGTTCAAAGGCACAGGGAAAGTTTTTTGTTTTTTTTTTTTGTTTTTTGGTTTTTTTGGTGTTTTTCCGAGACAGGGTTTCTCTGTGTAGCCCTTGGCTGTCCTGGACTCGCTTTGTAGACCAGGCTGGCCTCGAACTCACAGCGATCCTCCTGCCTCTGCCTCCCGAGTGCTGGTGTCCAGTTGGAAGCATCCCAAGGTGGGTATTGGAACTGAACTCAGGTCCTTTACAGGGACAGGGACAGTACAGATCTAAACCACTGAGCCACCGCTCCAGTACCCACATGGGACTTCTTACAGCTTATGCTCAGAGTGGCGGACTGTCACTTCCTTTGGCAGAACAGGCAACAACAAGCAGCCTAAACGCAATGAGTGACATCATCGAAACCTCCTCCTATCTGGGAAACGTCAAGGCGCACCGGAAAGGATGGAAGTAGGAGGAAGAGGGAGGACTGGAGGCCATTTTTGTAACCAGTAGTTTCTGCGCCTCATACTATAGTAAGCAGAACAGGCAAGGGGCTGGACCTGCAGCAGTCAGTTTTTTGATTGACAGATAGTTGGGCCAATCGGGTTGTTTATGGTATGTGCTAGCAGCAAGGATCTCCTTTTGGTCTGCTAATCTTAATTGGTCATCACAAGAGTTTGGTTTGTTGTTGTTGTTGTTGTTCTGAGCCAGGGTTTCTCTGCGTAGCTTTAGCTGTCCTGGACTCACACTCATAGTGATCCACCTGACTCTGCCTCCCGAGTGCTGGGATTAAAGGCGTGAGCCACCACTCCTGGCACACGCCCTGCCTTTTAAAAGGTGTAGGCCAGGCTGGCCTGGAACTGGTGATCCTCCTGCCTCAGCCTCGTTCAGCAAATCCTACCAGCGTGCGCCACCACAACAGGCTTAAGTTTCTTTTAATGATGAATTCAAATGTAATTTTTAAAATGTTCAAATTGCTCAAATAACATAGAATGCAAAGTCTCAGCCCTACCACCTGATTCTTCATCTAATTCTTCAGTTTATGCTTTTCTGACAATAAATGTCTATCCATAAGGACATATAAATTGTACACAGATACGTGTAATCAATATTTATTGTGTAATTTCATGGCTTGTGAACCAAATCCATAAATATCTATCCAATTCATTTTAACAGCCACATAATGTTTTTACCACTCCTTTTGAATGCCTATTTAAGCTAAATGACCATTCCTTATTGGGATAGCTTTGCATATATATATATATAATCAAACTAGGCTTAGAATTCTCCATTCTATTTGCTGCATAATGTGTAATTTGCCGTCATCTTTTTATGGGTTGCTCAAAGGAAGTGGTTCTCAGCCTTCCTAATGCTGCGACCTCTTAGTACAGTTGCTCACATTGTGATGGTCGCCAGCTATACGTTATTCTTGTTGCTACTTCATAACTGTAATTCTGCTACTGGTATAAATTGTAACGTAAAGGCCGGGGTGGTGACGCACACCTTTAATCCCAGCACTTGGAAGGGCAGAGGCAGGTGGATCTCTGTGACAGTCAAGTCTACATGGAGAAACTCTGTCTCAAAAAAAAAAAAAAAAGTAAAATAAATTGTAATATAAATATTTGATATGCAGATGGTCTTGGCCGACCCTTGTGAAATGGTCATTACCGTCCCCCAAGGGGTCTCGACCCACAGGTTGAGAACCACTGTTCTAACTTGCTTCTTGCGTTACTCATGACTTCATTATCCTTGCCTCATCACCAGCAAAATAACCCTCTCTATTCTTATGATTTTAAGGACATAATTAAAAAATATATAAAATTGGGGCTGGCAGGGCACACACAAATAAGTAAGTAAATAAATGAACACAAGTAAATGTTATACATTTTTAAATTAAAATACACAACTTGTATATACTCAAAATATTAATTTACTTTGGGAGGCAGACAAAAGGAAGGAAAAAAAAAGTATGTTGCATGGATTAGCTCATTACACCTGCAAAATAAAAGTTGGGGTGGCACATGCCAGTAATCCCAGCATTTGGGGGTTTGGGGGGCAGAACAGGCAAGTCCAGGGTGTCCTCCATCAGCTGCACGGGGAGTTTGGGGGCCTGGTCTACCCAAGATTCTGTCTCAAAGGAAGTTTTGTTTTTTCAAAACACGATAGGTGTTATGTCCATTGCTAAATACTGGAAAAACTAAGGGAAAAAAGGTTGCCTGTGTTTGCAGAATCTGACGTGGTTATGGCAGCATGTGGACTACATAGGAAGAACCTCATGGAACCACTGCTCTAACTGACTCATCCTGAGAGCTAGTACAGTAAGTGCCCTTTTCTTCTGCTACTTCTAGATAAAATGGAAAGCTGTAGACATCATATATAGTCTATAAAATTTGGCGATAAAATGCACATTTCATAAATAATGTGTATATTTATATATGAGTATGCAAGCAAGGGTTCTGCTCCAACCGCTATGAGGAAATGCAAATTGGAACCACAGTGAGACAGCACATAGAAGACTTGGAAGCCTCCACTAGGAAACTCTTAATAGTTACCAGGTGCTTTCAGCAGAGTTGGGGGTCGGGGTGCTAGTGTGAGAGGACCAGTAACCTTCCTATGCACCACTGACTGACATTTGAGAAAGAAGTCAGGATTCAAAACATTTTTATATATTCATTCATCAATGGACGCTTTCCATGTTTGGGCTGTCCTGAGTGCAACGCTGATATGAACGTGGGGCCTTAGGTATTGAGTTAAGTCTCTGCTTTCAATTCTTTGGGGGGGTACAGACCCTGGAGGAAGACTGCCAGTCACATGACAATTCTAGTTTTACATTTTTGAGAGCCCACCATGCTGTTTCCCCTGGCAGCTGCACCATTTCCTACTCCCACCAACTGTTCATTTTCCCACAACTTTGCCAATGCTTACCCATCCCCCCACCCAGTTCCTTTCCTTTCCTGCTTTCCCAGTAGCTATCATCATGGATGGGAAGACGAAATGTATAGTACTTATTTCTATACATTGAAATGATCAAGAATAGTATTTATATAAAGCATGTTGGTAAACACCTCCAAGAATTAGTAAGCACCTCCATGCTTCATCCAGAGCAACACAACTGTCTGAAGATAGCCAACAAAACTGCAGACACGGGCCTTAGGAGAAATTACCCTGTGTGGGGTTGCCTTGTCAGTAGTGGCGACAGTGCGGAAGTACCACAACTAGCCAGTGATGGAGGTCCTAATACAGGGGCCATAGGAACTCACTACCTAATGGTGCCTACTTGGTCCCCTGACAGTCAGGCCCTGACTCTTTTATTTTTATTTTTTTCAGTTTTAATATTGCTTTGGTACTCACTTCAAATGCCCACCCACTGGATTTATAGTTCTTGTCCATGAAAATAAGAAACCAAGTGTTATATTTTAATTAAAGCTTTCAAAGGGTCAGATTTTTTTTGTTTTTTTTTTGTTTTTTGTTTTGTTTGTTTTTGTTTTTGTTTTTGTTTTTTGTTTTGCTTAGGGTAAAAGTCACAAGTCAGCGTGCCTGGTTGGCTCACACCTGTAATCCCAGCGTTTAGCGTCAGGGGCGGAAGAATCAGTGCAAGTTCAAGACCTGCCTGGTCTGCGGGCGACGTCCGTTCCGCTCGTTCCATGCTTTCCCACAGTCTTCCCACAAGCCAGTTCCTCAGCTAAGCATCGCACAGTCGGGGTTCTCACAGCAACGGCCAGCCGCCTCTGGACCAGCTTCAGGAATTAGTCAGCTTTCTCGTTGGGATAAGCTATCTGGCAGAAGGAACTCGGGGAGGAAGCCCCATCTTGGCTCCCAGGTCAGGGTACAAGCCATCCTGGTGCAGGACTCTAGGTGGCAAGGGCTTGAGAAGATGGTCACGTTGTTGCCGCAGTCAGGGGACAGCAAGATCGATGGTGCTTAGCTCACTTGACCACCAACCATGGGACAATGCCACCCATATTTAGGGTAGGTCTTCAATTAAAGCCTAGAAGTGCCCTCATAGACATGCGCAGAGACAGGTTTCCTATTCCTCGCTTTCTTTACCTTCCTTTCTTCCTTTTTGAAGCCCATGTGTATCTGCCCATGATTTTTGTATTTTACCAAATGTGTGTGAATTCATACATACTATGGACATACATAGATATATGTTTTGTGTATATTAAAATCAGCTTACTGTTTGGCAATTTGCTTTCACATTCACGATCCATTTTATTATAAATTGATATATATATATATATATATATATATATATATATATAGTTATTTGTTCACTTTGACTGTTAAGTAGAATTTCACTGCCTAAATAAAGTTGATTTTGGTCATATTTCCTACAGAAGAACTTATCTAGAAGGAGATATTTATTTATTTTCAAGACAGCGTTTCTCTGTATCCTTGCCTATCCTGAACTCACTTTATAGACCAGGCTGGCCTTGAACTCACATTGACCTGCCTGCCTCTGCCTCCCAAGTGCTGAGATTAAAGGCATGTGCCACCACCGCCCACCTACAAGGGGATATTTTATACACAGCTGCTTATAGAGAGAGGAGATACTTTTTTCTGGATGGATATGTAGAAGTATAACTTTTTTTTATAATAAGTTTGAGAATTCCATTATACTAAAAAAACTCCCTCTTCTCTGAAATGGCAGTTCAGCCAGTTTTCAACACATGGTTTATTGAGTGTCTTGTAGAAACCAGTATCTGTTGTGTGCACGGAGGAGATAGCAATCCATAAAGGAGACTTGCTTTAAGTTTCTCTGAGGCTTACAGTCTAAGAAGAAAAAAACCAAATACACAGCACCGGGTGACAGTGAATGCTTTGAGAAATTGAAACATAAGGGGCGGTGTTATAGTTTGGATCTTAGATGCTCTCCAAAGGTCCATATGCTGTAGGTGGTACCGTCTGGAAGTGAGACCTACAGAAGGAAGCTAGGTCACTGAGGGAGGGATCTTGACCGGGGACACTGGAACATGGGCCTCTTATCCTTTTTGCCCACTGTAGCATGAAAAGCTTCCACCACTTTCTTCACTATGACACACTGTATAGCAACAGACCTGACAAACCACGGACCACAAAACCTCCAGGGAACCTCTCAGAGTAGGCTCAAGACACCCCAAGACCAAGTTCTCAGCACAAAGGGCAGGGAATAAGAGACAAAGACACGGGCTGGAGAGATGGCTCAGTGGTTAAGAGCATTGTCTGCTCTTCCAAATGGACCCAGGTTCAATTCCCAGCACCCACATGACAGCTCACAACTCCAGTTCCAAGGGATCTAACACACTCACACCAATGCACGTAAACTAAACAAATTACTTTGTAAAAAAGAGAGCGAGAAAGCCAGGCATGGTGGCACACGCCTTTAATCCCAGTACTCGAGAGGCAAGGCAGGCGGATTGCTGTGAGTTCAAGGCCAGCCTGGTCTACAAAGTGAGTCCAGGACAGCCAAAGGACTGCCTCTGGATGGAAAAGAGACAGACAGGGCCCATAGGCAAATGGCAGTTTATAAAGGGAAAGGGAGCCAGGCCCTGGTGGTGCACATCTTTAATCCCAGCACTCGGGAGGCAGAGGCAGGCAGATCTCTGTGAGTTCAAGGCCAGTCTGGTCTACAAAGCAAGCCCAGGACAGGCAAGGCTATACAGAGAAACCCTGTCTCGAAAACCAAAAAATAAATAACAAATAAATAAAGGTAAAGGGAAGCCCTGAATTAGGATGAGGTGTTTACATTTAATTGGCCATGTTAATTAGATAAGCCAAAGGGGGCTTTTGATTGCTGGGACTTCAATATTTTGAAAGAGGGAGCTTGGTAGTCAGCCTCAGGAAGAGAAAGTGTCCAAATAAGGGACTGGACCTTGGTGGCTAGCTTCAGGAACGTTATCTAATGATTTTTAGCAAGGCAGAGGGAACGGGGTTGAAGGGCAAAGGCTGCCAGAGCCATGTTTGCCATGCTCGGGGCTGCCTAGAAACCCTTTGAAGCTCTGAGCCCAAAACCGCCATTTCCTCATTTTAAGTTGCTCATCTACTGGACCTGAAATCTAAGGCAGTGCAGAGAGAACTACAGCGCTGAGGTGGGACTTGTGGCAGTAGATAGGTGCCCTTTTAAGCACGGTGGTCAGTGAAGACCTCTTTAAAAAGGAGCTTTCAGTAAAAGGCATCCATGAAATTAGGTGAGCCGCAGGTGTGGTGGGAGCAAGCCCACAAAGTTTGAGGACTAACGGCAAGCAAATAGGTGTGTTCTGCAGGTAGATCGAGAGCCCCCCCTGGTCCCCCCCTAAGCTGTTTGCATAAGGATTTGGGCTTTTTATCTTAACAAAAAACATGGGAAGTCATTGGAGAATTTTAAGCCAAGAAGTGTCAATGATGTGATTTAGGTTGTCAAGGGTTTTCCCTGACTCCTAAGCTGAGGGTAGATGCTGGTAAAGATAAGGGCAGAAGACTAATTAAAGGCCGTCTTCATCATTTCAGTCGAGGTGGTAGGTGACTTGGCTTGGGTTAGGGTGACAACTCTGGAGGTGACAGATCCGAGCTATAATTCGAAATGAGAGCTGACTGATGTGGTTGTGGGATGAGAGAGAAAAAGGGGCTCAGCGGAACCTCGCAAGTTGTAGGTTTAAAGCAACTGGATGGACAGAATTGCCACCTATGTGGGAAAAGCAGGTTGAGGCGGTTCACACCGGAGACCTCCAATAGGGGGCTTGAGCAACCAGCAATGCCCTTGATGACTTTGAATTGCCACCTGCCGTGAAGGGTTTTAGAAGGCCTCTTTTTTTGATTTGCGCTTTCCCGATGGCAGTGGCCTGGAGCACCTTTCTTTAGGCACAGGGCCAGAGGTATTTTTTCTTTTTTGTGAATGATTGTTCTTTTCTGTTTTATCTGTTGGCCTCTGGGAGCTGTTTCCGCATCTGAACATAAACTCTTCTGTGAGTCTTGTGAGTCTGTGGTTTGCCTTTTCATTGTATGTCTAAGTATTTAGTCATTAGGATTTAAAACGGCTTAAGTAACTCAATGGTATTTCCACAGTTCCTTGTAGCCAATAAGGAAAGTTGTGTCATTAACATTTCCTCACTGTTCCTCTCCTATCTCTCAAATACCCTTGTTTTTGTTTTGTCATAGTATATTATTGTATTATTATTATTATTATTATTATTATTATTATTATTATTATTATTATTATTATTATTATTACCTTTTTATCAAGAATGGTTTCCTCTCAACATTTATAGTATCTGCATTCTGTATTAGTGTAGTGATGACCACAAGTATGTCATTGTCATCACCACTCCTCATTTATGTAAAGGAATCTCTTAGTAAGTCATACTGCCATGGGGAAAGTGATATATTTCCTGAATTATATATTTAAAATTTCTTTCTACTGCTTCTAAATATGAACAGCTACATTTGTTGTTGTTGTTGTTGTTGTTTTCTGAGACAGGGTTTCTCTGTGAGTCCTGGACTCACTTTGTAGACCAGGCTGGCCTTGAACTCACAGTGGTCCGCCTGCCTCTTTCTCCTGAGTTCTGAGATTAAAGGCGTGTGCCACCACACCCACCTCCAGCTACAAGTTTTTGATCTTTTGAGTATTTTTTTCCTAAAACTCTTTCCATATTAATTAATACTGAGAATCCTATTGCCAGGCACCATTCCTCTTCCAGCTTCACATCAGCATTTTTAATTTTTCTTTTCTGGAAAGAGCTAGACAGAAAATATGTTAGGCTCTGTATTTCATATGGCCTGATGCATCTACTTGCTTACTGCCATAGTGCTGCCATGATTATCAATGCTGCAAATGAATGGGTCTTCCTTCCTGTAAACTTGCCAGGCAAAACAAATGGAAGTTCTGTTGTTTGCAAAGCCTTATTTGTTATGCTTGTGTGTGTGTGTGTGTGTGTGTGTGTGTGTGTGTGTGTATGTGTGTATGTGTGTGTGTGAGAGAGAGAGAGAGAGAGAGAGAGAGAGAGAGAGAGAGAGAGAGAGAGAGAGAGAGAGACTCTGTTAGTATATGAAGGTCAGAGCACAACTTTTCCTCCAACAGGGGCTCCAGGGATTTGAACTCAGGTCACTAAGTCTGCCCTTCACAAGCATTTAATTACAGTCCTCAGTATCTATAAGAGACAAAATATTCAGAGGCAGAGGCAGGTGGATGGCTATGAGTTCGAGGCCAGGCTGGTTTACAACTTGAGTCCAGGACAGCCAAGCCAAGGATACACAGAGAAATCCTGTCTCACAAAACCAAACAAACAAAAATAGAGACAAAATATTGAACACCTAGTTCAATGTAAACTTCTGATAAAGAACAAATAAATTTGTACTATCCCAATTATTAAATCAGGTTTATACTAGGAAATTATTTTTTGAGATCTATATTATATTTTTATTTGCTCTTTATTTGAAAATAAAGTGGAAAGCTGGGTGTGGTGGCACATGCCTTTAATCCCAGCACTCTGGAGGCAGAGGCAGGCTGATTGCGGTGAGTTTGAGGCCAGCCTGGTCTACAAAGTGAGTCTAGGACAGCCAAGGCTACACAGAGAAACCCTGTCTCAAACAAAACAAAACAAACAAACAAAAAGACCTTGTTAAGGTCAAGGATGATATTGAGCCTGATCCTCCTGCCTCTACCTTTCAAATTCTGGGATTACTGGCATGTGCCACCATGACTAGTTGTATCTAGCACTGAGATAGACCCCAGGGCACTGTGTACAACAGGCAAGAACTCTACCCACTTGAGTTGAAGCCCTAACCCCTGCCTCTTATTTTTATTTAATTAATTAATTTATTTATTTATTTTTTGGTTTTCGAGACAGGGTCTCTCTGTGTAGCCTTGGCTGTCCTGGACTTGCTTTATAGACCTGGCTTACGGAAGTCCCTGAAACAGATCAGATTCATTCAATCTCTCCCTGCCAGAGTAAGTAATAGAGGCTTAGCGTCCCTCCTGGAAGAGTGAAGGAAGAGATGACTTTTAGACAGCCAAACTGCGAAGAAAACTAAGACCAGACTGGGTACCTGGAAGGAATTTAGACCTGCTGAGTCACCAGGAAGGGATGCTTTCCAACCTGCTGATCTGCCTGCAGGCTGTGTGGTGTGCTCTAGGCTCCCAGCTTCTGTGAGCTGTCACCAACCCTGGGGTGGGCCTTGGTGATGCAGCTGTCTGAGTCATTTCTGCTCCTGTAAGTGACCCCTCACCCATACTCCTGTAAGAAACGCCAGCAATACTCATTGGACTTTGGTGGTATGTGTACTTTGGTCTGTTGTGGCTTTACTATCTGGAGTGAGTGGATGTGTATGTTGTTTCTCCCTAGGTAAAGTTTTGTCACACAACATCTCCCTTCCCCTACTCTCCCATCTCACCCCCCTTTCTCTGGGACTTGCAGTGCAGTTCAGACTGGTCTTGATTGAACTCATGGTCTCTTTGTCTGATCCTCGGGTATGATTTTCCTCTCTAGCCTATTCTCTTTGCCTTTGGATTTTATACGGAAAACAGCACCAACCGGACCAACTGTCCCAAGCACCAAAGCCTCTCACTCAACGACACTGCATTCTGCTGGTCACTTCTTGCTCTCTCTTAGTGCAAACTCAGCTTTTACTTCTGTAATGTACAGCACTTCCCTCTCAATAGCTTCTCAGCTCTCCTAGTGCCTTTTATATTTTCTTCATTCACGTTTAATATGTCATTTCCACTAGGCTATAAAATACTTGTCTATTTTTCTTCAGTTGTTAATGGAGTTAATCTTCTTCCAGAAGTAATATATTCTTTTCTCTCTCGTCTTAGAATATAGTCCACTTCTGAAGTTTTTACAGTTTGTTAGTCTTTTTTTTTTTTTTTTTTTTTTTAATGCTTTTTCGAGACAGGGTCTCTCTATGTTAGCCTTGGCTGTCCTGGATTCACTTTGCAGGCCAGGTTGGCCTTGAACTCAAAGGGATCCCCCTGCCTCTGCCTCCCAAGTGCTGGGACTAAAGGCATGCGCCACCACACCAGCACCGGTTTGTTAGTCTTTTGGTAAATCTGCTCCACCACCACAGATGTAACCATAGCAGAATTCCTGTTCCTGTTTTTTGCCCCAATGTAGTTCTGACTTTATGCATTCTTCTCTTCCATCCCATATGCTCATGAGTTGAGATCCACTTTGTCCCATTCAAGGCCGTCTTGCAAGGCTGTTTGGGCCGTTTTTTGTTTTGTTTTGTTTTGTTTCCCACAATCCAAGGAGTCATTAATACCGATATCACTTGGGTTCTGACCTAGCATAAAGATGACATTGGCTATATAGTCTTGTACATTTTAGATAGTTTCCCCCTAATTTTTGTTTTAGGAACCATTACCTTTCTAGCGTGAAAGACACCAGTGACCATTTGTTTCCTTTGAAGAGACTGATCATCAACCTTTTAGTCCAGATTCTGTTGATGATGATAGATACTCAGGCTGCCAGAAAAGGGAAACGGTGTGCTTCTCTATTCCAGTTTTGTTCCCCACAATGACAGTGTAAAATGTTTTCATCAATTAAAAAAAAAAAAAAAAAGTAGCCCCAGTAGGCTTGGGAACAGTAAGTAGCCCTCCAGACTGGCCTTGAACTTGTTTTACTCTGTCTTAATCTTAGACAGACTGTCTTAGTCTCCTTTAGCACTGAGATTACAGGCCAGCATGTCTGCCTTTCCATTCACTTTTGACAAGGACCCGCACACTGCCTTCTCCACTTGTACATAAACAGACCTCAGAGTGGATGAAGTATCTTTGAGCATCTCAGGAGTCCTGTTGGAGTCACCCAGTGAGGAACTTTGGGAAGAAGACAAGACAATGGATTTGTAAAGTACAATATGAAGTCAGCTCTGCATAGTTTCAAATGTGTGTGTGTTGTGAATCTTTTACAGTTTAAAATATAAATGGAGTACGTTGGTGCATACCTTTAATCCCAGCACTTGGGATGCAGGGGCAGGTCTCTGTGAGTTAAATGCCACTCTGGTCTATATAGTGAGGTCCAGGACAGCCAGGGCTACATAACAGAGATATCTTGCTCAACCCCACCCATATATGTGTATGTATGTTTTTGATTATATATATATGATTATACTATAACCATATATATATATATAATTGGGTTTGTGCAAAGGAAGCAAAACCAATTATATATTTATACATAATTACATATACTTGAAATAATCCTTTTATTTATTTATTTTTTAAAGGTTTTTCGAGACAAGGTTTCTCTGTGTAACAGTCCTTGGCTATCCTGGATTCCCTTTTGTAGACCAAGCTGGCCTTGAACTCACAGCAATCCCCTTGCCTCTGTCTCCTGAGTGCTGGGATTAAAGGTGTGCGCCACCATGCCTGGCACTTGAAACAATCTTTTAAGGAAAAAGTTTTGTCATGCGGGGCACTTGAAACAATCTTTTAAGGAAAATGTTTTGTTTTGTTTTGTTTTGTTTTGTTTGGAGACAGGGTTTCTCTGTATAGCCTTTGCTTTTCTGGACTTGCTTTGTAGACCAGGCTGGCCTTGAACTCACAGTGATCAATGTGCCTCTGCCTCCTGAGTGCTGGAATTAAAAGCATGTGCCACCACACCTGGCTTTAAGGGAAAAGTTACGCAAGCCTCAATCTATCCTTCTTTTTTGTTGTTGTTGGTTTTTTTTTTTAAAGATTTATTTGTTTATTATTTATTGTATATGAGCTATTTATCTGCAGAAGAGGGCATCAGATCACATTATAGATGGTTGTGAGCCACCATGTGGTTGCTGGGAACTGAACTCAGGACCTCTGGAAGAGCAGGTGGTACTCTAAACCACTGAGCCATCTCTCCAGCCCCTGAATCTATCCTTCTTTAATCCACATTCGATAATGTGTGCCATATATTATCCTGTAGTGTTTTCTTATCTGAAGAAAGAATCTTTAGTTAGTTGACTTTTGGATTGGTAAAGGATGCAGGCAATTTTAGGAATAGAGAAACCCAATCTATGGAGCTAAGGAGTCCCAGAAGACAACCAGAGTTTCACTGATACAGGAAATGGAGGGCTCCTTCCTAATTCTGTCTGATGAAGGTGAAAGGAAAGGCCAGGGCCTTTTATTTATTTATTTTTTAAATACCGATGAAACGCTTGGGTTCCTCTGGCTTGGGCCTACCATATGGCAGCTTCCCAGTAAGAACAGAATAGCTAGAGTGTAGCCCTCTCCTCCAAGATGACAGAACACTTCACTTCCCCTACTGTAACGTGGGTTTCCACCCAGACTGCAGTATTTGCACAGCATGTTCCAGCTCAGATTTAGGTGAGTGGGTGGAAACATTTTAAAAACTGGGCTCATATTTTTTTTTTAAAAATAGAGTATTTCTAAATGAAAGTCACGATTCCTAAAACCAAATAAAAGTGCATAAATATACTTAGTCTTATTATACTTAAAATACAGAAAAAAAAAAAAACCCCTCTGTTGTTTATTTATTTATTTATTGGTTTTTTGAGACAGAGTTTCTCTGTAGCCCTGGATGTCTTGAACTCGCTTTGTAGACTAGGCTGGCCTCGAACTCACAGGGATCTGCCTGCCTCTGCCTCCCAAGTGCTGGGATTAAAGGCGTGCGCCACCACACCCAGCTCAGAAATAAACTCTTAATGGTGTTAATTCACTGTAGCACTACATTGGAATAACACAAATTTGACTCCTGAAAAAAATCATTTGAATGCAGAAGAAAATGTTGGCTATATGATTTGGGATAAAACTGTGAGCTGAGATTGTATACCACCCAAATTTACTACTACCCAAATACAAGTGATACTAGTTTTCTGGGTGGTGTTGTGAGCCCGAAGAGTCAGTCATCAGAGATGAATCTGGAAAAGAACTAAAGCCTGGCATGTGTGCAGCTCGAAGCACATGTGGACTATTGTCTTTATGGCTACATCTTTGAATGTATACCCTGCAGCCATATGCGCTGTGATCTGGACAGTTAATTAGTGGTCAGCTAGGAATGTCTTTTTTTTTTTTTTTTTGGTTTGTGTTTTTGTTTTGTTTTTTGAGACAGGGTTTCACTGTGTAGCCTTGGCTGTATTGGACTCACTTTGTAGACCAGGCTGGCCTCGAACTCACAGTGATCCGCCTGCCTCTGCCTCCCGAGTGCTGGGATTAAAGGCATGCCCCACCATGCCCGGCTGGAATGTCTTGAGATATGATTTATCAATAATAAGTGATACGGACTCAGTGGTAGACCACTTACCTAGTGTATGTGAGGCTTCAGAATCTTATAACCACAAATAGTAAAAATCATAATGCCATCTTGCTTATTTATTTGTTGAGTCACTCAGTACTGATTTCTGTGGGCCACAGATGTGGCAGGTATTATGGGAATCTGAGTTACAGCTTCAAAATAAGTGGTAGTATTCTACTACAGAACTGGGGGGAAAATGAGCTGAGAGCAAAGAAATATTCAAAATTACTGTGGAACACTTTGCTGGTCACTGTGTATAAGACAGTAAAGACTGTTACCTTCAGTTCAGAAATTAGTGGGAAAAACTAGATCCCCTTAACATAACTAAGAATTCATATATTTAGTAAATACAGAATGTTAAATGTAACTAATTTATAGTATTTGCTTGCAAGGGTTATGATAAAGGGTCCTGGAATTCCTTACGTCAGAATCACTGTTTCCTGATTACAATAGTTAAATGCCTTGTGAGTGAGGAGAGATTTCTGTAGCTATTCAATGTAACATGACAGTGTTTTCTCAAAGAAATGTTAGTAGGCAGCATATCCTTTTTGAAGTTGTATGAATAAGAGATAAAGCACACAGCATTTCCCTCATTCAAAAAAGAAAGTTGCTCCTCTGATGGCGTTAGGCCTCAAATATCTCAGACACATAATTTTGCAAATGCTTCCTACCGAATTACAGATCGCACTTGTGGAATTCTCTGGCAAACACTTGTGCCTCTTCGACTTGCCAGCTTCTATATTCAGAGTAGAAATCATCCATAGATTGTCACAGAATGACCTCAGACCAGACTAGGCCAGGACACTGTGCTTCTATTTCTGGCTTTGACATTTTTCCCTGATAATGGTTTGCCAAGCCGTATTATTATGCCATCCACAAAGCCAAAATTTATATTTTGAGGATATCATAGCTGCCATCTTTAAAAATGCCTTGCTTTAAAAAAAAAAAAAATGTCTTGCTTTCCCTGCAAGCTTATGAGTTGACCTTGTAGTTGTTAATGTGGTGTTTTGTTTATTTCTAGTTAGATGACAGGAAGTCACACAGTAGACGTGCTCTGGGGAGGAAAAGATCAGCCTTTCAGGTAAACAAAGCTAGAGTTACTGTTGGTTGTCACTTATCCAAGAGACCTGGGCTAAGCAAGAGTCCAGGTATCAATCCTGAAATCCATGACACAGAGTTCATTCCCGTGTCCTCTCAATCACTTACAGTGAGCCCTGAAGAGTGCTTCACCTAATCTCTCAGGAGAGCTTTTAACAAGTAGCCACATGAGGGAAGTTTGCCTCCTTTTCCTTTCCCTTGCCCTCCCTCTGGTGGAGGTGTTAATGAGTGAAACCCCAAGATGGGCAGCTGAGAAGCCCTTCCTCCATTAGCCTGCTTGGTGGTGAGTGACTGGCTGTTCATTGTCACTTCGCAGATGACCGGATGGTGGCCCGTGCCCTTTGGTCTACACAGAAGGAATCTAAATGGGAGATGAATCACTTATTCAGAAACTCCTGTTGTTCATATCTGCAGACAGGCACAGACCCAATATCTAACTGGCTAATGTGTTCCCAGCAAGTGTCAGGGAAGGAGTAAACTTCTGGTCAGAAAACAAGCCAGAGCCTTGCTTCACAGTAACCTAATAGTTTAATAGTTAACACACGACAATCAGATACTTAATAGTTTAATAGCCAACATGAAATGTTTATAGTTTCCAAGTCCCTTATAGCTATGATTTCACTTGATGTTCTTGCCCCAATATGAAAAGTACCTTTACACTCACAGATTTTAGTAGAGAGACCAGAAGTGTGTCTTCTCCATTTCCAGAGCCTAATACACATAAGACACGCATGATGTAACTCACAAAATTACGAAAAGCATTCCCAAGTTTTTGGGACACCATGATCATACCTATCCTAGGAATAGGATTAAATTGGTATTTATAGACCACAAGGATTAGCACATATTAACTGTTATGATTAAAAATGAGATGGCATGCAATGGATATGAATATCGGGAGATTTATTGTAGAAGTGTGAGAGAGAAGGAAGTGGGGGAGGGGGTGCCTGGGGGGGTAGGGGTGGAGAGAGAGAGAGAGAGAGAGAGAGAGAGAGAGAGAGAGAGAGAGAGAGAGGAGAGAGGAGAGAGGAGAGAGGAGACAGAGGAGAGTCATTTGTCCTTTTATATCCTGGGGCCCTGGCACATACCTGGTGACAGGCTGTGATGATGTCAGAGGTTGCTAAGCAACCTAGAGCAGGTATGCTAACAGTAAGTTAAATGTTAGCTAATATAGTTATTATTGAAAATGATGTTTGAGGTACTATAGAGCTGTATATAAAAGAATGGATTCTAGACCCTGACCCTCTGGGTTTGAGTCCTGCCTTCACCACATAGCATGCCATTAAGATGTACATAAAAGTCTTCTAGTAGTACTTACCAGGAGACAGAGCTAATGACATGAGGGCCTGCTACTGTTCCTCATTAGTGCTAGTACTTACACACAAATAAGAATTTGTCCCCCTTACATGGAAAATGAGGAAGGAAGATAGTCTATAATGTTTTTAAAAGGCTTTATTTAATTATGTTTGTGTGGGGGCTGTATTGCAGTAAGCACAAGTGCCCTCAGAGACCAGAGGTGCTGGGTACGCCTGGAGCTGGAGTTACAGGTGGTTGTGAGCCGGCTGTTGGGGGTCCTAGGAACCAAACTGTCTACTGCTGAGCCATCCATCTCTCCAGGCCCTGGATATAATCTTGGTTCTCACATGTTACTTCCTTTGATTGAAATGTTTCATCTGTAGGTTATGTTACTTTCCCACAATTCCATAATACGTTTTATTTCCTTTCACCGGCAACGTTTTATTCTCTAGTACTGGATGGAGACCTTTTCCCCAAACCAGCATTTGTGAAAGATCATCTACCACAAACAAAACCTTTCAGATACCCTGTGCTGTAAGGCGCTCAGTTATGCCACACATGCACATCTGCATGATAGCCGCAGATGTGAACTTTTGCCTGTCTCCTCTTACTCTCTAAGTCCACTAGTGATAAACCGCTTGAATGTTAAATTTTTATTCAACTTTTGTTGATTTAGCCAACAGCAGGTTATATAAGTATGCTGCTACGCAGTAAGTCACTAAGCAGTAGACTCTATTTTAATTATTAATTAATTAATCACTCTTTGCTATTGGTTATCTAATTTGTTCAGGGTCCTTACACATTTCATAGCTACTGAAAAAAATGATCTAGTTAACTCCCCCCCCCCCCCCCCCCCCCCCCAGTGTGAGGATTTGGTTGTAAATTCTGTCTGGCGTCTTTCACCGTAAGGATGAACCAAGGTTCACGGTCTTCTTAGGTCTTCTTAACCAGCTTCAGAGCGCTCTTTTGAAAACCTCCACAAGAAACAGGACCCTAGGCGGTGGGTGTGGAACAGGGAGGAGTCATAATTGTAGCAAAGAAGAACAAGGCAACACTTCCCACACTGTCTTGTTTTTGTTCTGTTCTCCCAGGATGGTGGTGACAGTTGATCAGACACAAGCTGGCAGTCCCCTGCCGAAGTGAGGATAAAGATGACCCTCAACAGCAGCAGCAGGGGGACAGAGACCAGGAGGAGGGATGTGCATAAGAGGAGGAGAGGACGAGGTGATGAGGTGCCAAGCGCCACTGCCACCGCCACAGTTAGATTCTCCTCTAAGGTTCGGAGCTGGTGAGCCACCTCCCGGGATGGGGTGGGGGTAGGAAGGGGAGGCTGAGGGGTGGGGCAGAAGGCTGGAACCGGTAGGCCCTGATTGGTTCTTGCACTCTCGCAGCGTCACCGGATTGGGCGGTTTGCAGCGGGAGATGTTATGAGGTGCAAGAGGGCGGAGCTAGCCGTTTGGGTAGGAGCTTTGGCCTGGGAGTGGGGTGTGGAGGAGCGGCTGCGGGGCAGGCGGCTAAGCCTCGGGGACCCGAGTGTGGGGAAAGCACAGCCACCGCCGCTCGGTTCCGCTAGCCGCGCCTGTTCGCTCATCGCTCTGGAGGTTAAAAAACAAACCAGCAACAGAAAAAAACCAACCTCTAAAAACCAACGACAAAAAATCTGAACGACACGTAGTCGCCACCACCTGGTCCCTGCTAACCGCAGGAAACTACCTTGCAGTGCGGCGGGCGGGGACACACCCTTATCTGGACGCCCCACGTCCCTAGCTCCTTGCCCCACCCGCTGCAGAAAAGGGGCCATCGTTCCCCCAAGACCTGTCCCCGCTGCCCCGCAGACAGTCGCAGGGCTGTGCCCACTCCTGGAGCGGCGCTCGGGAAGCGGCTTGGAGTTGTGTGCTCCGCGTCGCGGTTGCGGGGACGAGAGGGCTAGCGGGTGTCCAGGTTTCGGGGGACCTGGCGACCACCATCCATGTCCCGGCCCGTCTTCCTCCTCTAGCTTGGCTCCCCGGGCCGGGTGACTGCAGACCGAAAAACTCCTCGCCCCCGAGCGTCCCCCGGGAGGGGAGGGGAAGGAGGTGGGGTGGGAGGAGGTGGATCCAGAAGGAAGGCGCGAGCAGTCCGCCCCCGGGAAGCAGCTCGCGCGCCCGTCAGCCCGGCCAGTCTCGCGCTCGGCGATCGCGGGCGCGGGAGCGGGGGGCCCCGGCCGGCCCGGCCAGGCGACGGGAGAGTCCGGCGGCCGCCGCCCCGCCCCACGCCCTCCCGCGGCGGCGCCGAGAGCCCGGGGCCGGCCGGGGCAGGTCGCGGCGCTGCCTTGGAACGGACCCTAGGGGTCTCCGTTGCGTGGTCGCTTCTCTCACCGCCCTGGGCTGAGGCGCGGGCCCGCGGAGGCCGCGCCCGCGTGTGCGCAGCGAGCCAGGCCGGGGCACAAAGGCGGGCGGCGGGCGCCGGGGTCCGGCGGGCCGCGGAGGAGGGGCGGCGCCTCATGAATATTAACCGAGCCGCGGCCTAGCGCGCCCCGCCGCGGGCCGAGCCGCCGAGCCGAGCTCTTGCTTCCCCGCACGCGCCCGGGCCGCGCTTCCCGGGAGCCCGCGCCGGCGACCCGCCTCAGGAAGGGGCGGAGGAAATAGTGGTAGGTGGGTGGTTTGCTTTGCGCCTTTCCCTTTGCTTCAGGTGGCCACCGGGGAGGGCGAGCCGGGGTCGGGGGAGGGGGGTGGCCGGCAGTCGCCAGCTAAGAGTTGCCGGGGCCGCGGCTCGCCCCAAGCATGCCCGGGAGCTGGAGCGGGAGCGACGCCGCGTCCCACCCGCGGCCGCACGCCTCCCCACCCATCCCCGCCGCGGGCCAAGGAAAACAGCCGCCTCCTCGGGGGCGCGGGCCGGGGCGCAGGGCAGGCTGCCACGGGCGGCCGGAGTCACCCGCGGCCCCGGCGGCCACCGCAGACGCCGCTGAGCCCACGCCCGCCCTGGTCGGAGCTGGCTTTTTTGTTTGTTTGTTGGGGAGTTGGAGGGCGTCTGCGAGTCTATCCGGGTGCGGAGAAAACTTCGCCTAAGAGTAGGTATCCGGGTGCTGCAGAATGCGAATACCGCCTCGGCACTGCCCAGGAAATGCAGCAATTAAAATGCACTTGAACCGGGATTCTTTTTTTTTTTTTTCCTTGAAGGCTTCATAGCAGCCGGGCGTGTTTGACATAGCCACCGGAGCTGTTCTGAGCTCTCATTCTCTCTTTCTCTTCTCGATGTTCAGGCTTTCCCTCCCTCCCGCCCCCTTTAAAAAAATTTGTTGCGGGAGGGGATTGTTTCTTTCCTTTGCGTGCTTCACCTTCGTGGACTGAATAATCCTTTGGATTGTGGAAGAGGGGGAACTTGGTCTGGACTTGTGGCAAGGCTGAAGATCGGCGCCTGGGGAAAGTTCGCGTCCTTCATTAACTTCTCCCTGTTCTAGGAAGAATCTCCGAAAGCTGACGCCAGAGCAACCCCCTAGGATTTTCCCTGGCCTCGGAGCAGCCCCGCCTGGAAGTGGACCTCTTCTCTCTGCACTTGGCCTCTATCCTCCCTGCCGAGGAAACCTGTCGCCCCTGAACTTTGAAGTCTGGAGAAAATGAAGAGGGAGAAGTGTGTTGAAGTGGGCGTTTGAAGGGGGGCGTCCTGCAACTTTTTTTTTTTTTTTTTAATCGTTTGAGCAGCCCTTACCTTGCACCGCCTCAGAACCTGCTGTGGAATTGGTACCCCCCCTTTTTTTTTTGGTGTATGGGTGGCACCTCTCCAATGTGGACTCCCAAAGGATTTGTCCCTTTACAGTTTGAAATGAAATGATGGCCACACATTGGACTGGTCTGCCTGAGGGAGATGGTGACAAACTCAAGGCCTGTGGGGCCGCCTCTGCCTGTGAGGTAAGCCAGCCAGCTAGCTTTGGGCGGTGGCTTAATGTCTGTGAGCGCGCTAAGAGTGTGGGGTCGTCTGCCACTGGGCCTCGGGAGGGGCTTCAGCTGCTTGCTGGCAGCGCCCCAGTTGCCCAGGAGGGAGGTGAAGCCTGGCCTACTTTTGTTTCTAGGGACTTTGGTGATTAATTAGCAGGGGCAAGCCTCGATCTTAAATGCCTCAATCTTGGTTACCGGCGGGCCAGGGGGCATTTGTCTCTCTCTTTCATGGCCAAGAAGCCTGACAGCAGGCAGTACAGCTCAGCATCCATTTTTCCTTCAGTGTTTTGGAGATTGATCTACTTGGGGGCGGCTTTATGTAACTCTCCTGTGCGTTACATCCCAGGGGCGAGGCAGCTGGTATTGCTTTGGTGCACCTGGATTCCAATGTTTTCGACTCTGGTGGGAGGGGATCCTGGCTGCTAGTGGTGCCTATAGCAGCGTTGGGTGGCGATTGAAGTCTTTTTCGTGGACAGTTTAGGCTCGTCTTGGAAGCCGCCTGTAGTGTTGAAAGCCCAGCCTCCTGGAAATCTCCCGGCTTTGCTGTTGTTTTATTTATGCTCTATGGGCCCTTACAGTGCCCCATAGTTCTGTGGGCTCTTACAGTGCTCCACAGTTCTGTGGGCTGCTCTAGGTGGCAGGTTGTTTGCATTGAAGTGCAGAGAAGGGTTTGCTGGGAAGAATTTACTTAGGTTTTCTTTTCTTTTCTTTTTTTTATTTCCCCCTGCCTCCCCCCAACAGAATTCGTAGAAAAATCCATTCATTTATGGCATCCACATGACTGCTGTCCCTTTTAGCCTCCTTGTATTTGAGTTGCTGTATGTGGCGTTTTATGTCGATGATGGATCTATTGTGTTGACTTTGTTTCCGTATAGTTTCTGTGATTTGCTTGTTCAAGGTGCTGAATATTGTTATTCTTTAAATGTCATTTTTGAGGCGCCCGTGTCTTTATTGAGATGTCAGTGGTGACAATAGCAGCATCTCTGGTGAGCCCTCCCTAGCTCAGTTTCTTTTGCCTCTGTTGTGAATTCTCTCTTCATGGTCTTTGGTTATAAAGCTTGTGAATTTGGACGTTTAGTCAGTTAAATTTTGGTCTATAAAGCGTGCAGGGAACATGCTTCACAGTTTACTTCGGGAATAGAAAGTTGGTGTGTAAACAGGGCATTCTGTGTGTCACTGCACAGTTTATTGGACAGGGCCTCAGCTTTACACCTAGAATCAGCATTCTGCTTTTTGATATGAGTAAACACCTGCTTGCAGGTGAAGCATAATTAAGCCTGACACCACAGTCCTCTGATCACAGTAAACCATAATGAATCCTTTTAGAAGACCTACCTACAACCTGGTGATTGCTTAATGGGTGTTGTAGTTACATAATAATATATGCTGTAGTCCTAAAGCCTTATTTGTCATTGTCCTGTGAACACTTTAATTAACATTTTGCTTGCATTGTGGTTGCTAGAACTAACGTTTATTTGACAATATATGTATATGAGTGTGTGTTGTTATTGTTTAAGGATTGCTCTCAAACCAAAAATTTAGATACATGTTGTACTTGTCCAGAAACCAGTTCGTACTTCCAGTTAGTCCTATACAGGTTTTATTGACAGTGGCAGTGCATAATTTAAAG
>OU015749.1:22602509-22612706 GCA_907169655.1 Acomys percivali | reverse complement strand
AGTCTGCCCTGCCTCTCCAAGACTGATTACTTGTCCCTAGTGCATTAGTCTGAAACACACTGTGCTTTATTGGGAACAGTGCTCATGGCTCTGGCCAGCTCTGTCTTCTTTGGACTGCAGCCTCTGTGAGAGCACAGGCCGTGTTTACTTCCACAGTGTCTGACACATAATAAATGCTCAGTGTTTGTTGAATAGATGAATGAATACACTGGAAGGGCTTTACATTTCAGTGACTGTTCGCTGAGATTCTGGTACACTGATTGTTTTATCTTCATTATTCTGCCTCATCATTCCTTCCTTCACCGGCTTTGGAATTTCTTCAACTCACCCCCCCCCCCCACCCCAGACAGGGTTTCTCTGTGTAGCCTTGGTTGTCCTGGACTCGCTTTGTAGACCAGGCTGGCCTCGAACTTGCAGCTATCCGCCTACCTCTGCCTCCCGAGTGCCGCCACCGCCCGGCTTTCTTCAACTTTTTTTATCTACTTATCTTGGGACTCAGTTTGACCCTCTTTTCCTCCTGAGTTTCATGGTTTTGACCCAGGGTTGCCTCAAACTGGATGTGTAGCTGAGGCTGACCTTGAACTTGTGATCTTCCCGATTCCACCTCCTGACTTGTGGTATCACAGGCACATGCCAGGAAGTCTGCTTTCCTCTATTAGTGTTGTTTCTGAGACAAGATCTCACGGTAGAGCCAGGGTGGTCTTGACTGTTTCAAGCCTCCCCAGGGCCGGAGTGACAGGCACTTGCTACCTGGTATGCATCCTTTTATCTCTTGGTTCAGGTGGCCACATCCTACTGACCCGAGCACTCAGGATCCCTATGCACTTGGAAGCAAGCAGGCGGCTCCAGAGCCAAACTGCTGATTCTCCGCTTCCTGCTGCTCACCTTCCCAATTTGCTCCTTCCGGGCATGCTCCTCAGGAGCGCTAGCAGCCCTGCTCTGCAGGCTCTGGAATGATTGGTGTCTCTTTTTTAGCACACATATGACCCGCATATTTGCTTGCCTGATTTCTCAGTTTGCTGGCTGCTGTATTCTCCGTGTTGTAAGTAGAGCAGGCCATTTATAAATCAAATCATGTCATTCCTTCACTCAAATTCCTTTAATGGCCTTTTATTTCCCTAAAAATTAAAAGGGCAGAGTTCTTTCAGTGACCTTCAGGGCTTTGCCCTCTCACCTTCCTGTCCTCACTTCCTGTTGCTCTTCCCCGGGTTTTGTACTGACTCTCCATCCTAGAGTTTCGCTTTTCTGCATGAGGAGACCAGCCTCCCACTTGCTGTTCCCTCCTCCTTTTGCACTGTTCTTCCCCCATCTCCCTCCTCATGGCTCGCTCTGGGGTCTGGTTTGTGTTTACAGGTCACCTTCTGCAGGAAGCGTTGCCACCCCCTGCTTAGTGAACACCACTCCCCCGCTTGGTACCCACTGCCCCTTCCCTGCGTTATCCCTGCATCCCCCATTTCCAGTGGGCCTGCTTGGCGAGATGATTTTACTCTTTTTCCCCCCAGGTTGGTAATGCATGTAGAATATACACGTTCAGAGTACAGAGTTTGGGGCTGGAGAGATGGCTTAGAGGTTAAGAGCACCGTCTGCTCTTTCAAAGGTCCCTGGTTCAATTCCCAGCACCCACATGGCAGCTCACAACTGTCTGTAATTCCAGTACCAAGGGATCTGACACTCCCACACCAAAGTATATTTAAAAAAAAAAAAAAAAAATACAGAGTTCGGCTGTTTGCTCATGTGCTCTTTGTCTCCTAATGTAGTTTTCAGATGAATGAAGGCAAGAAATCCCACAGTGTCATGGCGTTTGTTCTTAGACATGTAATATGCAAATACTGTGTGTTATCCGTGGAGTAGGAAGTGCCTGGTCTTCAGGAGGGCTCCTCACACCTTAAATTCCCTTCCATTTCCGTCAGGGCTGCTGCGGAGATGTCTGAGTCACTTATTTTCCTTTGTATCTTTCTTACCTTTGGGAAGTTGGTTACCAAGTTACAGTAACCAGGACGATATGTAGTACAAATGAAGGAAATAATTTGTACCGCTGGGTTTGATATTAGATTTAGTGGGAGGAGAGTCTGAGTGGGGGATGCCGAAAACATATTGAAAGGCAGTATGCCCAGGGCTCGAGGGCTTTACCTGGCATTCATGTGCTTCTGGGTTTGAGTTCTAGCACTTAAACACACACACACACACACACACACACACACACACAAAACAAAGTTTATATTAATAATGTGTCTGTAGTGAAATGGTTGTCTAGCATGTGAATGATACTTAATTTTATATTTTTAATATAATAACTAGACAAATTTGACTTTGATGAGAATATAGAGATGATAATTTTTCATCCTTTTAAATCCCAAACTGCTGTTTACTGATTTTTAAAATAAATTATGTTCTACCAGTCTTGTGAAATTCTGGTTTCTAGCAAATCTATACTCAAAGCAGTAGGCGAGCAGCCTTTCAGAGGCATGTGCTGTGTTCCCAGGATGTCCTGGGCTTGACCCTAGCTAGTTAGAGCATACCATAACGCCATTACTTAATGGTAAGTGTTCCACCATAGCCATGGATCCAAAGCCAGAATACGCTCTGCCAAACTCTGTCTGTGGAGCATTAGGGCCGAGGGTGAAGCCTGCCAGGATTGAGAGTAAATAGTTCAGTAGCAGAAGTGTGTGTCACTCGGGGCACGGGGTGAGTCTGGATTTGAATGCATTAAGTAAGATCTGTCACTCGATAAGAGCCACTAACAAAGAAAATCCCTCTATAAGTTATTAGTGTTCCTTAACATTCACTTTTGCTTAACATATTTTGAAGTCTGTTGTGCTTGATTTCATGGTTTTAATTTGAGCTACTGCAGGTCAGGTAATCTACAACAAAGGGACTTCCCTCTTTCTTTTGTTCTTTGCACTAGGAAGAGCCTGTTATCTTCATGTACTAACAGTATGCTTGCTGATTTAAGAATGGGCAGTGCTAGCTAGTGTTGGTAGATGCACAGATGCTGTTATTGAATGCAGCTATTTTCTGTTGCAGAAGGACCATATGGTAGGCACTTGTTTTTCTTTCTGGTTGATGTGATTAGATTACAAAAATGAAAGGTTACTGTATTTAAAGACTGTCCTAGTATGTATCCACTTTTAATCGACCTTTAGGAATTAACTGTGTGAAGCCATGTAAATAGGCTTCCATATACTCTTAGGAGTAGAAGGACTTTGTAAGTAACTTTAGAGTTTCTGTGAGAAACACGTGACCTGAGGTATCCTTGGAAGGCCAGGTTTATTTTGGCTTACGGTTCACCAGGATCTAGTCTGTGGAGGCCGCGAAGGTACTGCGCAGAGAGCAGACAGTGCTGGCCACGTAGCGCCTGCCGTCAGGAGCTGGGGGTGACAACGGCTGGTGCGCAGTTTGCCACTCAGCTTTATTCTCTAGGACTCCGGCTCCCAGAGTGGTAACACACACATCCAGTCCTTCCTCAATTAAAGTTTCCTGGGAACATCGTCATAAACATACCTAGCGTGTGTGTCCGTGGGGACGCTAAAGCTAGTCTAGCTGGCCATGGAGATGAACCCTTATGGACATGTTCATGCAAAAGCTGGGGTTTGGATTATTTTCATGAAAATAATCTCGTAGTTTGAAGTGCTGTCGTCTCACCAAACTGAGTAGTGTACAAAATAGCTTGTTTCCCCATGGAGTAATAGAAGACAGCATTTTACAGTTTTAAAGTGGCCAGAGCGATGGCACTAGGGTAAAGACGCTTGCCCTAACTCTGTAACCCCCGGTGGAGGGAAGGGGAACTAATTCTCCAGAGGTGTTCTCTTACCTCCACACATGCACACACACATCACTCTCATCTCCACATGTGTACCGCACATACACATCACACATATGCATGTGCACACAGATTGTAAGTTTTTAATCTGAGAGACAAATGGATATACTGTGCTATAGCTTCAAAAACTTGACACGATAGAATATTTTGTTTTCTAGTTAATGTGAAAAAAAAAATCTATTCTCTCAAGTTGGAAGTTTAAAATTTAAATTTGGTATTTCTGAATATTTATCTGTTTTTGAGACCATAGACAGAACAGAGCAAACTGTTGTTCGTTACTATTAAAAGGCTAAGTTGAGGACTTTTATGCACTTTCCCCCAGTGGCTGGCTGCTCAACGGCCTTCGTTTGATACTGGGGATGTTTGGATTCTCGCTTGGTTTCTTACTGCCTTTTGCCCTGTTGCTTATCTCAGCCATGGGTGGACATCTGGCAGAGCTGTGGGCAGTGCCAGGCATGCTCTGTTCTCATAACCTGATGAGCACATCATCTCTTCTTTTCCTGGCCCCCTCCCTCCACTGCATTCATCATTCACATAGCAAATTAGAAATTAAAAAGTTAAATTCCTGACTGTCCTGGGCTTGCTTCGTAGACCAGGCTGGCCTCGAACTCACAGAGATCCGTCTGCCTGTGCCTCCCAAGTGCTGAGGACTTACATTCTGAATAACATTGATTATTAGGTATCAGATGGAGTTCGTACATTTGGAAGTTTCTTCTGGATACAGTTTAACTAGTGTAATCGTGGACTTGTTCTGTATTGAAGATCATCTGTGTGAACTTGATCAGTGAGGGCTACTTTCTTTTCTGGGCTCTGAATATTGGCGTCTAAAAATAATAGGGATCGGCATGTGAGATGAGGGAAGGAAATGCTTGGGGCACCCATTTTAAAATCAGATCTTTATTAAAAGCTTTTATGAAATTGCTTTTTCCTTCATTCCTTCATTATTTATTCATTTATTCATTCACGTTTCTCAACAGGTTTGAACAAAGAGAAAAATAGAGACAGGAAAATTAAAAGCTTAGAATTGTCCCCAGGTGTATACTTGCAAATTCTGCTAAGGTTATAGGCTGGGTTCATGTCCCAGAAGTCTTCCTTGACTTTCCAGTTCGTTCTTTAATTTTTGAAGTGACAAAAACCCAGTAAAGAAACAGAGACAAAAACAAAACCCCAAGGCAGTGGGGAACTCTGTGAGACCCATCATCTCCCAGGAAGTTCTCCATCTCAGAGCTTGTGGTCCCTGAGAGGATTGTTTCCAGTATGGCGCATGGGCCAGAACACTGATTTAGTGAAATGTAGGAGATTATAATTAGGAAAATTTTTCTGTTTTTTTTTTTTTCCTCTCCCTGAAATAGGGTTTCTCTGCATAGCCCTGGCTGTCCTGGACTCCCTTTGTAGACCAGGCTGGCCTCAAACTCACAGTGATGCACCCTTTTTCCCGAGTGCTGGGATTAAAGGCTTGTGCCAGGAATTTATTTATTTACTTATTTATTTATTTTGCTGTTTTATTTTTAAAGTCTTTGTATTTTTTGAAAATTCATTTCATAATCTCATAGGCATGCATCTTTGTAGGTGTTACGGATGGATCATACCCATATTGTATAAGAATTTCAGAGTCTAAAAATATAAAAAAGAATTTCAGAGTCCATAATGTAGAACTAACATTAGATTCTTTTTCTGTGTCTGTGAAGGTAGAGCTAGGTGATCTCAGGTAGATGGCCCTATTTTAATTAGAAGGTAACTGAAATTAAATTTGTTTTCTTGATAGAGGTAGAAGGACCTAGAAGAGGTGTTCTAAGCTACCCCTGCCTGGGTAGGACTTTCACTCAGGCAAGTTGGGGTTGATCAGTCGAGTAACTTTTTGAATTATAGATTTATAGTCCAATCATTAACGTAATGAATGAATGAGAATCCCCGGAGGTCACACCAGACCTTTATGGGTTTTGTGGTATCCCAGTGATCATCCAAGTTTGAGAACAGCAGAACTCTAGACCATATTCACAGACCCTTCCAAGAAGTGTTAAGTGGACACAACTTAGTTAATACTCAAGATTGAAGCCATCGCTGGCCTCTGTTGGAGCCAAGCATTATGTTCGTGTTGCTGCTCGCCTGAAGTGGTGTCTTTTCAAGGGCAGGGAACTCTGTGTCAGGAGAGCCAGGTATGGTGGTGCACATCATATCTCCAGCTGAGAAGCCGAGGCACCGGCATAAGTTCGAACCCAGGGGTTGAAGGCAGCAAAAGAAAACACTTTAAAATTCAAGAGGTGTGAGTGGTAGCTGAGTGTCCTTTTGAAAAGTATCTGCTGAACCTTAATCAATCATTTTAAAGTGATAGAATTCTGCATTTTGGCTTAGTGCAGCTACAACTGTTACTTTTTAACTTTATTATAGAAGTAATTTTTTTTTTGTTTCATTTGTAGAAGGCTGTATTTAAAGTATTGCTGGAATAACTTGTAATTGGTTGTTTTTACTAATTTTTAGCAAGAACAGAAAAAGTCACAGCAAAAGAATATATATGTACACACATACACACACACATGCACCTCTGTTCCTAAGTGCACATTGTGAATGAGTGACAGAAATCATTTCAACATAAATCTTCAATAATGAAGTGTTCATTAGTGAGATAATTTCCCCTATAAATCCGTCCCCATTTGCTGCCAGCAGCTCTTCGGATTCTGCCCTTTGAATTGGTCTGGTCGTTCAGTCTGATTCATAGTCGCTGGCATTGAGTAATATGATGCAGACACAATGCAAACTAATTGCAGTGTCCAGTCGCAGTTCTGAAAAAGAAGTGGGGTTTCTTGAAGACAGTGAATGTGAAGGAGAAGGCGCCCAGCCACTGACAAAGAGGATCTGGCAGAGTGAGACCCCTTCACAAATGAAGAAAATGTAATCAGGGTTGATAGGCATCTCAAAGGAGAGCAGTGTTTAAGGATTAAGAGCTTTTGAGAAATTGATGTCTTCGACTGTGATTGCATCTAGGAGGATGCGGTTCTTCTCAGAGGCAAAGTTTAGCTTAGACTCAGTCTTTCAGCAGCTCTGTTTGCCAAGAGACAATAAAAAGCAGGTATGAATATATTGATGGATGGATGGAAGTAGTGAACAAATTCCTCTTACTGCTGAGAATTAATAGAGAACCCTAGCTTTTCTGGTTGACTTTTAAATGAAGCTATTTTTAAAAAGACCTCAGGATAGCTTCTGAAAAGATTAGTTCTTAGATGCCCACAGAGTTCAGAAGTGTGGATATTTTAGCTGCCACCATTTGTGACTGTCATGGGTCTTTGCTGCCTAGAGTACCAGTGATAACTTAGCCAGATGTTCAGTGATCAAAACCAAGACTGTCAGGGACAGCTAAGTTGTAAGTTCAGTGAGTCATCTTTGGGCTATATCATCAAACTGTCTCCAGGTGACGGTTATCAACAGAGCCATAGTTTGTGGCCACAATATGCTCTAGGCACGTAGGAATACACCTCTCTCAGGAGATGTCGACGGTCAGGAGATCAGGAGAGCCTAAGAGTCATTTGACTCTTTGGTCTTTGATTGTGGCTGCCACTCTTGATAGCCTTTGATCCCTGTAGTCATTATTTTTAACTTTGGCTTTTAAGCAGATCATTCAAATGGCATGTTTGGATTAACTGATATTTCTAGAGGCAGGTAGACAGTTATTTAAAGGCCTAAAATATGTGTGTCCATTTGCAGAGCACAAGGATTCTTCAAAACATAGCGATTAGAAAGTGCATGTTCCACACTGTGTTGAAGTATTAGACGATTATTGACAGGAAAATGGTACATCTTTTCTAGCTGACTCTTAATTGACTGTAGACTAAATAGAAGTCTTAGTCTCTTAATAGAATTTAAACCTTAGAAATAATTTTGTGTATTAACTAAGTGGGAAGATGAATGCCAATATTATGTATAAAATAGGGGTCATTGTTTGGAACCTATACAGATTGTAAAAAGGGAATTTCATGAATTAATTCATGCCAGTGAACTTGGCAAATGAAATTGCCAGGGATCTTAAGAGGGACAACTTACTGAAATGGATACCAAGAGATTTAAAGAATCTTAACATTATCATGTGGAATTATAAACCTCTTTAAATAGGTTCTAAATCTATTTGGTACATTGGTAGGTATATTTAAGGTGTGTGTGTGTATCTTATATATTAACTATGTCACATATTTAAGAAAGAAGAGATTCTATAAATGAATTTTACAGAAACTCGATAAAATAGAGGCAGAGAAAACTTTCTGATCTCCGTTTTGTGAGGCCAATGTAAGCCTGTCCATATAAGAGCATAAGAAAAAAATTGTATTAACAGCTGTCATGTTTAAAGACATGCTTAAAAATATTGGCAAGTCAGATCTCGCATTAAGTGAAAAAGGTAATATGCCACAAGTAAGGTGGGAGTTATTCTAGAAATGAGAAGTTTATTTAAAAAAAATAAATTAGTAACAAAACGAGAGTTCATATGATCGTCTCAGTAGATGCAAAGTATATGATGCAATGTAAGTCAGAAAACTGGGAGTATAATGAAATTTGACGAAGAACATCTGTAACAGCTGTCAGTACTTACCTCCAGGGCCACGCTGCAGTATGTAAGTCCACAGAAGGCCCGGCAGCAAGAAAGAGGAGTGAGACACTTCTCAGAGAGAATGCACGTGCGCTTTGAAAACCTAAGGAGTGGACCGGCAAACACCTGCCGGCACTAACTGGTAGACGTTTCAACTTCAGGATGTGAAGTGGCTACGTAGTAGCTTTATTTCTGTGCGCCATCAACAGCTGGACAGTGAGACTTGAAAGTAAACATTGTTTTAATGTTTGGAGGAGACTAAACAGAGCCAGCCACGGAATGCTCTGTTAAGAGGCTGTTTAGTTCCAGTTAAAATTCTAGCAGGCTTCTTGTTGTTCCTGTTTGTTTGTTTGTTTGTTTGTTTTTGTTTGTTTTTTGAGACAGGGTTTCTCTACATAGCCCTGTCTGTCCTAGAACTCACTATGTAGACCAGGCTAGGCTGGAACTCACCGAGATCCACCTGTCTCTGCCTCCTGAGTGCTGGGAGTAAAGGTGTGTGCCACCACTGTCTGGCAAGGATAGTGTTTTCAACAAGTGGAAATACATATAGAAAAAAGTGCATCCCTTTTTGTCTCACTGGACAGAAAAGCTAATCTAACATTGATCATTGATGTAAATATAAAAGCTGATTATAGCCAGGCGGTGGTTGCGCACGCCTTTAATCCCAGCACTCGGGAGGCAGAAGCAGGTGGACTTCTGTGAGTTTGAGGCCGGCCTGGTCTACAAAGTGAGTCCAGGACAGCCAAGGCTACACAGAGAAACCCTGTCTCCAAACCCCCCCCCCCAAAAAAAAGCTGATTATGAAGCTTCAGTAAAGCTGTAAAATTGGCAAAAGATTTCTGGGAAATGACAAAAAAAACCCATTAACTAGAAGAGTCACTATTTCTACTTTATTAAAACAAAAATCTTCCATTCTTGTAAATTGCCATTAAGAAAATGGTATTATTTTCTTAACCAGAGCTGGATTGGATGATGGGATTGCTTCCAGAGTCTGCATTAAAAACTCTCAGGTTTGAGTGGTAAAACAGCCTAGCTTTAAAAATAGGCAAAAACTGAACTCCAGACAAGAAAACAGAAAAACATATGCAGACATGCTCATCATTATTAGTAATTAGGGGAAAAACATTAGCTTGTAGTGTTAGATATTCTTTGTAGATCAGGCTGGCCTCAAACTCACAGCGCTCTTCCTGCCGCTGCCTCCCTGGGAGCTGGGATTGCAGGTATGTGCCACCATGCCCAGCTGCTGCTGTGATTTTTAGTATACTCAGTTGATTGATAGAAAAGTTTGTGAGAGCTTCTTAATTTAGGCCTGCTTTGAAGCATTAAAATAACAGTGCTGTTATTTTTAAATTTCATTTTCCAGTTACTTATTACTACCCTGTCGGATGAAAGATTTTGTCTAGCAACTTTGTATCCTCAAAATATAAAAATTTCACTTGTTGAGTACCACCGTTTACCCATTAGAGAATGGCCAGAATAAAAGTCAGAATACCAAGTATTGGTGGGTAAGGAGCAAATGAACACTCACAGATTGTAGCTGACATTACACAGCTATGGAGGAAAACATTTTGGCAACAATCGGAAAGTCAGGCATTCATTCACTAATTATTTCTGTTATTTTGAGACTAAGTCTAGCTGTGTAGTAGCCCTGGCTAGCCTACTTCTTGCTGTATTGACCAGGGTAGCCTTGAACTTAAGACAGTCCTTCTGCCTCAACCTCTCAGGTTCTGAGTTTACAGACTTGCGGGTCTCTCTCGCTCTCGCTGTCTCTCTCTCTCTCTCTCTCTCTCTCTCTCTCTCTCTC